>CM021100.1:465962383-466170918 GCA_007115665.2 Sequoiadendron giganteum
CGCAAAATATATTACCGGAGGGTTTTCTTTTGTATTTATGTTGACTTCAACAAACTCTTCCACTAACATTGGTGACTTTTCTTGAGAAACTGGGAGAATTTTTAAACCTCCATCCTTGGAATTTTCGTCGAATCCTTTATTTTACTATTTCTTCATCAAAAGAGTACTGATTTTCACCTAAAGGACTGGCTCATTTTCTCTTTTTCACCATTTTCCTTTATTCACTTTTAACTAGAGGTGTAAAATAAGCTACAAAACCATCTTTTCATCCAAGTCTGTGGTAAAACCAGCCTTATGACCCCCTCTAGGTATGCCTTCTCGAAGTCCCATGAACTCAGCTATTGCTTCATCATTCTCAAATACATCTAAGATGGGTGTACCTTATTGATCGAGTATTAAAGACAGGATACTATATGAGAATTTCATCCTTCGGAGATTATCAAATGTAGAAGCTACCGAATCTGGAGTAGTTGACACATAGTCACAAAATTTTTATCACTCCTATTCTTTTCCTAAAATTGCATTAAAATTTGATAATGAGACTAATGTAATAATAATTCTATTCGAAATTGTTGTCGGGTACCCAAGATACTTGATCAAGGTTTAATAATAGTGCTATTCATTATTTCTTTGGAGAAGGTCTTTTATTATAGGGCTAGATGTGGTTTGTTATGGACATCATTTTTGTCGGTTCTCCAAATAGATTATCGATTTCATTGTAATGACGAAGGAATCTAACTTCATGGTGCTTGAGTTACCAGGATTCTCGCATATGGCGGGAAAGTGGTTTGTGAGATGTCTTGATGTCTTCGCAGCGCCGCTTCCTCTTAATGTGATGAAAAATTGCTAAATGATTCTAGTAGTTGAAAACCCTATCCCTGAGCCTGATCTGAGCATTACAGTTGGTTTATCCTTCGACCAATGGTCTGGCTTCATTATGCTCATGCGGCCTTTTGGCGCATTGTCTTAAAGCCTTTCCTTGATCTTTGGCTATGCGGATGAGTGGTGGTATTCGTGCGGGCTAACGGTTGTACGGCAGAGGTAATAACGCCCGATTCTTGCCAACATACCCGTTTGGTCGATAATGGGAACGGCGAATGTACGACTCTGATTTCTTCTGCCAGGCCAGATCGCTGGAACCAGCGGAATGGCGGTAGGATGCAACGTCGCGTCGGATATAACTTTGGATTTTGATAGAGTCTTGATGGGTCGCGGATAAAGTAAATGAATGACTTCTTGATTAATGGGAGCACATCGTGCCGATTTCCTTGAACGCAATGAAAGGATCTGGATCACCATCGGTTTTTACGATCTTCGTCCATTGAAATTTGAATGTTGGTGATATGTGGAAGGTATAGCTTTCATTGCATGTATCCAAGGTCTACCTAACAATAGGTTATATGGAAGGGTGAGATCCAAGACTTGGAAGCTGGTGTTCATAACTGTTGGGCCAATTCTAATAGGGAGTGTGACAACTCCTTTGGATGATCTTTCCTCATCATTGTAAGCCTTTATTAATATACTCTTAGAGGTGTCCATGCATGCTTCTGAGAATCCTAATGCCTTAACCAATTTTAGGGTACACAAGTTCAAACCTACTCATCCATCTACAAAGACTCGTCTCAATTTGGTTTGATGGACTAGGACTTCAAGATGTAATGGGTCATTATGATCAGTCTTTTCTATTGAGTAATCTTGTTGGGATAATGTGGCATGATGGGAGTTATTTAAGTATCCTACCATTTCTTCAAAATGATTGACATTTAAGTTGGTAGCGATAGTCGTGCTCTATAAGGCTTTGTCGAGAATGAACTAATGATCAGGTGATAAAGTCAATAGTTCCACGATGGATATTTGTGCTAGGGTCTTGCTCAGTTGATCAAGAAGATTGTACTTAGACTTGGAAGACTATGTAGGTGGCTTAGAAGGACTTGGAAGGGATATCTTAGTTCTCTGTGTATTTACAGCATATTCAGGACTCTTCTTAATGGTGATGGTATGGACATTTTCATTTGCAGCTCAGAGGTGGTTTATGATCTTACCTTTACCATAGTCATACTTGGTATTGGCATAATTGGCTGATGGAGTATTCTTGGTTCCCAAACTAGAGGCCTTTCCTTTCGTGTGGTCATGTAAGGGGTCCGTGAAGAACTTATGATCACTATTATTGGTATGTTTCTACCCATTGACCTCTATGCTTCTATCTTCAACAAAGTCTTGTATGATATTCTTCAATTGTCGACATTGTTGTAGGTTGTGTCCTTTTGTTCTATGATATTAACAATAGGTGTTATCATCCCACCATGAAGGTTTAAACTATCCAGGATCATACTCTCTTGGTTCCAATGGTTTTATAAGATCATGTTTAATCCGCTCTTTGAAAATGGTCTTGATTGGTTGCCCCAAAGGGGTAGATTCACATTTAGGAAATCTCCTTTGTGGTTGTTGTTGTGAATTTTGGACAAAATTAGTTGTTTGATCTAGATTGTTCGTCATGTCATGATTGGTGTTGTAAGCTCTAAGTGTTATGATTGGTCCACATGTATGGTGTTAACATCAACAATATCGTCATTGGTAACATTTTTGTTTCTAGACCAGAAATTATTTCTATTGTTGGGAATGTTTTGATGTTGAACAACTGGGTTTCTACTTGGTACTTTAATTTCTCCTTTGTCAATAAGGCATTTTTCAAGGATGATTCCCTTTTGTACCAAGTATAGGAATGAATTTCAACAATGTACCCTTAAGTCACCTCTCATTTTTGGATTGATATTTTCAAGGAATATCATGACTTTTTGTTTTTTCGATATTTCAACTGGACATTTGCTAGCTAAACCTCTCCATATTTGAAAGAAAGTGGTGAAAGTTTCACCTTCTTCTTGCATTGTGTGACATAAGGTATCTATTGTTACTTCATTTTATATGTTAAAGGCAAAGTGTTCAACAAAATTATCAGCTAATTCCCCCTAGGATCGTATACCATATGGTAATTTAGAGAACCATTCCAATGCTATCCCGACAAGGGTTCATTGAAATAGTCTCATCATGTATGTGGGGTCATATGATATGTCCATGCATGTTGTAGAGAATTCTATAATGTGTTCTACAGGATTCTTCCTCCCATTATACTTAGGAAAATTTGGTATAATGTATCTATGTGGGAAGGGTGTCATGTATAGCTCTTTGTCAAAAGGACATGGACATAGATCTTGTGTTGAGATAGTTCATCTACCTGACATAGACATATTGTCCATCTGTTGTTGAAACATTTGCATTTGGTTTTGGAGAACATCTACTTGTGTCAAGGATATGTTGTTTGCGCTGTCTGGATCAATGTAGGTGTTCTGAAATGCTGTGTTATGTGACGGGTTGTGATTTGGTGATGGAATATATCCCATTTGAATGTTTTGATTTGGTGGCGGGATATATCCTTTCAAATTTTTTTTTCTTGGTGTAGGAATATTTCCTGTCGGAATTTTATGTTTCGGTGTAGGAATATTTCTTTTTGGAATGCTCTGCATAACCCCTATACTTGTGTTCGTGCCAACTTTGGTTCTCTTACCAACAGTGTTTGTGCCAAATGGGTTTGATGAAGATGCCCCCGCAATGAAATGTAAACCTTGTGTTATGTTGAACGGGGTTGTGTTTACAATTAACAATGTTTGAGTTGGTATGGTAGTTGGTATGATTGTGGTAACTTGGGGAATAGAAAAATTTTACATCACGGTTTGTGTTTGTTGAGTAGATGTTGTTTTCAAGGTGTGAACATCAAATCTTGGTGGTAGTGTGGCATCTTCTACTAGAAAGTTTGCTAGATATCATTGGGGATCATCTGCCAAACACTCATCCCTAAAGGATGTAAACTCAAGATCTTGTACGGTGGCATCTATGTCTTCAACAAAAAATTGTCCATGTGCATCTCTAGTGACGTGTTTCTCAAGAAAAATTTTGTGTGGTATTTCCTTCCCTGATGGTTGACTTCCGAAAGGATTGAAAAATTCATTAGGATCTGAAATTTCTCTATGTTTCTTCTTAGACCTTGTTTTAACCATGAAAATTTGCTCAAAATGAGGTAATGCAAACTATGTCTAAAAAATGATATGTCCTATTTCTATGTTTTTTGGATTTTTCAAATATAAAGGATGTTGCTAAAGATTTCTAAAATGACGTATACTAAGATGATGTATGCTAGGATGGACAATATGAAAAATTTCAAGTAGACTATGATGGTAAATGATTCTAAGATGGGTATAACCTACCACCTATGGAATAAAATCAAGCAATGATTTGACTTGACCAAGGAACCTGATTGTAGGACAAAGATAGTTGACAAAGTGAATTTCCCAAACTAGACTATTGAGCTAGAAAGATTCACTAATAGGACCAAAGTGACTAGGTTCAATGATGAGGACAAATCGGAGCATGAATGTATCCAATGACGTGAAAATTGGTTCTACTCTACTATATGAAATTTCCTAGGAAGTGTCTAAATGTATTCAACTTAGGATGACTAGCGCTAAGATGTATATGACACCTAATAGTGTAAGTTTTTTGAGCACATTTTTCCAGTTTCTGTCCAAGGTTGATCGTAAGAAACAAAAGTGAAAATGATAGTTATGCTTTCAGACTCAGTTTGTAGTTTTTGAAGTTTTCTATTGATAGTCAATCGCGGTACACCTTTCAGATATGGTTCTATTTTTGATAGATGCAATTTAGGTTTCAGATGCGGTGATTTGACTAAAACATGTTTCAAATGTTGACAGGCAATTGCGACTTTCAGATAGATGTGGTTTAATTTATGGTAGATGCGGCTCAATTAATTAGATGTGACTCAAAATATGGAATTTGCGAAACTAAACCTATTGACAGACACTTGCATTTTTCATTTGACAGTTGCAGCTCAGAAATACACATGTGGCTCGAAAGTTGACAGTTGTGGCACAATACCTAAACTCTATGAAACTAGACTTTGTTGACAAACACGTGCATTGTTTAATTGAATAGTTGCGACTCTCTAAGATAGATGTGGTTCGTACTATAACATTTGTGACTCAAGTTTTTAGTTATAGTTTTCTGATGACAATGTTATGACTAACTCAATTTGATGATCAAGTTTATGACGAATATAAGAAAGAAAATAATCATAGAATACAATGTGTTTTCAGTTTGATGTGATGGATCTGTTAAAACTAGAGAACAATTACACCCTAGCCTGTGTTGGACAATATTTATTGAGTTATTACTTGGATAAATCCAACTACACATATTCAAGGTGGATGACTAGTAGCTTGACCCCACTGGCTCCCCTCCACGACACTCACTTATACAGGGCAACCAAGCTACTATACCCATGAAACTCCCATGGCATACATTTCATCTCAACACATGAACCGTATTTATGTAAGATGGCTTCACAGGTCTGACCTATTGCACCAAAAAATAGATAGGATTTTGGCAAAAACTACATGGTTTTTAGTAAGGGCATTCCGTTCATGAGGCACCATCCAGTACGGTGAGAGACTATTTTTTCCCTTCTCGTTGGAATAGTGAGCGTGATTTCAGGGGTTTCCCACAAAAAACCACTTTTATATAACGGGTGGAAGTCACTGGCTAAAGCGTGTTACTGGTATCAGTCATCTTGGGGTGAGTACTTTCTCCCACCAAGACAGGTCCAAGTTCTAGAGTTAGTAACTCTTTCTCTTGCACCCAAGATCACACAAATGCGCAAGGGGAGAGGATACTTTGATATACCAAATTTGTAAGGGTTACAAAACGTGCTTTCGTACTAGACAAAGCAAAAACTGATTCGTTTTAATTCAAATGACATTTTTTTATCTACCAAACACAAATTTTTTTTAAATAAATAAAAAAACAATGTCTTCTCATAAAGTCCTACATGCAACTGATTAGTAATTTATTTGTGTCTTGGGCTTTCGTCCTGCAAAAAAGAAGATGATTTTTGTTTTGTTTTGGTCTTTTACGCTTTGTCTTGCAAAAACAAAGTTATCATCCTAAACACAACTACAAACAAAAAATTAGCAAAAACAAAACAAAACAAAGACGAAAAATCAAAACACGAAAATACAGATGTTAATTAAAAATGTTTTTTTTTTTACCAGGAAGATGCGGCATTTAAACTCATAGATTCGTCACGATGTTGATAGTTGGATGCAGTGCAGTGTTGATAGTCGGATGTGGTTCAAAATGTAATGGATGTAGCTTGTGTTGTCAGATGCATCACATAATGGATCATATGTGGTTCGTGAGATCAGATGCGTGATTTCTTCAATTAGATGCAATTTGCCATATGATAACCTGTAAAACAAGAAAGGGAAATGTAGAAAGATGTCACGAAGTTTGAAGCATGTTTCACATTGGGTTCACCAAATGTAACATAGATAAATGGGTTTACTGCACAAAAAAATGATTAAATCTAATCTAATAAGTATTAATCTAAATCAAACAGTTAAGAATGAATTAAAATGAACACAACAACTAAAAACGATAACTAGAACAATCTCACCGAATATGCGTCCACTTCTTCGAATTATCTTGATTGTCCTTCTCCATTTTTTTTATCAGTATTCTTGCCCTCATATTTTCAGTATTGATGCAAGCATAGCCTGGATGTATTGTCTAAGAAAACTATTGAAGATAATAGGTTGTTCTCAAAAGTATTGATTTTGGGAGGAGGAATAATGATAATGATAGGTCAATTTATAGATTTTGGGTTTTCGAACGATTGGTTCAAATTAGAAAGAGAGATCAACG
Organism: Sequoiadendron giganteum; assembly: GCA_007115665.2. Taxonomy (NCBI): domain Eukaryota; kingdom Viridiplantae; phylum Streptophyta; class Pinopsida; order Cupressales; family Cupressaceae; genus Sequoiadendron; species Sequoiadendron giganteum. The sequence goes on from CM021100.1 coordinate 465,969,155, forward strand.
ATCGAGATTGATGAATGTCATGTGATGTGAGTTTTGTGTTAGTTAGAACGTGAGTTGGGAAATTCTGCATGATAAAGATTAAATTAGAACAATAACTTAATCTTGTGTCAAGACTATTCAAAAATAGAAAGAACACGAGTTCAAGATTATATAAACAATTTAATATTCAGTTAAGAGTCTTTGAAAATATAAGAAATAGACTTTAATGAAAATGATAAAGTTAGAACTCGAAGAATAATCTACTCGAATGCACACATGAAATAATTAATTAAATAAATATGTTTAATTAATAAACATGTCCATGCATATGAGTTGGAACTAGTTAACTGACTGGTTGTGATAGAGAGCCCCCTCATAGAGACGATTAAATATCGAATCCGGAGATAACTAGCGGATTAGAAATAGATCTCAAGTCAAATAGTGAGGGAATAATTAGTCAACTGAACAACAAGGAGTGTGATAGAAACAATTAATTATGAATTAAATGTTAATTAAAATCAACATTCAAAAATTGAAATGATTTAATTAAATAAATAATGATAATTTATTTGATTGACTATTGAAAAGGTTAAATTGAATAATTAAATAATGAATATTTAATTATAGTCAAAATATGATAAAGGGGTTTAAATAATAAATTATTTAATTAAGAAAGAGAATTAATTAGTTAGCAACATAATTAAATAAATATGATTTATTTAATTAATCAAAGTTGAATAAGGGTCATAATGAATTAATTAAATAATTAAAAGGTTTATTTAATTAATAGAGGAAATATGTGTTTAGAAATTAATTAAATAATAAACATTATTTAATCATGACCATGGACATTAGAAAATTATGTTGACAGTGTTGCTCGCAGGCCTAGACCAATTTTCAGCGTCTACAGTTTGCACTATTTATAAAATTCTTGAATCTACCAAGCATATATTATTTAATTTTCTTTATGTAAAAGAAATACGAAACTTTTTTTGTAACGGTTTAAATATTTGGAATAGAAATGATAATCTCATGTGGCAAATTGTATTACTATTTGATAAGAAAATGAATCACAATCTTAATTTTTTCTAGAGCTTTCTTACTGTTGAAATTATGTGGCACATATGGAAAGCAAGAAACAAGGATAAATTCAGAGGTAGTAGAAGGCTCCTTACCAAGTCATCAAAAAGACTCATTTTTATCTATTGCTTTGCATGTATCACTCCATATAGAGATATCCCTACCCATGTTTGTGGAGATGATCAGGGAAGGTTTGGCTAGTGTCACCAAATGAGAGATCAGATGCAAGCATGCATTTCATTTAAACAAACTGAAACATGAAGTCTTCATGAAAGCATTGGAAGAGTTTTAGAGAGAATTTAATGTCATTGTGGAGGGTCCAATAAGACACATCAAGCTCTATGTTGACAAATTTGAGGAAAGTGATGCATAATCAACCTTGGAAGGTACTAGATCTAGAAATATCAAAGGGGGTGCCAGTGGGGGTGAGGGGGATTCATATGCCACTAGTGGAGCTGCTGATTCACACTAAATTACAGCTTTTGATAGGGGTAATCCCACAATACTAGTTTACAATTTTTGGGTAAATTGGACACCGAACTAATTTATTTTAACTAAATCTTCATTTTTCGGGCTCCTATAGCGACTAAAGTGTGAGCAATTTGAAGATGATGAAAACTAGTGATTTGTGAAGTTTTATCTATAGATTCTAAATATATTTCTTCTCAATTGTTTTGGAATCAAATTGCACTTATTTTTCCATCTCCTTCGAAAACTAGTTTTTTTTTTTTAAAACATTTTTTATGAGTGACACTCACTGTATACAACATAATTTATTTTGTATGAAGGATAAAATTATTATTTTTTGAATTTAGATTTGAATCTATGATATGTAGCAATTTCATTTGGTTTTATAGTGTTTTATTGAATATTTTTTCCTTAATCAAGTTTCAAAGTCAAACCAATTACAATTCAGACATAGGTGGACTGTATACACCATAACTTTTTTTGTATGTATCGAAATTCAATATATATATTTTTAATGGATCAAGGACATCAATACCCAGCCCAAACATATTTTTTAAATTTTTATTTTGATAATCTTCTATTTTTCCACATCTATAGAACATAGAGTCTGATTTTCGGTGGAAAGCCTATGTTTAATAAAACTAAAAAAACAAAAACATAATAAAACCAAAACATATTAAAATTATATTCATTGGATAGCTCATTCTGAGGACTACCATCTTCTTGTTGGGTCTGTGAAGTCTCCTCCATTTTCATCCTCAACCCAAGCTTCGAAGGGAAAACATTTGGAGTCTTTCTGTATTAGAGGATGGGAAGGTGGGAAAAGGGGGGTTCGAGTGAACCCCCTTTCCACAATGGGAAACATGGGTTCCCACATGCGAAGGGGTTTTCTCAAACCCTAGTTTGAGTGAAACCCTTTGGGGTTTGTTCGAACCTTCAGTTCGCTCGAACCCCCCAAAATGATTTTTTTTGCATGGGTGAGTTTTTTGGAAGTTTTTCTTCCTCACTCAAATTGTCAACCACTTTTGTGGGTTCACCCATAGTCTAGTTTTATTCATTTGATAGAACTATGTGCCTTGACAAGTGAAATGTTAATTTGTAATTTTTTGTATAATTAGTTGGTATATAATATGAAAAGTCAATAAACAAATAATGTAATATTTTGGCTAAGTCTAATGACTTGACACTCTCAATGTAATAAGTTCTCTACTTATTATTAATGCAAAAAATAAAATAGATTTTTTTTCTAAGTTTGATGATGGTTCTTATCTTGAAGATATTATATATATCTTGTTGCTTTGAAAGAAAAAGAAAAATATAATTTTAATCGAATAACAACAATTGTGTAAATGTTTTAATTAATTTCTCTGACTAATAAGAATACCAATACTTTTCCTAGTGGATGCTACCATAATTGTATTATATTTGAGATTTATTGAATACTACACTAAGTTTCTTTAGTGTGAGGGTTTTTTCCCAAAAGAGTTTTCCCCATGTACACCTATGTTGTGTTATTTATTTATTTATTTTTATAATTTTTAAAGATTTAAATTTCTACAAAACTCTCAAAATATTAGTGTACGAAGATTTTATGTGTAGCATACTTTATTTTACTTGGTATCAAAGCTTTAACACCTCAGATTCTAGGTGTTGGGTAGTATTCTTAATACTATTCTACATTTTAGTTGGAGTTTATGTAGAGAGGGTTTTGATCTTATTGGAGGAAGATATGGCAAGTGTATGAAGGAAATATATGAAAATGTTATTAGACACAAACATTGATTTATTGAAGCTTAATATGGATGATATTTTTGTAGATTAAGGTCTATGTGTTATGGTATCTAGATTCAAACCTAAAACTATATCACAAGAAGACTTGTATAAGAGGGATCAAAAGAGAAAAGATTATTGAATTAATTTGGTTCATTCATTATTACTAAATATACATTAAGAAAATGTCACAACCAATATTTAGAAGAATCTTTGAGAAATTTAGAAGGCTAAATCTCTAGTGAATAATATTTTCTTCTTGAAGAAGTACACACTCAATATGAAGGATGGTGGTTTTGTAATGAAAGTATCCTCTCCCCTTGTGCTTTATGTGATCTTGGGTGTAAGAGAAATCATTACATCTCTTTTTATTTTGTATAGGGCCTACCAATTAAGACACATCCATACAAAGAACTCATTGGTGATCCAAATCAATTTTTCCCTTGGGCCACTATATAAAAGGATAAGACGAAAGTCAAGTCCAAATTGTCGTTATCCTTTGTTGTACGATGCCAGTTCTGAAAGGGGAAGCCACTCATTTTTACATGTATTTTTAATACCCTAGTGGTTGACCCCATAATAATGGGTTACACTTTTTGGCCAAACTTAACATTGAAATCAACATTTTTCACCATATCCTCACTTTCTTACACCTATAGTAGCTAAAAAAATAAGAATTTGAACATGAATCAAACTAGTGATTTATGATATTTTGTGTGTAAATTCTAATTATATATTTTTTTAAAAAAATTTGAATCTTTTTATGTAATTTTTAATAACTTATTTTTTCTACGAAACAACATTTTTAAAAAGTGATGTTTACTTCAGACTGCATAACTTTTTAATATAAAGGATACAGTTCTAAGTTTTAAAATAAATATTTGTCACACCAATATCTAGTGCATGGATACTTTTTCATAATTTTTTGTGGCATTATTATGTTTTAATCAATTTTCTAATTTAGAGTAATTATAATTTGGATAGAGATGTACTTCAGACAACATAATTTTTTTTGTATGCATTTTAATTAACTTATTCTTTTTTATTGGAATAAGGACATAAATACCTAGTGCACATGTATTTTTTATATTTTTTTCTCTATTTTCCTAATTTTTTTGCATGTGTGAAACAAAGAACTTGATGTTCATTGAGAAACCTACATTCATAATAAATAAAAAATAAATATAATAATCAAATTAAATATATTTAGGGATTGGGGCCCTAGCTCGGTTGGCTAAACCTTTCCTGTTGCAAGAGGTTGGTCATGAGGTCTAGTCTCCCCTACCCCCATGGTATCGAAGGGCATGTTTTTCCAGCGCGATTGATCACATTAAAAAGTTGACCGGGTGCACTACAGATTATAGGGGGTCGTGCTACCCGATTCTAGAAGTCTAAATAAAAAATATAAATATTTAAAATTATACTTTATGGGAAGATTATAATAAAGGCTACATACAAAATATAAATTTTAAATTAATTCATTTGATCGCCCAAAAGGTAAACCAAAAGTGGGTTTTTATCAGCATTTTGATAGGTGTAGAGGAGAATCCATTATAGGTATAGTTTAAAACTAATGGGGTTCTATCCAAGGGGGTTTGATCTAAGGGGTTTTGATCTAACCCTCTTTATTTAAAATCATTTAAATGGAAGCTCTAAAGGATTAAATCATTATATTTTCCAAAATTATGTGATTTTATGAAAAAATTAGGATGTCCCAGAAAGTGTAACCCATTATTGTGGCAACACCATAGTAAGGTTGGTTAAAGCCTTAAATGGCTCGTTGGACACTCATAAGGTGGTAAGTCCCAAATTTTTGACTAGATACCTCTTTTAGTAGCCACCCTTATTGATTGACTTATATTGGTGTCACTCTCAGTGCAATGGTGCAACACTACACCATGAACGTTACTTACCATATGACTCTCTTGAGATGAGACAGAAATCTCCCATAGTATAAGCTACTTTTTTTACTTGTAGCTTTCTAGGGAGAGGATGATTGGGTTATCCTTCCATTCTAGGAGGCCCCTAGCCATTGTCTCTCACAAAGACAAAAGTGGAATACACTTTAATCAAAGGATATTATATGTTGTAGGCCTAAGAATCACACCATTAGACATTGACCTTAAGGATAGGAAGTGTTTGAATATTTTTTATATGTGTTCATACCAATGGAAATTAGGGTGAATAACCTCTGAAAATACATATGCACATACCAAAATTGTCACAAAGTCAACAACCAAATATATCTTTGGAGTATTTTCTATGTTTTCAGAGTGTCTTTAGTAATATTTCCACATTTCCCAAAAAGGAAAACTATTTGAGATAATTGAACTTTAAAATAGCATAGTGTTCACCACATTTGATAGAAATAGAGCCACGATATTAACCAGAACCCCATACTTTCCAGTGATAGTAAACCACAAATGTTAAATTTGCATTGCATCTACTAAGAATTGAGATGCAACTGTTGAAATATAGAATTTAGGGAAAATATTTGGCCAATCTTAGTCTCAGGAATATTATGAAAATGACCTTGTTCTCTTATCATATACTTGTAGTCCATTTTATCAAATTCATTTAGTTTTCATTGCCTTGGATTAGGAAAGTTGCATTATCCACCTTACATTGCTTGCTTGACCTTAGGGATTTTTAGGTCATTTGCACCTCTCATATTGTAAATTAGGAAACTTAGCAAATTTTTGATCAATCCATTGTTACATTCTTAGATTTCTTATGACCTCATCTTTTCTATTAACCAATTGTCATCATCATTTGGGTATCAAACTTATGTCCTTGTTTAGACTCACATTGTCAAAACATCATCAAAATCTTTTCCTTTTGAGGTCATAGAAATTTGGTTTGTCACATTGGAACATCATAGCTTAGTTGGTAATATTTTTATTAAGTCTAAAGGGCATCCCCTTAGTTTTATTTGGCATACCTTAATCATTAGTTGCATAACCCAAAATTTTAGACATAGTCTCATTTGGTTTCATATTACATCCTTTGGTCATAGGTTCACTACCATCATTGCATCTGAAACCTTAGTCTTAGGTGCATTGACATTTAACATCCTCATATCCTAAAAAATCCAAAAAAATTAAAAAAAATAGCTTAATTTCATATCCCACTTTACATTTACCATCCTTGCATCCATCTTGCAAGTATAACATGGTCAAAAGAAGATCACAAAGAAAAAGAAAGGACATGGATTCTTCAAGTGACCTCTTTTCTAGTCCCCCTCATGGCACAAACCTTGGATCAAATTAATCTTCCCCATCACAAAGAGAATCACAAAACACATTTCACAACCTCGTCTTAATATAATTCATCAAAATCCTAACTCCAAAATAAATTGAAAGAGCCTCCCAATATCCAAGGATTATTCACATTCTTGATGAGCTTGTTAGTGTTGACCCAAATAGATTCTTTTAGGCACTAGTTAAGAAAGGGGCTAAAATTCCTTTTGACTATGATGTTTCTACACTTGTGGAGTTAGCTACACAAACAAACAATCAAGGTTTCAATCAAAACACATTTTCACTAGGAATGTCATCCTCACAAATTTGTGTTACACTTTCAACCAATTTATCAACACAATCGAATTTAAGCATTTCGAACTAAAAAATATTTTTGTTCAAACATATGATCTAGTAAGATTCATTCTAGCTAAGTTAGATACTTCAAAAACTTTTTCAACTAAAATTGTTGGCTAAAAATATATGGAGCACCACTTTGAGTCCAATTTACCAAAAAATTAAAGTTATTTGAAAAACTTGAAGTTTGAATAACTCCTGCTAATGTAAATAATGTTTTAAAAAAATATATAAAAATACCCTTTTGTAGATCCATAAGTGTAGTTTCCAAAAACATATATATTTTAATAGTTTAATTATTATTTATATTTTATTTTTTATTTATTATAAAAGTAGGTTATCAACACAAGATATTAGGCTTTTTCCCATGCCAAGGAAAAATACTAAAACTTATTTAAAAAAATTGAAAAAATATGATGCACTAGATAAAAGAATCTATTTCAAGATGGTATAATTTTTTTTCCATTTTAGATAAATATTTAATATGAAAGTTGGCATCCAGTAAAAACTATTGTTTTTTGATTCACACATATTTTAATATTTGTTGAAAAATATATATTTATCAAAATTGGAAAAAAAAAATTTATGGACTAAAGTTTCAAGTTCTAAATACACAAAAAATTACTATAAAAAGTGTGACGTCCCATGCAACTTCATTTTTCAGTATTTTATCAGCAACTAAATTATAGCGCTAATTTATTAAAAACTAGTTTAAAATCTTATTTTTATTTTTGTTTTAAAATGCAAACATAAAATATACTATAGAATACATGTTTTACTAGTTTACATCATTTTAAATTTAAAACATATATGCCACTTTTTAGTGATTCAAGTTTAAAATTTGGATCAACATTGGTCGTTTCCTTTATAAAGTGTGACACAAATTTTTTCTTTTACACTTCAAATGTTCACTAGCCTACCTCTTGGGTCCATAATGCACATTGCAACAAATACACACATTACTGATCCACCAATATTTGGAGCTAAGAGAACACATAATATCTCCTAAGGGCCAACATTCACATTTCATAGCTCATCTTCCAACCCTAAGGGTGCAACATTTTCATATCCATTTGGCACACAAAATAATACAAATTAAAACCAACTAGATAAAGCAAGGAGGATTCATATTATCACCCAATTAAAGGGGTAAAATCAAGGTCTAACACCTTAATTTCAAAATAAAAACCAAGGACCATCATTTCAAAATATAAACCAAGGTCCTACACCTCAATTTAAAAATGCTACACCAAATATCAAAATATCCTTTGAACCAAATTTTAACACCAATGCAACACCAAATGTCAATTTTTTTCCTCAAAATCAAGTCAACACCAATGCCACATTTACACCCATTTATCAACAAGAAAATTTGAATCCTTTGCAACAAAATATCAACCTAAATAAAACATTGGGGCCAAATTCATCATATAATCGCCTCAAAACTCCCAACACTAATGTTGATCCCCTTATGCAAGGACAATCCAACATCACACCATCCCCCATGGACACTTTAATGTAACAAATACAAGAAATGGAATAGTAGATGGAAAACATAAAATTGGGGAGAAACAAGATGACATATTCTATGGGGGAATTGTGTCCTTACCCTTTCGACAAAAACTTATACATGTGACCTTTCCATCCACATTTTATGGTACCAAATTATAACAAATATATAGGGAAAGGAGATCCAATGGAACATATACATGAATTTAACACATGTATGGAAATTTCATATGAGCCTACTTATTTGATGAGACTATCTCCTCAAAGTCTTTCAAGGATGGCTATAGAATTATTTGTGCACCTTCCTCCTAGGATATGAACAAGGGGTGACTTGGTTGACAAATTTATCAGCCACTTTTCCTAGAACATATAAAGTGGCACAACCCTTGCAACACTATGCACTATTAAAAAAAGAGAGGGAGAATCACTCACATAATTATATCAAAGATGTTGAAGCATGGCTAATAAGTTCCCTTATCACATACTTGAGAAATAATTGGTCACTATTTATATAGAAAGCCTCCATTCATAATTGATGATTCAAATAAAAATTCAATGTTGCACTACCTTTGAATATGTCATTGAATAGGGGGTTTTGTTGAGAAGGATCTTGTGGGAAAAGGATTATTCAAATCTTCAAAGAAACTCCAAATGCTCCTAGTAACAAAGGCAAGTTTTTGTTTCAAAATAATTATATCACTAATGATGGGATTGTAGATGCTAAAGTGGTAAATCAAGGTAACCCCACCCTTCATACCAAAGGTCTCAATACATCAATCACAAAATCACCTAGCCATGATCAAACATTAAATGATGTAAAAAATAATCAACAACACAAAGGACCTCCTCACAAAAAAAGGACATACACACCCTTGGTGGAGCCCATTGAGTTGGTTTTAAAGAAACTTTTGAAATAAAATATCATCCAACTTCCAAAAATTAAAACATATGAACTGACTTTGGTTAGACCCAATTGGTGGAATGAAAATGAATTTTATGAATATCGTCATGGAAAAGGACACAATAAATCATCATGTTGGATAATCATGAATATCATTCAATATCTTATTGAATACGTTGGCATTTTAGTGCATAAATCACAACCTAAAACCAATGTTGATTATACCATATTCAAAATTCCCTTGCAAGACCACAAAAAAGGGGAGGCCTCTAGTAAAAAGAATAATAATAGTGCTAATTATATACATGTTCCACATGACTATACCGTCCGTCACATTTGAGCCCTTAATGATAATGTTGTTACCATTACCATTAATTTTTAGAATGTGTTGTCACTACTCATAGAACTAAGGTGACCTTGAAAGGGGCTATCTCTAATCCACAACCAAAAAGTAAGTGTAACCTCCTTGATCATCCAGGAAAGACACCCGCAAGGATATCCATTCTTGAGCTAATTCACATTTCCTCGGAGCACAAAGCCATTCTAGACAAAGCCTTGCAAGAAAACTATGCTTTAGTTAGCCCAAAATCATGATTTGCAATCTTCTTACCACATTAACTAAATGGGGGGAATTAAGTAAACATCCTGTTGGTGTTCATTCTTGTAAACCAGGTTTATCTCCTAATCTACCTATGGAATTGCCAATTCCATTCAAGGGCAGCTCGGAGGACCTGGACCAACTGATGAGGATTTTAATATTAACCTCCTACACTTTGGGCTCTACAAGACCTGAGAGGGTGATCCCTATAATGAATTATGATCTTTGCACTAAACTCATAATCGAATTATTAATAATTCATAGATAATCCCATAAATAGCTCAACAAAACAGAATACTACTAGAGTGAATCGGTCCTTCACCAGTAGTATCAAATACTTGGAGCATGAGATCATAACAAAATTATTTCATAACTTATGATAGTCATTTTAATTTCAAGTTGGTGGCAAGCCCTAAGTAAAGACATATAGAAATAGAGTTTTATAAACTCATACAATTTAGATCAGCGCCATATACCATTGGGGAGTCAAGTTCATAAACATTCAGAAATTAACAACAAACTCAAATACCTAGCATGCATAACCCTTGGAAATATTGCATTACAACAGTGTCAATCCCTATCCTAGCCCAATACTTCTTACTGAATCCTCCTACGAACAAATCCATTTAAGTTTCCATCCTAGCATTTTAATTAACCCTTTGAGTTAAAGCCAAAATGGAAAGCATACACATCATAACAATGAGATGAACATCATAATCCTTGATTATTCCATTCAAAATGGTGATATATCTGTACAAAGGAGAGATGCGAGCTTGAGATATAACATCATAGACCAAATGCTAGAACTGTTATGAATATAAGATCTTCATAAACTTAAAACCCATTACAAAGGAATCCCAAACCTAAATCTTCCTTAACATTCAAGAAGAAAAGTTCTTACAACCTATTCTACAACTATACCTAGACTCGATATTTTAAAAATATCTGACTTTCCCACCTCTACTTCTAGCCTTGAAATCATTCTTATAGAAATGAAGGAGAAAAAAAGCATCGGGCCAGAAGTTACACATGTCATCAATTAATAGGACCACTATGTGCCCGCTCAAAACTATGATTAAAATTACCAAGTCCTGGAGCATCTTCCTGTTGATTTCATCCATTACACAATAGTTGCCACATTTGTTATACCTCAAAATCTGTGCCCAAAGCCGTCATGGAATCAAAACCATAATTAGTTACACTACAACCGCTGAGCTATTGATTGCCGGTAGTAGATACCATTTCAATCCTCCTCGGTTAAGTATTTGTCCACCCAAATTTGATATTCTTCATCCGTGGGCCAATTAAAATTCACCACCTCTATCACCCTAGTACTATAAGGTGTGAATTTCACCGCAACCTAGTTGGCTTCTCTTTCAAATGACTCTAAGAACATGCTAGTATTAATTATTTTATCCATGCTGCTTACTAACTAGTCATGATCTGAGTTATCACAAATCAATTTGATTTGTGCACTAATGACTTCTTCTGCCCTTTCTTGCCATTGTTGCAGTGTCTTAATGTTTCCTTGTGCATCTAATATATCAAGCAAAAAAGTATCATTCCAATCATCAAAACTTTTTACCAGTTCTCTAATTTTATTACTCAAGTCATTAGGTAGGGCGTGGAATCCCTTCAATGATTTCACAAAACTTTGAGTAGGCTTTAATAACTGGGGTCTGTTATTTGCATAAAACCTAGAAGCCTTAAACATAATATCTAAATCAGTGACATGAGGGATCCACTTCTCAACCAGGGGTAAGACCACATCCCGATCCCTGTTAATATTTTGCAATCCACCCAAGAATAAAGAATATAAAGAATGAACAGATGGTAGCCTTGAATCAACCTTCTCATTTAAATGCCTCAAAATGGTGTCAACCACCTCATTGTGTTTAGCCATAGCCTCATTCTCACTCGCCTTTAAGGCAACCTGTAAATCAGTGATCTTATTCATCATCTTCTTTTTGGTAGGATCTACAGAATACTCCATTTCCTCCTCAACTGGGTCTAGCACAAGACTAGGAGCTAGTGTCTAAATTGGGGATCCGAGGATAGAAATGATAGGGACAGTAGGGGGTAATGACCCCAAAGTAGTTGGTATTACTCTAACAATAGGAGCATTGGTAGATTCTCCCACCTGCCCATATTTTAACCTATCTACTTCAAATTGTAGCTTGACATTTCTCTGCTGCATTCCTCTATACTCCCCAATTATTACATTATACTTTCCCATCAGGCTCTTCCTTTCAGCCTCTTCTCTTTCAGCTGTCCTTTGGGCCAATTTGGTCACATTCAGTGTCAGGCTTGTGGCTTTTGTTGTTGAGGTTTCAAAGGCTCTCTTGATAATGAGCTCACCCCTTAAATTTGGGCTAATGTCTGTCACATTTGGTTTTCTACTCTGAGGTGCCAGAGCCCATATGGCCAGTGTCTCATACTCCTCACTAAAGGCAGAGTCTTGTAGGGCTGCCTTGACTTCTTCTTCACTACTCTGCATAGGATACTTGGACTGCAAAATAGCATTGAATGCCATAGCATCAGCTATGTCCCATTCAGGGAGGAGTAAGACACCTACTTGAGTCACAAGTTTCCTTCCTTCCTCAGGAGTGATGTTTTTGAATTGCTCGATCAATTCAGCCTTCACTTCATCATCATTCTCCTAGTCTGACCTATCAAGTCTTGACTCCCTCCTGCTCTTGCATCTGTCCTGATACTCTTCTAATTTCATTCTCCAAATCAATTGCAAGAATAAAGGAGTTTTCACAAAGGCATCATCATCTAGGAATGCCTTACAAGCCTCCATCCTAGCATCCTATACATATTGCCCTTCTATATCCATGTCAGTGAGCACCAATTGTGCTGATCTAGGAGGGGAAGGGATACCAACCTGCATTTCCTGGTCAGTTATGACTATTTCATCTATCAAAACCTCTTGTGGTTCTTCAATCCTTCGCCTCTTGGGGCTTTGCTCTGATGACAGCTCCACAGGATCATCTCTCGGTGGTGAATCCAAATCCATAATTTTTATCTCTCTAGGCTTGCAGTGATGATGTTTTCATTATTTGCTTTCCCTTTTTATCTCTTGCCTCTATATCACTACTATCATCTCTTCTCCTCCTATATAGAGCCCTGTACACCGATGGCTGCTAAGTTGGCCTTGTTTCCTCAGGCCTCACCTCTGACTCCTGAATCCCCAAGTCTAATTCTAAATTTGCTTTCTTGGTCCTTAGGATATTCATGATTTCCTTGAAATTGCTCATCAAAAAATCAATTCTTTTATGAAATGGAGTAAACTCCATCAATGGATCATACCTTGGATCTAGCTTATGTACCATGGCCAACATTTTCTCATAAGCAATCCATTTTTCCTTATTCAATTCTTGCTGGTTCAAATCAAATTCATTTCTAATTAAATCTTTAGGGAAGTTGAAAACATGAGTAAATTTACCACCTTTAATCTTTTGCCTAAATAAGGCAAAGGATCCCTCGGGGTCATGTTGCCTCCTAGATCCATTCTTCAAATGGTACTCATCAAAATATCGGTCAAAATGAACCCATCCTCCCTTAGAAAATACAAAATTAGAGATGACAGTATAATTAGGGAACAAAGTCCCTTTTCCTCTTCCTGTCAAATTCTCTTCGTGAATGCAGCCTAATTGCCACATGACCTCTGCAAATCCCATCCTTGATGGTACATTTTATGGGAGAATATGAGGAGCTCCCTGGAAACCATAAACCCTCAAAACAGTGCTTACAGGGTAAAGAATAATGTCACCCCAATTGTGGCACACTTTCAAATCAAGTCTCCTTATTTTGGTTTAGATGAAATCATACAAATCCTTAGGAATCCTTGGCACATTCACCATCAATTTAGCCCTAAGCATGGAGGAAAAGCAGTTATCAAATTGCACATTACTAGCACCTCCCTTGTTACCAGACATGTCTGCACTCCAAGCCTGCACCGGTAATTTCTCTCCATTCACCTCTCGCTTCAGCTCCATTTTCTCAGAGAAGAAGTTAGCATTCTCATACAAAAACATGTGCATTAGTAAGGAGTACGAAAAGAAGGGAGTACCAAAATCTCTATTATGAAAATTCAGCAAACCCTCATATATCCTTTCAGCAAGGAAATAAGCATAGTCATAAATTACATAAAAATTAGGATGTTGAATCTGAGCCCCCATGAACATATAGGCGATGGGCATCACAGTGTTAGGGTTGAAACCAATGATTTGGAAAAGAGAATAGAACGTTGCCAGGAAATGATCAGCAAAGCAATTTAACCTGAAGGGCTCCCGGTCAGTTGGGCTGATGTGAATTGTTGAGTTGCCCGCCCTGGCTAGATAAGGGGGAAGCAACCTTGATCTAAAAAGAGGTTGAGACCTGGCATATTCTTGCCTAATCTCCTCAAAGTCAATTCGAACCAGAAATGAGCTATACTCACTCAAATCAAAAACCTGACAAATTTTATGAGCATTTACACTCAATAGAACACTGACATCATTATCCCTGATAATTTGTGTGATAGGGTCATATCGTGCAACCACTTCCCTAAGTAGGTCAACATCCAGAAACACATTTGGTACCACAAGCTTTTCCATGTTGTATCTCCAACTATTTGAAAAAGGATGAGACACATTTCATTGCCCATACCATCTCCTAAACATTTCCAAACCCATCATAGGCACTCTGGCATCTGCAATATTATAATTCTTACACCTCAATCCCTCACCTAGGGCTGTCCCATTCATTAAGACCAAACCTTTCTTCCTATCGTTTGTTGACAAAGCGACTTGGTCAAGAAAATCATCATATAGATTCCTATGTATATAATCAATGCAGCCAAAATGTTGCTTCGGTGGTGCCATTTTAACAACTAGGGCTTCTTTAAAAATAAATTTGTAAATGAACTAGGGCTACCCAGAACGAAGTTACAACAGAACCTTGCAATTGTCCCCCAATTGAAAAGAGAAGGTAACCCCGAATCTGTAATCAAGAGAATCACTGATAACACAATGCAACTCTTTTGTTTTAATCACATTCAAACAAAGACAATGGTAAAGAAAGCAACTCACAGAATTTACGCCTCACAGAAAAAACAAACCCTTGCTGCAATCGCTTTGAAAATTTCTATCTTTGGCTCTGGATCGCTTCGCAAACACTTGAATGTCTTTATGGCAATGAGAGTATGAAATTAACTACTTAGAAATGATGAAAATGGCTAGTAGACATCTCGTCCACCATTAAAGCTTACTTGCGTGCCGAGCCAATGACTTCAATTACATTTGATGCAAGTTTAAAACCCTGCCATCGATCTCATGTTTCTGTCAGACCATCGAACAACCATCTTCAAAAAAGGCTGACAACATCTCCATGTCATTGTCAAGGGCCCACCATTATTCGCAGCGCCAAAAGAATACACATGGCGCTCGCCTGCGATATCACGATCACTAAACCTCTCTTGGTTTAGGATCACACGATAGTGGGCAACCGTTGATCTCCACCATCTACGATCACAACATACATAACAAGAGGTAGCACCAACATCTATTTGTCGAGCAACTTTTCCATCAAGATTAAGACATCGCCGTTGATTATAAGCACGTGCATTTCTCATGTAGTTAAGTAACCCGCTTAATAACGTTCTAAAGTTTGATGCAAAAATTAATCACTTTATTCATTCCCTTTGGCACTAGCCACTTAGGACACGTGGTGCCTGCCTGTGATATCACGATCGTCGAACATCCAGTGGGGATGTCATCGCGGGATGACGGGCAACGGTCAAGATCAACCTCAAGAAGATCGACGGTCGGTAAAATAACCCGTACAAAACATTAAAATACTTAGAAGAAAATAAGGGGAAAGGGACACCACCTAGGGTAATGACACTCGATGACTCAAGGTTTTTTTAAAAGACAAAGTATGAACCACCTTGGACTTAGGTAAATAAAAGGGTAGGGCGAGAAATTTTTCATTTTATATTAAAAGGGGCCCTGCCTAGACAATTTAATGGGACATAAGTTGTTCTTAAGACCCTCTCCAAAAAGGTAACGACGAAAAAGACCCAACCCAACAATAGAACACCACGGTCTCATTGAAGCAAGGCAGAACTCCATCTTCAGGTACCCTCCGAATAACAAGAAAAACCAGTAATAAAGGAAAACCAAGGATTTAAAATTGAGGCTCCACCAGTGGCTCCAGTTGGGGACGTTCATTTCACTAGAATGAAGCGAGAATAACAAAATATAAGGTAGATTAGACCAATTGTAGAGACAACCAAAAGGATTATCCAGAAAAGATAAAACCCACAAAAACCAAGACCAACAACAAAACTATGTACAAACCTAAACATACTGTTCATGGAAAACAGTACCTCAATTGAAGTACAACTTCAAGAATTGTCCATGAACTGGGAATTCAAGAATATCACCAGTCATTTCTTGGAGAAAGTATGAATCCTCCCCCCACTTGTCATTTATCGAGAATGGACCTAGCCAAATTGCATCAAATTTACCATGTTTCCCCTTGTCTTCCAACCTGGCATTCCACATCAAGACCATATCTCCACTCTGGAAAGTTCTTGCAATTGTCCTCTTGTCATACAAATTTTTTACCTACAACTGTAATTTGGCATTTCTTATTTGAGCCTCCGTTCTGGTTTCATCTGGCTCTATGAGGGCTTCCACTCTCAATTGCATCTCATCTTCTATCTCATTATCATACATCTAGACAAATCTATGCATTTCCATGAGGTTACTCTGAGGCAACCTTGCATTTATCCCATATACTAAATCAAATGGGGCACATCCTATTGCTTTCTTCACAGTCACCCTATCTGCCCAGATTGCTAATTTTAGTTTAGAATCCCATGCCTTCTTATTTTGATCTAGGATCCTCTTGATAATTTTCATCAAGCTTTTATTGCTTGATTCTACTTGTCCATTTCCTTGTGGGTGGTAAGGTGATGAATAAGAAATTTGGATGCCATATGTTTCACAAAATTCCATGTATTCCTCAGATCTAAAACACATTGCATTATCTGATACAATCCTTTCAGGACACCCAAATCTGGTCACTATATTATTCATTAAGAAGTCAATTACCACCTTACTAGTTGCTTTCTTTGTTGGAATCGCTTCCACCCACTTAGTAAAGTAATCAGTGGCCACCAATATCCATGAATGACCCCCACTTGATTTGCAAGCTATCTCCCCTATAAAATCAATACCCCATTGCTGAAATGGAGACTGAACTACAACCGATTTTAAAGGTAAGTTACCAGAAAAATTTAACTTACCAGAGAAATGTTGACAAGCATCACATTTCTTCACTAACTGATATGTATCCCTGAAAATGGTTGGCCACCAGAATCTAGTTCTCATTATTTTGTGTGTAGTAGTTTTGGCCATATAATGCCCTCCACAAACTCCACTATGAATTTCATTAAAAAATTCTTTAGCTTGACCCTGATCTACACATTTCAGCATAACACCTTCCCCATTTCTCCACTAGAGTTTTCCTATTATGATAACATACTTGATCGCATGTAATTTCAATGTCCTTTTTTCATTCTCACTCAACTCATCAGGACATTTCATCTTTTGCAAATAATAAATCACACCCTTATACCAGTCAGAATGCTCCATATCACATATGTGTGATCTCTCTTCTTCAAGCAAATTTATTTGATTAGCTTCTAGATTACATTGGGTCATAAGCTTGGCCAATCCTTGTCCCCTTACTAACTTGGTAATTTGAATTTCAATGTTGAATTCTTGGATCCTATTAATCCATCTACACCTCCTTCCTGACACTTCTTATTGCGTAAAAATGTCTTTTACAATAGCATTGGGCATGTAGGCAATTATGGTAGCTCCCATCAAATAGGTCCTGAAAGCTTTGATTGCTTTTACTAATGCATATGTCTGTTTTTCATTTATGTCATACTTGAGTTTTACCACCTGCAGGGATTTGCTGAAAAAGGATATAGGCTGCTCAAAACCTTCAGCATTCTTTTGTAATAACACAGCTGCAATGGTGTGGAAGGAAGCAAATGAGAAAATCTGCAAAGGTTTGGAAAAATCAGGGGTTTACAACACAGGTGCTTCTTTGATAGCTTGCTTAATATCATGGAAAGCTTGTGTTGATGCTTCTTCCCACTCAATCTTGGCCCCTTTCTTAAGCATCTTAGAGATAGGGCGAACTATTTCGAAAAAATTTGTAACAAATCTTCTTAAGAAATTAATTTGCCCAAAGAAAGACTAGATTCCCTTAACACTTCGGGGTTGCAAGACCTTGTCTATTGCCTCTATCCTATCTGGATCAATTTTAACCCCATCCTTAGAAACAATATGCCCCAACAACTTTCCTTCCCTCACTCCAAAAGTTCATTTCTTGGGATTTAGGGAAATACCATATTCCAATGCCCTAATGAAGATTTTCTCAAGATGTTCACAATGATCATCCTCTTTCTTGGAATACACTGTTAAATCATCCTAATAAATCACCAAGAACAAATTAATGAAATCTAAAAATGCCACATCCATAGCTCTTTGAAAAGTAGCTCCTGCATTTGTTAAACCAAAAGGCATTCTTACATATACATAAGCCCCCCAAGGTGTAGTGAAAGCTATCTTAAATTGTTCAGATTCCTTAACCATGACTTGGTTATAGCCAGAAAACCCATCCATCATGGACATTAATTCATGACCTGTTACTCTTTCCAACATAGCCTCCATATTCGGCAATGGATAGTTGTCCTTTAGTGAAGACACATTCAAATTTCTGAAATCCACACATAGTCTAATGTCACCATTCTTCTTTCTCACTGGCACCAAATTAGACACCCAAGATGAGTGTCTAATTGGTTTGATAATTCTTGCATCTCTTAACTTAGTGAGTTCTTCTTGCATTTTTGGAGCCAAGGTGGGATTAATAGGTCTTTTGTTTTGCCTAAAAGGTTTAGCATCACTACTCAAAGGAATCTCATGTTGAAACAAATCTTGCCTGTAAGCCTTAAGATCATCATAAGACCAAGCAAACACATGCCTGAATTTTCTTAACAAGTCAATCAACATCTTTCTCACCTTTGGTGACAATTTCTTTCCAATATACACTTTCTTTGGTGATGCATTAGTCCCTAGGTTCACTTCCTCCAAGTCATTAGGATGAGGTGCAGCACGATGATCCTTAACCCTATCCTGGTTATCAAACACTCTTTCAAGGACAACTAAACCCTTAGGAATTGTGTTAGTTTTAACTGAATAATTCATTTCCAAACACAGTATCCCTACCACCAATGTTTTCAACAAAGGCTCCAAAATCTATTTCTTGCATTTCATACTCATCCACACAATTTAAAAATCTCAATATATCATCATCACTGTCAAAAACCTACTAGTTCTTGATATTATCAAGAATAGATGATCTAGTTTGCACTTCAACTTTCAAAATTCTAGCATAAGTCATGTCATCTGGCCTCAATGCAATATTTGCTAATAAATCTGCTACCTTATTGTGACCTCTTTCCATCCAGTTTATCCCAAAAGCATCAAAACTCTCCAATTCATCCCATACAACATTTCTATATTGTTTCAATCTTTTATTTTTTGACATATATAGGGATCTGACTTGGGAGATCACAAGCTCAGAATCTCCAATCACTTTGAGCTTCTTGATCCCATGTTTTTGAGCCAACCTTAATCCTAACAACAATGCTTCATATTCGGCTACATTGTTAGTGCATTCAAATAACAGGGTAAAAGAAAATTTGAAATTTTTTCCACTTGGTGACCTCAACAACACACCTACACTAGATCCTTCATTGGAATTTTCCCCATCAAAAAACATAGTCAACAAATCATTACATTCTAACATACTTTCAACTTCTTTATCAATTGGTTCAACGAGCTTATCACAATTACTAGGGGGTTCCTTAGCCCTGAACTCATTTATGCCACAGTCAGTAAAACATGTCAAATCCTTAGTCAGGCTATGTTCAATCATATGAGGAACCTTTGATTCTCTTTCAATCTTGACATCTTTTCAATCAATGCAAAATGTAGCAAATGACAAATCACATTGCATGTTGCCTCCCATTGAGGCACTCCATTTTCTTGACAATAACATTCCAAAATGGGGGGGAATGTTTGCAACTAAAATACTCATGGCCATAACCCTATCAAGATATTGGGTAAGCACATAAGGGAGAGCCTTGATGGTCCCAATAACAAGCACCTCTCTTGAATCCAATGCATAACATTTTCCTTGAGTAGTATCAAATGTCAAGCCCATTGCTTCCATAATCTTTACTGGCATAACATTATTTGATGTCCCTGAATCTATCATGCAATTTCTCAAAGTTTTCCCATTGATATTAACACTTAAGAAAAAGGGTGTAATATTCTCCAAACACATATTAACAGAATTCCCTAGGTACACCGGGGGAATTTGAGTTACAATTCCCTCTAGCTATTTCACTTCTATTTCTTCCTTTTTCCTAATTTCTTTACAATTTCCTTGTGCCAATTTATCATTAGGAATTCTAGTGATCAAGGCTATTGTCTTTTCTCTATGCTCATCTATTCTCATCATCTCGACCCATGGTACAATAACATTAACTTGAGACAATACTTGAAATATATCGACAAGTGTATATTTGGGAAAATTAGGAATCATACCATCATTAGTCTCGTTCCTCTCCCTTTGTTGTTTTCCTTCAAGTTTCTTTTGCTTTTCCTCTGGAATTACTTCAACAAACTTGGAAATCACTTTGGTTTTTACCAAAAGAGGATTAGCATCTTCACTGGGCCTTTGAATCTCAGTCTTCTTTGCCTATATCTTGTCAGTTGGACATCCTTGGTTTTGACATCGTTTTTGATATCTTCTTTGATATCCTTGCTTCTACCTTTCTGTTCCTTAATGAAATGACTAGCAGGCTTGCCTTGCTCACCACCCACAGTTCTATTCCTTAACTATAATGTACTTCTCATCTAAGTAGCCATCTCTTCAGTTAACCGGGCAATTTCATCTTTTGATGGTCTTCTTAAGTATATTGGATCCTCAGCCTGTTCCATATTGCAGGCATGGTGGTCAAACTCACCTTCTTCATCAGAAAAAACCTATTGATGGTATAATTCACTCTTCTGTCATTGATGATTTACATCAAGCTCTTGCAATTCCTCATCAGAAGAAAACTCAACCTCATCAATATATGACCGGGCCATGCAACAATCTACATCATTTTGCTCGAAATCAGGAGTGTGCTGATGAACGTTTTCTTCCTTTCCTTCTACAACAAGCAGCTGGGCAACACCACAAAAATTATGATCATGTGGGTGTTCACATACCACACATCATGGTCTATCTTGTGCCAGATTTACAGAATGCTTATGCAAAGGATATGGTATCTTCTGATCAATTTTAGGCCTCTGGATAGGTAATATTGGTTTTCCATCCTTCCAATTTGTATTGTAAGGATAATTTTGCAATCTAGGAGGTTTATCATTTTTATTATATTGTTGTTTGTCACCTCCAAGACCCTTCTTCTTCTTAGCAATAGTATATTTTATATCCTTCAAAGTTCTAAGGACCTTATCCCATTTCTCATCATCTTTAATACCTGCAGTGGAGGCTTTCTCAGTTCTATCTCTAGGATTCTTCAAAAGAGTAGGTTCTTCCCTCCTACCACATTTACCAGAAGCTCTCCTATTACTTTCAATATTAATAGCTGCCTTAAAAGCATCCCTCATGGTTTGAGGATCTTTATCTTGGAGAAGGTATGCCATTTTAGCATCAAAAGCATTGAAATAAGTAGTCAAGCAAACATTTTCATCAAGCCTCATTACATGAAACAATTTATACATGGCCTTTTGGAATCTAAGATTAAATTCTATTGCAGACTCATTAGCCGATCTTTTTATAGTATTGAACTCATTTAACATAAAACTAGCATTTGTTTTGTCACCATATTATTCTTTAAAGCATTTTTCAAACTCCTCCCATGAACCAATACTAGCATTTGGTAGACCCTTGTACCAATCCCTTGCATCTTCTGTCAAGGATTGGACAAACAATTTCATGACTACATCTTCATGTTCTACCTCATAATCATTTAACATATCCATGAAACCTTTCAAATGCTCTTCAACTGAAAAGGCATTATTCCCAGCAAATTTGTTCATCTTTTCCCTTAACTCATCAGGAATAGGGTTTGGGTATCCTGGAATACCATCAAAGAATAGTTGTCTATATCTTTCCAATTGTATAGGCCTCCTTTTCAAAGATCCATCAATTTTCTGAGCTTTAGAACCATCTTGATGTGAATTAATCCGCTTGGTGGCCTAAATCCTTGGGCCAGAACTACTTGTGATGTTCTCCTGACTAGGTTTAGGATCAATTTTCAAAATCTCCTGATGACCTAATGAAGTTGTGGCTTGTGCTAGCTCATCCAAATTTGTCATTCTTAGGAAACTTATTTTCCTTCTTTTCTCTGCATTTGCAGCCTCAATTTTGGTCCTCTCTAATTCTTCTGCTAAGGCTTCCCCTTCCCTTCTAACCTTTTCTAAGGCAGTTTCTATGTGTGATGATACATGTGGGAGGGGATCTTTCTTAGGCTGGTGGGAAACCACCCTTTCAGTTATTTTGATTCCTTCAACTTTCTGTTTTCCCTTGTCCACAACATGTTTAGGATTTGAATTATCTGATTGTGACTTAATAGGGTTCAAGGGTGTTGGGTCTGTAGGATTTGGTTGAGCTTTAGGTTGACCTTCAAGACCCTCTTCAGACACTGGCTTAACTCCTTTATCAACAATTTGTTGCACAACAGGACCTTCCTCTTCTAGGTCTGGTCCATTTTGGTTCAGGAGTTTCATTTTCACCAATTATCTCATCAATCTATCCCTTTCAATGATGACATTCACTAATTTTGTTTCCTTTTCTTTATCTTTCTTTATCCTAAGCTCAGCCTGCTTTTGGATTTCTCTTCTTAAAGAATTAATATCCCCAAAAACATCTTCAGGGTGAGGCAAAGTTATGTCAAAACTTGATGTCTCACTCAAATCTATCAAATGTGTGTCTTCCTATCTAAATAATAAAGGCGTTCCATCATCTTCAGCGGGAGGAGGCACATCATTGGTGCATTGTCTGTGATGGCTTCGAATTCTACTCCTACTTCTTCTCTCAGTATATTGGACATTAACGGGCTCTTTATTATGACATGTTACATCCTCTTGGACTGGTGTATTAAACAATGCATCAAAAAATACACAACTATCTGATTCAGAATGTCTAGATACATGCTCAAAATTTTTAGGGATAGGATGTAAAGGCTTACTTGTACCAGGATGTACAGGATTCTGGGACGCGGGAGCAACGTTGCTATTCTCTGATTTCTTCTTTATCCAATCTTTCTTCTTTGTTTTAGGAAGTTCACCTTCCAATCTAGGTTCTGGGTGATTCTTCATGAATGACCTGGTACTTTTCATTCCTCTATGCGTGTCCAAAGATCTTTAACTTATAAAAACTTCAAATAAAGTGCACACTAGTGTAGAGACTATCAGAGTCACCACCCAATTATCTTGGGAATATTCACTATTCAAAAAAAATGATAATACTTTAAAAGATCCTTATGACTTATCGTACTGACAATGCATGAGATACTTTGCATGAGGTATATGCAATTCTTGAATTAACAAACTTGATCTGGATAAAAGAAACACAATGCCAAGGGCTCAACCATCAAATCTTAGAGATACTATGATGGAATTCATGTAAAATGGATAACCAACCTATTGACAAGAATCATTTTCAGCTAGTTCCCTAGCGGAGTCGCCATTTTGTTAGTGTTCTTTCTTATAAACTAGGTTTATCTCCTAATCTACCTATGGAATTGCCAATTCCAATCAAGGGCAGCTTGGAGGACCTGGACCAACTGATGAGGATTTTAATATTAACCTCCTACACTTTGGGCTCTGCAAGACCTGGGAGGGTGATCCCTATAATGACTTATGATCTCTACATCGAACTCATAATCTAATTATTAATAATTCACAGATAATCCCATAAATAGCTCAACAAAATAGAATACTACTAGAGTGAATCGGCCCTTCACCAGTAATATCAAATACTTGGAGCATGAGATGATTACAAAATTATTTTGTAACTTATGATAGTCATTTTAATTTCAAGTTGGCGGCAAGCCCTAAGTAAAGACATACAGAAACAGAGTTTTATAAACTCATACAATTTAGATCAGTGCCATATACCATTGGGCACTCAAGTTCATAAACATTCAGAAATTAACAACAAACTCAAATACCTAGCGTGCATAACCCTTGGCAATATTGCATTACAACAGTGTCAATCCCTATCCCAGCCCAATACTTCTTACTGAATCCTCCTACGAACATATCCATTTAAGTTTCCATCCTAGCATTTTAATTAACCCTTTGAGTTAAAGCCAAAAAAGAAAGCATACACATCATAACAATGAGATGAACATCATAATCCTTGATTATTCCATTCAAAATGGTGATATATCTATACAGAGGAGATATGCAAGCTTGAGATATAACGTCATAGACCAAATGCTAGTACTATTATCAATATTAGATCTTCATAAACTTAAAACCCATTACAAAGGAATCCCAAACCTAAATCTTACTTAACATTCAAGAAGAAAAGTTCTTACAACTTGTTCTGCAACTATTCCTAGACTCGATGTTTTAAAAATATCTGACTTGCCCACCTCTACTTCTAGCCTTGAAATCCTTCTTATAGAAATGAAGGAGTAAACAAGCATCAGGCCAGCAGTTACACATGTCATCAATTAATAGGATCACTATGTGCCCGCTCAAAACTATGATTAAAATTACCAAGTCCTGGAGCATCTTACTGTTGATTTCATCCATTACATAATAGCTGTTGCATTTGTTATACCTCAAAATTTGTGCCCAAAGCCGTCATGGAATCAAAACCATAATTAGTTACACTGTAACTATTGATCTATTGATTGCCGATAGTAGATACCATTTCACTTCTCTTCGATTAAGTATTTTTCCACCCAAATTTGATATTCTTCATCCGTGGGCCAATTAAAATTCACCACCTCTATCACCCTAGTACTATAAGGTGTGAATTTCACCACAACTTGGTTGGCTTCTCTTTCAAATGACTCCAAGCAAATGTTAGTATTAATTATTTTATCCATTCTACTTACTAACAAGTCATGATCTGAGTTAGCACAAATCAATTTGATTTGTGCACTGATGACTTCTTCTGCCCTTTCTTGCCATTGCTGCAGTGTCTTAATGTTTCCTTGTGCATCTAATATATCAGGCAAAAAAGTATCATTCCAATCATCAAAACTTTTTACCAGTTCTCCAATTTTCTTACTCAAGTTATCAGGTAGGGCCTGGAATCCCTTCAATGATTTCAAAAAACTTTGAGTAGGCTTTAATAACTAGGGCATGTTATTTCCATCAAACCTGGTAGCCTTAAACATAATATCTAAATTAGTGACATGAGGGATCCACTTCTCAACCAGGGGTAAGACCACATCCCGATCCCTGTTAATATTTTGCAATCCACCCAAGAATAAAGAATATAAAGAATGAACAGATGGCAGCCTTGAATCAACCTTCCCATTTAAATGCCTCAAAACGGTGTCAACCACCTCATTGTGTTTAGCCATAGCCTCATTCTTACTCGCCTTTAAGGCAACCTGTAAATCAGTGATCTTATTCATCATCACTCCATTTCCTCCTCAACTGGGTCTGGCACAGGACTAGGAGCTGGTGTCTGAATTGGAGATCTAGGGATAGAAATGATCGAGACAGTAGGGGGTAATGACCCCGAAGTAGTAAGTATTACTCTAACAACAGGAGCATTGGAAGATTCTCCCACCTACCCATATTTTAACATATCTACTTCAAACTGTAGCTCGACATTTCTCTACTACATTTTGCTATACACCCCAATTATTACATTATACTTTTCCATCAAGCTATTCCTTTCAGCCTCTTCTCTTTCAGTTGTCCTTTGGGCCAATTTGGCCACATTCAGTGTCAAGCTTGTGGCTTCTGTTGTTGAGGTTTCAAAGTCCCTCTTGATAATGAGCCCGCCCCTTAAATTTGGGCTAATGTCCGTCACATTTGGTTTTCTGCCTTGAGGTGCCAAAGCCCATATGGCCAGTGTCTCATACTCCTCACTAAAGGTAGAGTCTTGTAGGGCTGCCTTGATTTCTTCTTCACTACTCTACATAGGATGCTTGGACTGCATAATAGCATTGAATGCCACAACATCAGCTATGTCCCATTCAGGGAGGAGTAAGACACTTGCTTGAGTCACAAGCTTCCTTCCTTCCTCATGAGTGATGTTTTTAAATTGCTCCATCAATTCAGCCTTCACTTCATCATCATTCTCCTAGTCTGACCTATCAGGTCTTGACTCCCTCCTACTCTTGCATCTATCCTAATACTCTTCTAATTTCATTCTCCAAATCAATTGCAAGAATACAGGAGTTTTCACAAAGGCATCATCATCCAGGAATGCCTTGCAAGCCTCCATCGTAGCATCCTATTCATATTGCCCTTTTATATCCATGTCAGTGAGCACCAATTGTGCTAATCTAGGAGGGGAAGGGATACCAACCTGCATTTCCTGGTCAGTTATGACTATTTCATCCATCAAAACTTCTTGTGGTTCTTCAATCCTTTGCCTCTTAGGGCTTGGCTCTGATGACAGCTCCACAGGATCATCTCTCGGTGGTGAATCCAAATCCACAATTTTTATCCCTCCAGGCTTCTTGACCCCATGACCCAGCAGTGATGATGTTTTCATTATTTGCTTTCCCTTTTTATCTCCTGCCTCTATATCACTGCTATCATCTCTTCTCCTCCTGTATAGAGCCCTGTCCACTAATGGCTGGTAAGTTGGCCTTGTTTCCTCAGGCCTCACCTCTGACTCTTGAATCCCCAAGTCTAATTCTAAATTGGCTTTCCTAGTCCTCAGGATATTCATGATTTCCTTGAAATTGCTCATCAAAAAATCAATTCTTTTCTCAAATGGAGTAAACTCCATCAATGGATCATACCTTGGATCCAGTTTATGTACCATGGCCAAAATTTTCTCATAAGCAATCCATTTTTCCTTACTCAATTCTTGCTGGTTCAAATCAAATTCATTTCTAATTAAATCTTCAAGGAAGTTGAAAACATGAGTAAATTTACCACCTTTAATCTTCTGCCTAAATAAGGCAAAGAATCCCTCGGGGTCATGTTGCCTCCTAGATCCACTCTTCAAATGGTACTCATCAAAATATCAATCAAAATGAACCCATCCTCCCTTAGAAAATACAAAATTAGAGAGAACAGTATAATCAGGGAACAAATTCTACTTTCCTCTTCCTGTCAAATTCTCTTCGTGAATGCAGCCTAATTGCCACATGACCTCTGCAAATCCCATCCTTGATGGTACATTTTATGGGATAATATGAGGAGCTCCCTGGAAACCATAAACCCTCAAAACAGTGCTTACAAGGTAAAGAATAATGTCACCCCAATTGTGGCACACTTTCAATTCAGGTCTCCTTATTTTGGGTAAGAGAAAATCATGCAAATCCTCAGGAATCCTTGGCACATTCACCATCAATTTATCCCTAAGCTTGGAGGTAAAGCAGTTATCAAATTGCACATAACTGGCACCTCCCTTGTTACAAGACAGGTCTGCACTCCAAGCTTGCACTGGTAATTTCTCTCCATTCACCTCTCGCTTCAGCTCCATTTTCTCAGAGAAGAAGTTAGCATTCTCATACAAAAACATGTGCACTAGTAAGGAGTACCAAAATAAGGGAGTACCAGAATCTCTATTATGCAAATTCAACAAACCCTCATGTATCCCTTTAGCAAGGAAAAGAAGCATAGTCATAAATTACATAAAAATTAGGATGCTGAATTTGAGCCCCCATGAACATATAGGCAATGGGAATCACAGTGTTAGGGTTGAAACCAATGATTTGGCAAAGAGAATAGAATGTTTCCAAGAAATGATCAGCAAAGCAATTTAACCTGAAGGGCTCCCAGTCAGTTGGGCTGATGTGAATTGTTGAGTTGCCCGCCTTGGCTAGATGAGCGGGAAGCAACCTTGATCTAAAAAGAGGTTGAGACCTAGCATATTCTTGATTCATCTCCTCAAAGTCAATTCGAACTAGAAATGAGCTATACTCACTCAAATCAAAAACCTAACAAATTTTATCAGCATTCACACTCAATAGAACACCACCATCATTATCCCTGATAATCTATGTGATAGGGTCATATCGTGCAGCCACTGCCCTAAGTAGGTCAACATCCAAAAACACATTTGGTACCACAAGATTTCCCATGTCGTATCTCCAACTATTTGAAAAAGGATGAGACACATTTTGTTTCCCATACCATCTCCTAAACATTTCCAAACCCGTCATAGGCACTCTAGCATTTGCAATATTATAATTCTTACACCTCAATCCCTCACCTAGGGCTGTCCCATTCATTAAGACCAAACCTTTCTTCCTGTCATTTGTTGACAAAGGAAACTGGTCAAGGAAATCATCATATAGATTCCTATGTATATAATCAATACGGCCAGAATGCTGCTTCGGTGGCACCATTTTAACAACTAGGGCTTCTTTAAAAATAATTTTATAAATGAACTAGGGCTACCCAGAATGAAGTTACTATAGAACCTTGCAATTCTCCCCCAATTCAAAAGAGAAGGTAACCCCAGAACTATAATGAAGAGAATCATTGATAACACAATGCAACCCTTTTGTTTTAATCACATTCAAACAGAGACAGCGGTAAAGAAAGCAACTCATGAAATTCGTGCCTCACAGAAAAAACAAACCCTTGCTGCAATCACTTTGAAAAATTCTATCTCTGGCTCTGGATCACCTTGCAAACACTTGAATGTCTTTATGAAATGAGGTATGAAATTAAATACTTAGAAATGATGAAATGGCTAGTAGATGTCTTGATCCTCCATTAAAACACTTGCGTCATACGACTTCAATTACATTTTGATGCAGTTTAAAACCTGCATCGAGCGATATCTTCAAAAGTGACAACATCTCCATGTCATCGTCAAGGGGCCACCATGGTCGCGATTGCCAAAGAATACCGTGGTGCTGACGATATCCACGCACCTAAACCTCTCTTGGTTTAGGGTCGATAATGACTGATTGATCTCCGCCATCGCGATCACAACATACATAGCGCGACATCTATTAGTAGAACAGCTTTTCCATCAAGATTAAGGATTGATTATAAGCGTATTGCATTTCTCATGTAGTTAAGTAGCGGCTTAATAATGTTCTAAAGTTGATGCAAATTAAGCACTTTATTCATTCCCTTCACGACACTTAGGACACGTGGCGCCCAGTGATATCGCGATCGCCAACAGGGCGATGTCATCATGGGATGGCGGGCAATGGTCAAGATCAACCTCAAGAAGATCTGCAAAACATTAAAATACTTAGAAGAAAATAAGGGGAAAGGGACACTGCCTAGGGTAACGACAGTCAATGACTCAAGGTTGTTTTTAAAAGACAAAGTACGGACCACTCGGACTTAGGTAAATAAAAGGGTAGGGCGAGAAATTTTTCATTTTATATTAAAAGGGGCCTTGCCTAGACGATTTAATGGGACATAAGTTGTTCTTAAGACCCTCTCCAAAAAGGTAATGACGAAAAAGACCCAACCCAACAATAGAACACCACGTCTCATGGAAGCAAGGCATAACTCCATCTTCAGGTACCCTCCGAATAACAAGACAAACCAGTAATAAAGGAAAACCAAGGATTTAAAATTGAGGCTCCACCAGATTCCATTGGTAAGGACATCTCAACATGGATTTATAGAGATGAACAAGACATTGAGCCTAATAAGTTACCAGTTGAGAAATATCTAAAAGGGTTTGAGCTCATGAAGCAAAAGGGATATGATAGACATAGTGGTCTTGGTATAAACAAGAATGGAATGATAAAACCAATACTACCTCCTTAGAGACCAAAGTACATTAGGCTATGGTATGTTCCCATAAAAGTGAGTATTCCTAGTACTAAGTTGACCTTGAGTGATAATGTTAACATTTCAAATTAAATAGAGACATCTGAGGAGGAGGATTGTTACTATGGGAAAATTGATTCTAATGAGTATGAATGGGATTCCTACAAAACTAATAATCATGAACTAGACAATTTCCTTCAAGAACTTGACCTATCCTCATCCTCGACGAATATCATGGACATTAATATCTAGATTGATACCTTTTGGGAAACAAATGAATTTACCTTTATCTTTACCATATCTTCCTTCACCCTTGATAATATCGATGATGGCTTTCCCCTTGCCTACCCGCAACTCATAGATTGGGACTAGCAAGAACCATCAATTTTAGACACATTCGAGAATGACGAAGCAATTGCTGAGTTCATGGGACTTCATGAAGGAATATCATGTGGGGATCATAATTTAGGCTTCATCATTAATATTGATAATGTAGAATATTTTAGAGAGTTTGCACCTCCCTCTAGCCACAAAATTGATAAAAATGATAAAAAATAAATAAAAAATAGGTCTCTAGGTGAAAATTGAAAGGTACCTTTAGACCATGAAAATGTAAAAGTAAAGGACATATTTGAAGGTGAAAAACTCTCTAAGGTGCCTAAGGATGGAGGGTTGAATAGTCTCCCTACTGACTGAGAGAGAACATCATTTCTAATAGAATATTCAAAAGAAGTCAACCTTGGGACAATGGATAATCCTAGAATTGTTCAGTTTGCAACATCTTTGACCATAGAAGAAAAACCAGAGTTCACTACATTATTTTCAAAAAGACACGTTAATTTTGCATGGTCATCTGTTGATATGCCTAGATTGGACCCTGAATTGATTCTATATCATTTACCATTACTTCCAAATGTTAAACCTGTCAAGAAAAAATTAGGAAAAATGCACCCATAGATCACACTCCTAGTAAAGGCTAAGTTAAAAAAACTTCTTGATGTTGGATTTATTCATCCCATAGATTATGTAGAGTGGATTTCCAATCTTGTTACTATCACTAAACCAACTGGTGGTATCAAAATATGCACGGATTTGAGGGATCTAAACAAGTCATGTCCTAAAGATGATTTATTGATACCCAATATTTATATCATAATAGACCTTACAATAGGATATGAGATGTTATCACTTCTGGATGGATTTTTAGGATATATTCAGATTAGAATTACCTCCATAGATCAACACAAAATATCTTTCACTTGTGCTTGGGGCACCTTTTATTGGAATGTGATGCCTTTTGGTCTCAAGAATGCTGGAGAAACATATCAGAGGGTTATGACAACCATTTTTCATGACTATATGCATGTACTTATGTAAAAATATGGGGTGATCCCACAATAGTGGTTTACAATTTTTGGCCAACTGGACACTGAAATTATTATTTTTAACTAAATCTTCACATTCTGGCACCTATAGTGGCTAAACCATGAGGAATTTTAAGATTATGCAAACTAGAGTCTCATCACATTTTTTTTGTAGATTCTAAAAATATTTTTGTAAAATTTGTTTGGAATAAGATTGCACTTCGTTTTCCATCTCCCATGAAAAATGGTTTTTTTCAGAAAACAATATTTTTAAAAAGTGACGCTCACCGTATACAACATAACTTTTTTTGTATGAAGGATAAAATTCTAATTTTTTCGACTTTAGATTTGGTACTATGATATCTAGCACTTTCATTTGGTCTCATAGTTTTTTATTGAATATTTTTTCCTTAATAGAATTTTGAAGTCAAACCAATTGCAATTCAGACATAGGTGAACTGTATAGAACATTATTTTTTTTGTATGTATCAAAATTTGATTTTTTTTTAATGGATCAAGGACATCAACACCCAACACGAACATATTTTTTAATAATTTATTTTGATAATTTCATATTTTTCCACATGTGCAAAACAAAGAGCTTGATTTTCAGTGAAAAACCTATGTTTAGGGTATGTGTAGGATCATCATGGAAAAAACAGGCCCTTAAGTGGCAAATTTTTTTGAAAAATCAGAGTTAGGTAGTTTGACATAAAAATTTGAATAAGTTATCTATATTATTTCAAAAATATGTAAGAATAGAGTTTTTATCAAATTGAATGTATTTTCTGAATTACTAGGTTTATTTACAAAAAAAAAAAATTATTTGGTGAAAATTTGAAATTTCAATATAGTAGTACTTAAATTTCAGGGAAAATATAAGAAGTAGGTGTCTGTCTGACCACCCTAACCACCTTAAAATGATAATAATTTTTTATAATATTTTAGATATAAGTAGAGGACTCATGTCCCAATATGATGCATATTTTTTTGTAATTTTTTTCCAAGTAAATAATTAATTATAATTTTATTATGACAACTTAAAAAAAATATAAAGACTTGTATGTCTGAAACCTTAACTTGGTCAAAACTTCATGAAATTATTTTTTTTATTTTTTAATCTTATATTATGCAAATAATAGAATGTGACGCATGTTTTGGATTCAAAAAATATTATATTGTTTGAAAGTTATAGATGTTTTTCAATCAACCTAAAAATCAGGAATTTAGTTGTCATTCAATAGAAAATGAATAATAATTATTTATTAAATTCAAAGTAAATCATAATTTATATTGGTGGAAAGCTAAGAATCTCCTTTAAAAACCCTTTACATTTCATCAATTTTGGGTAAAAAAAAAGTCGTCAGCCACATACCCATCATATTGCCATTTTTTGGCCCTTCATGATCCTGCACATACCCTTTAATAAAACTAAAAAAGCACATACATAATAAAACT
Organism: Sequoiadendron giganteum; assembly: GCA_007115665.2. Taxonomy (NCBI): domain Eukaryota; kingdom Viridiplantae; phylum Streptophyta; class Pinopsida; order Cupressales; family Cupressaceae; genus Sequoiadendron; species Sequoiadendron giganteum. The sequence continues at coordinate 466,001,923 of CM021100.1, forward strand.
AGAACATATTAAAATTATATTCGTGGGATAGCTCATTTTGAGGACTACCATAATCATTTGAAATAAATTTTAAATGAATTTATTTGATCCCCCGAAAGGTAAATCAAAATTTATTTTTGATCAACATTTTGATAGGTGTGAAGGAGACTCATTTATAGCTATGGTTTAAAACTAGCAAGGTTCTATCCAAGGGAGTTTGATCTAAGGTGGTTTGATCAAACCCTCTTCAATTGGAATCCTTAAAATGGAACTTTTAAAGGCTTAAATCATTATATTTTCTAAAAATATGTGATTTTAGCAAAAATCAGTTCCTCTCAGAAATTGTAAACCAGCTTTGTGGGATCACCCTATGTTGATGACTTATTGACAAAATCTTCAACAAGAGGTGGTCATCTTGGAGTGTTAGAAAATATTTTTAGAAGGCTAGAGGTATATACGCTTAGACTAAATCCAAAGAAGTTTATGTTTGGGTTCCAGTTAGGAAAATTATTGGGATACATATTTTCTAATAGGGGAATTGAGGTTGATCTAGTGGAAGTAAAAACAATCATAGATATGACACCACCCACCAACATTAGTAAGTTGAGGATGCTAAAAAATTTGATAAAAATGTTCATTTCCTAGCTAGTAGATAAAATTCACCCTTTTCAGGATTTGTTACATAAAGGAGTTCCCTTCATATGGACTAAACATTGTCAAGAAGCATTCTAGAAAATAAAATATTATCTATTATCTCCTCAAATTTTCATGCCTCTTATTGATGGAAGACACTTAATCTTATATATATCAGCCACTACATAAAAAATGGGGGCATTATTAGCACAAAATGACAATGATGAAAAAGAGAGCTATCTACTATATCAGTTGAACTCTAGTAGGATATGATCTTAACTAAAGTACCATTGAAACATCATTCCTTGATTTTTTTTTTCACCACATAGAAGCTGAGAAATTATATGTTGAACCAAAAAATAAAATTGATAGCCAAGATTGATCTTCTAAAGTATCTATTGACAAAAGAAACTTTAACATGCCAATTAGAAAATCTGGTTATGATTATGAGTGAGTATGACATAGATTGTGTTGATTGTAGACCATCCTCTTGTGTCCATCTTTCCTAATGAATCTATCTTTGTAATAAAAACTCCCACAACACGGAAAATTTACTTCGATGAATCCTACATAAATCATGGTTTAGGGGATGGAATTATTTTTATCACACCTCAAGGGGAATCCATTCCTAAGTCATATGGAATAAAATTCCTGTGCACAAACAATATGGCTAAGTATGAAGAATTGTTGATAGGACTACACATGGAAATAAAATGGAAAATCAAGTATCTTCAAGTCTATGGTGATTCTCAATTGGTTATCCATCAAGTAAATGATGATATTGATACAAAGGACGAGAATATTACCCCTTACAAGCACATGGTGGGTAGTTTTAAATTATGCCTGAACAATGATATTTCTTTTGAGAGAAATCCAAGAATTAAGAGCAAGGCAACTGATGCAATGGCAACCATTTGATCTCTCTTGGATATTCCTAATAATTCCCTGTAGTATGGGTTCTTGGTGGAAGAGTTGTTGATCCCCGCATTTGAGGTCCTTGAATTAAAACTCATGTGTGAACTTGTTGGTCTTAAATATCCTTGGTAAAAATACTTCTATAACTACCTGCATGTCCGGATTATATATCCTAATTTATCCACAAACCAATGCAAAAAATTTATTCAACAAGCCTCCAAATACGTCATCATCGAGGATGCCTTTTTCTTTCATAGCCTAGATCTAGTACCCTTCTCAGATGTCTTGAATCATATGAAGCACAAATGGCCTTACAAGATGTACATAATGGTATATGAAGAGCTCACTCTACTAGTCCTACTCTAGCTAAGAAGCTTATATGAATGTGATATCATTGGACTATAATAGAACATGATTACTACTACTTTGTGAAGAAGTATCACCAATGTCAAATACATGGAGGTCTTGTACATGCACCTACTCATGGGTTGCACCATTTTACAACCCCTTGACCCTTGTCTTAGTGGGGAGTTGACCTCATGGGAAAGATTCACCCTAATTCTACCAATGGACATAAGTTTATCCTTGTTCCAACCAAATACTTTACCGAATGGATTGAAGCCACTCCAATTACCTACATTACTAGAAATAAAATATCTAAGTTCATCCTTAATTACATCATATGCCAAGATGGAGTTAATCAGTCCATTATTACAGATAATGGTCGTACCTTTAAGAATCAAGATTTCTATGAGTTATTTGAAAAGTTTCATATCCAACACTATTTTTCCACTCCCTACTATCCCCAAGGTAATAGTCAAGCTAAGGCATATAATAAGACAATACATAAAATATTAAAGAAGACTGTCAATTATGTTGGTCGTGACTGGCATGTCCAACTCAATCCTGCACTATGGGCCTATTGTATGGGTGATCCCATAATACTTGTTTACAATTTTTGGCCAAACTAGACACCGAACTGATTTTTTCAAACTAAATCTTTACTTTTAGGCACCTATAGCAGATAAAACATGAGGAATTTGAAGATGATGCAAACTAGTGATTTGTGACATTTTTTCCGTAGATTCTAAATATACTTTTTCAAAAAAAATTGGGATTAGATTGAACTTCTTTTTCCATCTCCTTCGAAAACTACTTTTTTCAGTAAACACCATTTTTGAATTTAGATTTGTAACTAGGATATCTAGTGTTTCCAATTGGTTTTATAGTGTTTTATTGAATTTTTTTTCTTAATCAAGTTTCGAAGTCAAACCAATTACAATTCAGACATAGGTGAACCATATAACAAATAATGTTTTGTGTATGTATCGAAATTCTTATTTTTTTGTTGGATCAAGGACTTCAATATCTTGTGCACTCATATTTTTCAATGTTTTTTTTGATAATTTTCTATTTTTCCACATGTTCAGAACAAAGTGCTTGATTTTTTAGTGAAAATCATACATTCACAAGAAATAAAAAATAAATATAATTAAAAAATTATATTTATTTAATATTGTTCTTTTTAGGAGGCTTATAATAAGCAATACATGCTTACAAAAATAAATTTTAAATGAATTCATTTGATCCCCCAAAAGGTAAATCAAAAGTGGTTTTTTTATCAATATTTTGATAGGTGTAAGGGAGATTGTGTTATAGGTATGGTTTGAAACTAGCGGGGTTCTATACAAGAGGATTTGATCTAAGGTGGTTTGATCAAACCCTCTTCAATTTGAATCCTTCAAATGGAACTTTTTAATGTTTAAATCATTATATTTTCTAAAAATATGTGATTTCAGAAAAAATTAGAATCTCCCAAAAATTGTAAACCAACATTGTGGGATCTCTTGTACTAAAATTCATACATCCATAGGAGCCACACCATATTCCCTCATATTTCGATATGAAGCTATTAATCCCATTAAGGTTGAGTTAGCATTTTTGAGGGTATCAATGCAACATTTTATTGATGAAGAAGAGTACCATATAGATCATTTGCATGATCTTGCATTATTGGATGAGAAAAGATAGAATTATTTAACCCATTTGCAGGCATATCAGAACCATCTTCATTGTAGTTATAATAAGAAATTTTGAGCTAGATACTCTGACATTGGTGACTTGGCTCTAAAAGAAAAATCCTAAGAAACAAACGGATCAATAAAAGACCAAAATGTTTGAACCCAATTCGTTGGGCCCCAACATCAAAAAAGTAACATATGGTTCTAGTGCTTATCGTTTTTCTAAAACTAAAGATGAACTATTTCTTAAGCCCATAAATAGTGTGCATCTCCATAGATATTACACCTAGCATTCAAATAATCTTGTCAAAAGTAAAAAAATTAAAAAAAAATTAAAAAATGTCAAAAATACAAAATACAAATCAAAAAATAGTCACCATGATAAAAACCTGGCAAACAGCCATCTTGGTGACAACAAAAAAATCAAAAAAATGGAAAAAATAGCAAAGAGAAATAATTCACCCAATACTGATAACCACTTTGGTGGTGCTTTGGATAAGTACCATGGTGAAAACATGGAAAATAGGTTCCATGTGTACTCAGACTATGCTCCTCCATCTACTATCACTCTATTTGGTTTTCAACTTTTCATCCATCCATTCACACATATCATATTTCCATAACAAATATTTTTCATCCTTCTCATCGCTTGACAACCATTAACATTTAGTATGCTTCACCTTTCATTACCATCTGTTGCATCCATCAATTTCCTCATGCATAATAAGTTGGTCCTATACCCAACTAGGGACAATTCGTTGAATTATGTCTTTATGGGATACTATACATGGTTTTTAGATTTTAAAACATCAATATATATATATATATATATATATATATATATATATAACATCAAAAAATCAAAAAACTCAAAAAACCTTCAAAAACCCAAAAAAATCATAAAACATCAAAACTTTGAAAGTAGAATCAGATTTAGAGATAGTCTATGTCAATCCAAGTCCGATCAAACTTTGTGTATTGCTACGTAGGAAAGGTATTCTTTTGATGAGCCCCTAAGGCACTAGGGTAGTACCTTATGGTTTTGTTGAGTCAAATTAATCATGATTCACATCTTAATAATGAGTCATTTTTTTTACCAAGCTGGTCAAACTATGACATCTCTACATGTATAATGTAGTCAAGGCCATCTTTTGATGAGCCCACGAGGTGATAGGTCAGTCCTTTAGGTATTTTCAAGTTTGTTTTGGTATATTGTCATTTTTCCTATAATAATTTGTCCCTTGTTAAGGTTAGCACTTCAAACTTAATAAAATGGGCATCTAAACCAAATCATGAATCAACAAATCAATTGTCCATCTAGTCTTCAATCAAAACTAGTCAATTTCCTAATCATCAATGCTTGTCAAGTCATTGGTCTTATCATTTTTTCATATTTATGATGCATCCTTCCTAAATTGGGGCATGGTTATTTATCAACCTTGTCATTCGCCTTAGATAGGATATGTCTTTCTTGAAACTAGGCATAGTCAATCAATCTTGTCAATTGGTCAATCCTATTGATCACTCAATTTGGTCAATCAAATTTAGCAAAATAATCAATATTGGTCATTCAATCAATCTAGTTAATCAATCAATAAGTCAACCTTATCAATCAATCACTATCATTCAATTAATCAAACTCATCAATCAATTACATAAATCTTATTATAAAATAAAATCTATAAATTGACCTAAATGGTTGTTGAATTTGTTGGTCTACTTGGTCTTATCTTTTTTATTTCCCTTTGGTTATGTTACTAGCTACCTCAAGAATTTCCCATGAAGGATTTAGAGGGTCGATGATGGATCATGATTTTTTTTCTTTTCTTTATTTCTTTTTTTTTGTCTTGGAGAAAAGGCTGGGACAATTGGGTCCTCAGTATGAGTTATGGCATTCCTTGTCTATTTGGTGTCTATTTTCACAAATGGATGGCATTGCACACCTAGGTCTATTTCATACCATGGTTTTTTTTTCCTAGTTTCTATAATTTTTTCAGCTAATGATGATAATCATGCAAGTTGACACTTATTAAGCAATAATATCATTCCCTTTTTCATTTTACTAAATCCATGCTAACATCCATTTTCTCAATGCTAACATCTATCTCCTTCATGCTCTCACCTCTTATATCCACAGTCATCTTGATGGTGTCTTGTGACACACAAAAAAAAATCTACATGCATAATCATGTTAGAAGCATATATGCATCATAAATCATCATAGGCATCATCATAAACATGTTAGGTAATGCATATTGTATTTGAATTTTTTTTTAAATAGATAGCATCATTATACATACATGCATACATGTTGGCTTTCAATTGTTTATGATGTGTGGTTTGTCCTTGATGAAAAAACTAGTTCTCTAATTTTGAATTCCTGGCTTGGTTGGTGATATGATATTCAGTTACATTGGTTTATTCACATATGGTTGGTGAATGATATGCGGTTACATGATATGCAGTTATAGGATTTTGTTTCAGGATTTTGATATATGATGATGCTGACAATGTTTATCATTTTGATAGGATGATTTTGAGTCTAATCCTTCAAGGTTACAAGCCATGAGTATATTCAGTTGATTATTATCAGTTTATCTTTGAATGATAAATAAGTGCATTATTAATCTCATATTATTGCACTACTATATTGTTCTAAGGAGTTCATGATATTTATACTTGATTTGTATAATGTTATTTACATTTGGATTCTTGAGATGACTTTTGGCTCAGTTTGGTTGCATTGGCATCATTGACTTCACTATGATCTTTGCACTTGAAGTATTTTAGATTGATCAGATAAGGAGATTCAAGTATATTCATTTTTTTGCTAAGGATTCTTAAGCTTCCTTGTTACATACAAACGCAATGATATTGTTTTAAGGTAGTTGATACATTTATTTGTGGCATAGTCAAATACATACTTCCATGGTTTTTTTAAGGTAATCAAAATCTTATATGGTTATGAGATCTTTGATTTACTATATGGTTTATAGTCTATAAGTTATGGCATTGCTAGAAATCACCTTGTAAAGTGATAAAGGTATCAGGCACTAAAAATGACATAAAAAAAATTCTATTGGAAAGAATCCTTATCAGGAATGCTAAAATATGTGATAAATTTTTATCATAAGCCTGAGGCTATTGGTTATACTAAAGGTTAAAGGATTATTTTCAAAGATTGGTAAAAGGCATTTGTTATTTCATTATTTCAAATCCCCCATTAGGGCACAATAGGCAAAAAAACATATGAATGATATGTCCAAGGTTTGCAATGATCAGGTGGAATGTTGTCGACATCTTGAAGTGGCAAAGCTCAAATACACTGGGTAAAATTATTTTTCAAAATTTTCTCTTATTTGACAATTATTTGTTTAAGGCTTAATCATGCAAAGGTAAAAAATTGTTAAAACTGTTGGTTCTTCATTTGTTTTGTAAAAGGAAAATGAACTTACAGTTTAGATTGTTAATTTTGGTTAAGAGTTTGAGTGTTGACTGTGAGCTAATGAAAGCTTGAGTGTGAAACTTGGACATAGAAGAATTTTTGTCATCTTTCAACTGGGTAGTTATGGAACTCCTCCACAGATCTTTATGATATTTTAAATTTTCTTCCACCGTAATTAGGTAATGCAAAAACCCTCTTGATGCTTATAGGCTTTAAGACAATTTGTTAAAGAAGCTGATAAGAATGATAAAAGGTTTTTTTTTTAAAAACGCATGAAACTATTTTTATGCTCACTCAAATTTGCATGGGTTTTGTGAGTAAAATATTTGGTTTTGAAATATTATTGTTAAGGATATTTAAGGCATTAAATTTTGTTGATTGTGATTAAAACCCTTTAGGATTTCTGGATGACTCTTCTCGGGTTGTAATAGAATATACTCTCATTTGCTACGAAGTTAATTTACTTTCTTAAACTTGTTAAAGAGTTTGTTAAAGGATTCTCTAGGGTTTCTCATCTATAACCCTAACCTGAGTTGGTTTATAGTTATTGAAACTGCATATAGATGTTATTTCACACAATGAATTTAAAAGATAACCTTTAGACATTTTTTTGGGTTACTTGGAAGAAGAATATGAGAATTAAAACTTATCCAAAGGTTGTATTGCATTGAAAATATTTATAACAGTGATTCTCAAATTATCGTATTTAAGGAAGATGTTGCCATTCTCATACAACATTCTTCAATGTGCTTATTGAAAATATTCATAGTCTTCTATTGAGGCACTAGGACTTAAAATTGTACTTCAAGGGTATTGATAGTATACTATAACTGCTATGCATTGTAAAGGAGCTGGTACTCATGTATCTTGTGAAGTTGGTGCTTCTAAAATTTGTGGAGTTGTGCTCATAAACTTTGTGGAGTTGGTGCTCCTGAAATTTGAAGAGTTGGTGCTCCAAGTGAATAAAGAGAAATATTTTTTGAGTGGTTTTTATTCCCCAAGAGGGTTTTCCACTCAAGACATATATTGTGTTATGTGATAGTTTTTGTTTGTGATTTTTCTTATCTTTCTGATCTCAATGTTTCATCAAATGTATTGAATGGTTGTTAATTATTAGTCTTTCATCTCTACCAATGTTTATGTCAAAATATCATGCATAAAAGGTTATGTTATTAATGTGGGCTCTGATACATATGAAAGTGTAAAACATCTTAAGTTCAGCTTATGTTAACATTATTTCTATGTGTTTAATTCATGGTTAATGCACACACAATAATTTTCATGCACAAGTCAAAGTTGTTCTATAAAATGTCATTTGATATTTTTGTTGAAAAGTTAATTGAATCCTTGGATTTGTAAAAGGTTTGTGACTTACTTGAATCACTAATTCACCCCACCTCTCATTGATTCTAGTCTTCCAACAAGTGGTATTAGAGCATAGGGTCCTCATATAGGACTAATCTACCTAGGATAGATTCTAATTTTGGGAGTCTATTAAACATGTCACAAGCGTAAGAAGGTACTTTTGTGTCTAGAGATCCACTGTTTGATGGTGTTAGTGTAATTAATATTTAATTACACTTCCACAACTTTACTTAGGTTTTGCTTAGGTAATAATTAGTTTACTTAATTAATAAGTAAACTTTATTTAGTTGAGCTATTTTTAGGTCAACATTAGGGTCGCATACATTGCTTTTATGAAGCAATTCTCTTATTGTAATTTCTAAATTCCTGAATATATCAATTTATACATTTCATGCGAAGCCCTATTTTTCCATTGTTTTTCTCTTTTGTGGAAGGTGTTTAGGTTTGCATGTCTAATCTAGGGTTTGTAACATGGTATCAGAGCCTTGACATGCAACCCCTTCTCAAAATCTAGAGAAAATCATTGCAGAGTTCGTTCGAGGTTTCTCGAGGGTATCATGCCTTGAGTTTATTTATGCAGCATTGTGATCAGATTGGGCTTCACCATTGGATTCAGAGCACTAGAAAAAGTCAGGAATGACTTATTTTTCTGATTTTGGTCATCGTTGAAGAAATATGTGAGGGTTTCAAGTTTGGTGATTTTTTGCAAGCTCTGGAGGTAGCCTATTTTTTGGAGCATCTTGGAGAAAAACGAGGTTTCTAACAGATGGTATTGACTATGTGTTTTAGAAAATCAGAATGGAAACATATCTGATTTCAATTGATGTTGATGTATGGAGCATAGTTCAATATGGATTTTTTTTTCCATCCAAAATTCCCTCTGACTTTGCTGAGAAGAAGAAGTATGAAACTAATGCTAGAGCTAAATATGCTCTCTTGTGTGGGTTAACCAAAGATCTATTTTTTAAAGTCATGTATTGCAAATCAGCTAAAGAAATTTGGGAAAAACTTGAAAATATTTATCAAGGAAATGATAAAAGTCAAATAGTAAAAAATCCTTACTCTTAAAACTCAGTTTCAGAAAATGACAATGAATGATGATGAAAAAGTAGCTGAATACTTTTTGAGATAGATGAATTTGTTAATGCAATGAGAGGGTTAGGAGAAGAAGTAGAAGAGTGTGATGTGGTCAAGAAGGTCATTAGAACCTTACATCCTAAATATGAAACTAAGGTCTTAGCCCTTGAAGAAAAGAAATATTTTGACAAGCTTACCTTAGATGATCTACAAGGAGCCCTTACTTCTTTTGAAATGATAACAAGCAAAACCAATCCAACAGGAAAGCAAACTTCTTTTAAAACTGAAATAGAAAGGAAGATGTAGTTGAAAGTGAGCCAGAAGACTATAATACAAAAGAGACTCACTTTGTTAGAAAATTCAAAAAGGGATCAAGTAAATACAAAGGAAAACTTCCCTTTAAATGTTTCAACTATCACAAAATTGGAAATTTTGCAACTAAATGCCCCTATGTTTAACAAAAAAGTGATGATGAAAAACCTGACAAGAAGTTTAAAAAGAAGGTCTCTAAACCTAAAAGGAAATCTAATTTCAAGAAGAAAAAGAGTATATTCATCAAAGATGAATCATACAATGAGACAAAAGACTCTTTAGATGAAGAAGAAGAGACTTTGTTTATGGCTAAAGTCAAACATCAAGAGGATATAAACAACAAGACTAATTTAGAAGATGGTGAAATAAATCTAGAAGGTGAGTTAAAATGTGCTTTCAAGGAAATTAAAAACCTTAAAAAGCAAGTCCTTGCTCAAGAACAAAAATCAGATCAAGCAATAGTTTCTTTGAAGACTCGGCTTGAAGAATCTAAGAGAATTTAGGACTATCTTAGAATAACAATGAATTTTAAAGACAAACAAATTCAAATATTGGAGAAATAATTTGTTAATCTTAGAAATAAAATTGAAGGGTATGAAACTACAATAAAGCTCAATGATGTGCTTAGCAAAAAAAAATTGAATAAGGATACAACTGGTTTAGGGTTTGAAAAGGTGAGTGTTCAATTGATACTTCAAAGCAAAAACCTAGTTCTACAAACAAGAGTTTCAAACCAAATCATTATGAATCTAGTAAGAATTATGTACATTTTGAAAACAAAAGAATGCTATTCAGATTCAATCCTTTTTTTTATGGTTATTGGTTCTATTGCAACAAGTTTTTCCATAAAGTGAGTACTTTTAGATTCATGGCATCTAGAATGCCAAGGTTTGGACATAAGCAATACTTTGGTTTTGTAAACCATTTCATATGTTTTAAATGCAACACTTTCAAACATACAGTCAAACAATGCAAATCCGATCTGCATGATAAACAATAGAAAAAAAAAAAAGTTTGGAAACCTAAGTTTTTCAATGGCATACAGAAATCAATGCTAGTCCAAACTACTTTTCATAATAAAAAGGACTTATGGATCCTAGATAGTGGTTGCTCTAACCACATGATAGGGGAGAAGGAAATTTTTATCAAACTAGATGATTATAATGGTGGATATGTGAAATTTTGTGATAAGACTGGTATACAAATTAAAGTTAAAGGTTCACTTTTGATAAATAAGGATACACCCATTTATGATGTGTATTATGTGGAAGGTCTAAAGCACAATCTACTTATTTTTAGCCGAATTTGTGATTCTGGCTATCACGTCATGTTTACTTCACAGGGATGTGAGATCAAGAACAAGTCTGGAAAGACTATTGCAGCTAGGAAAAGGACTAAAGGTAATGTTTATAACCTTCTAGACACCTCTATTAATGATAGCAATGAAGGTATGTGTCTAATGGGTTAAGTTGAAGAAAGCTAGTTATGGCACAAAAGATTAGGATGTATAAATTTTGATAATCTTGTTAGAATCAGTAAAAACCATAATGATAGAGGTTTACCAGTTCTTAAAAAACCATAAAATTATGTGTGTAAAGAATTTTTAAATGGTAAAAAAATTAGAGTCAACTTAAAGTCAAAAGAACATTCTTCAACTAATCCTTTACAACTGGTGCAAACAGATTTGTGTGGCCCAACTAGAACAAGGTCAATTAATGCTTAAAGGTATTTCATGTTGTTTGTGGATGACTATACAAGAATGGTATGGGTTAATTTTCTTAAACATAGATCAGAAGCATTTAAAAGATTCAAGGTCTTTCATAAAATAGTTGAAAAAGAATCCGATCTAAAGCTCAAATTCTTGAGATTTGATAAAGGAGGAGAGTTCACCTCTCAATAATTCATTGATTATTGTGAGCAACATGGTATTAAAAGAGAGTATGCAACTTCTAGAACACCTCAACAAAATGGGGTTGTTGAACATAAGAATAGAACTGTGAAGGAGATATAAAGAACCATGTTAGATGTGTCTAAACTTCTAGACATGTATTGGAAAGAAGGTGTTCATACAACTGCATACATTTTAAATAGAGTGCAACTTAGGGTGAAATCAAAATTCACTCCTTATCGATTGTGGCATGGAAAAAATGCCTCTATAAAACATTTCTAAATATTTGGTAGTAAATGCTTTATCAGGAAAGATGATGAACATCTAGGAAGATTTCAATCAAAGTGTCACGAGGATATCTTTTTGGGATACTCAACTCAAAGTAAAGCCTACAAATGCTATAATAAAAGGCTCAATGAGATTGTTGGGACAATAAATTTGAAATTTAATTAAAGATTACATTTAGAAACTGATCATGTGTAGATTTATGAGGAAGAATCAGAAATAAAACTTGAGATAATACCAAAAGATATTGAGACAACAAGTCCTATAAATATTATGCCCAAAACTCCTTCAAAATTTGTTACGAAAAATCATCCTAAAAGTGAAATCATTGGAAATAGAAATGTTGGAGTTCAAACACGAAGAAAAATTGCTTAACTTGAAGAACAAGCTAAAATAGCAGAGCATGCAACTTTCAATTTAGTCACTGAATTTGAACCTAAGAACTATGATGAAGCTCTCTTGGATGTATTCTAGCTTAAGGCTATGCAGGAAGAAATAAATCAAATTGATAAAAACCAAACTTGGGAGTTAGTCCCAGGACCTAATGAGAAGAATGTCATAGGTGGCAAGTTGGTTTACAGGAATGCACTATCAAGGACTTGCAGCTCAAATCTCTCTCAATAGAGAAATGTATTACCAAGGGCTTGCACCTCAAATATCTCTCAATAGAGAAATGCATTACCAAGGGCTTGCACCTCAAATCTCTCTCAATAGAGAAATGCATTACCAAGGGCTTGCACCTCAAATCTCTCTCAATAGAGAAATGAATTACCAAGGGCTTGCACCTCAAATCCTTTGGGTTGCTCAATGTAAACCTCTTCTTCTATTACACCATTTAGGAAAGTTGTCTTTACATCCATTTGGTGAATCTTCCATCCTCAAGATGCGGCAATAGCAATGATGGTTCTGACAGACGTATATCGAGCCATAGGAGCAAAATTTTCTTCATAGTCAACTCCCTCTTTTTGTGAGAACCCTCTAGCCATGAATCTTGCCTTGTGCTTCTCAATGCTCCCATTAGCTGCATGCTTGATTTTAAAAAGCCACTTAGAAGACACCATAGATTTGTCCTTAGGTCTAGGAACAATATACCAAACATCATTCTTAAGTATGGACTGATACTCCTGAGTCATGGCATCTTTCCATACTTGTTGACTAGAAGCTTCTTCGACATTTGAAGGCTTTGACAAAATAATCTGACTCATCAAGGCAACATAACTAGAGAAATTATGAGGTCTCTTGCTTTCTCTGAAAGCTCCTCTTGGGGCTGCAAAACTTTTTGCCTCATGTATTGTCCTACGAGCCCAAAGAGGTATTCTCTTTCCAATCACAATATCTAGAGGCCCATCAGTAGGATCCAAGGGTTCAACTGGATCAACATCTTCTTTAGGTTCTGGAGCCTCCTTTGGGTTGTCTAGAATATGGTCAACTTCCATATCTTGAGGAGGTTCTTCTTCATCGATCTCCATAGGAGTGCCTTTGGACCTTCTGAAAGCAACATCTTCCTCAAATGTGACATCTCTACTAATCTCAATAGACTTCTATCCCGGTATGTATATCATGTAGGATTTTGATGTCTCATTGTAACCTACAAGAATTCCTTTCTTCCCAAAAGGTTCTAGCTTTGTTCTCTTTCCCTTTGGAATATGAACATAAACTAGACAACCAAAGATCCTCAAATGACTAACTTTTGGTTTCACCCTGAGAATGCTTCTTCAGGAGTTTTATTCTCCAAGATCTTGTGGGGACTCCTGTTTTGAACATAGATGGTTGTCCTCGATGCCTTAGCCCAAAGAGAGATTTGCAGATCTTGATCATGGATCATAGCTTTCACTGCTTTCACAATAGACCTATTCTTTCTTTCAACAATACCATTTTGTTGTGGATTATAGGGAACACTGAACTCCCTCTTAATCTCTGCTTCAATACAAAAATCTCAAAAGGTGCCAGAGGTGTATTCTCAAACATTATCGAATCTCAATACCTTGATCCTTTTCCCAGATAGGTTTTCAACCTGCGCCTTGAATTCTCTAAATCTTTCTAATACTTCTTTAGATTCTTTAGATCTCAAGAAATAAATCCAATTCTTTCTAGAGTAATCATCAATAAAAATAGTATAATACAAGAAACCACTAGAAGATGCAATAGACATTGGACCACATAAATTAGAATGAATGAGATCAAGAATACATTTAGATTTACTTTCACTAGAATGAAATGTACCTTTTGTGTTCTTGCCTAGGGCACATCCTTTGCATGTACCTTCATGTTCGTGATTGAATTTTGGAAGACCGGTGACCATATTCTCCATGATAGGTAGTGCACGAAAGTGAATGTGAGCCAATCTTCGATTCTAGAGATTGCACATGTTGGAACTGTTATGCACAAGTGCTTGAAGGGGATGAGTACATAGCCTATAGAGACATTCATGTCTAACTCCAATTACTTGAGCAGTATTGAAGCTGGAGTTCTTTGCCCATATAAGAACTTTACCTTTAGAAAATGAAACTTGATAACCCTTGTCTTCTAATGCAAAAATTGAGACAAGGTTCCTCTTTACCCCTAGAACAAACAGTACATCATTTAACTCCAATGAAATCCCGGAATCCAAGTGAAGAGAGGAGTTTCCAATTCCTTTCATAGAATATCTAGCATTGTATCCAATAACATCTTGATCACTAGAGTTGCTCTCTACTAAGTTTGAAAGGTGACCCCTGAAACCGGTGATGTGCCTAGAGGCACCACTATCAATCAGCCAAGTGTTGGGGTTAGTAGATACATTACTTGACAAGGCTGAATAGAATAGGTAATCACTGGAGTCCCTCTGCGGAGCAACTTCTTCAACATTTGCAGTGGCGACCTACTGCTTAGGTCTAAGAGGACAATCCTTCACAAAGTGACCATACTTATCACAACGAAAGCATTGAATCTTGGACATGTCTCGTTTCCTTTTGAAAATAGGAGCACCATCATTTCCATTTTCTCAATTCCTCTTGAAGAATCCTTTCTTAAAGCCTTTTCCTTTCTTCGACGAATGAGAGGCAAAAACTTGTATTTCTTCATTCTTTGAACTTTGACCAATGCCCCTAGCTGTTAGTCTCGACACCTCTTGAATACAGTCAATTCTCAATCGATCAAACTTGGGAAGTTTAGATCTTGCACTGATTTAATGAATGACTCCCATGAAAGCGGAAGGCCATTGAGAGGAAGCATAGTCAAGTCTTTGTCATCAATCATGTGACCAATTGCGGAGAGCTGATCTCTTATGTCTGAAATCCTCATGAAGTATGTAATTACAGATTCTCCTTTCGCCATTTTCACACGATGAAGTTGTTGCTTCAGTGCAAGAGCTCGACTAGTGTTGTTGATTTCATACATCTCTTCCAAAGTTGTAAACATCTCTCTTGCTGTATCCAACTTGAAGACAATCAGTACAACATGATCCTTGATGGAATCAACCAACACTTTCTTTGCCCTAGTATCTTTCTTCCTCCATTGCAACTTATCTTCTTCCTCCTCAGGTTCGGGAACTTTTTTTTTCACAAACTCAGCCAAATCATTCTCTTCCAATGTGAGCATGATCTTGAACCTCCATGATGTGTAGTTCAAAATTCTTTCAAGTCTATCCTCAATTTTCAGACCATTCACCATCTTGAATTTTTGAAAAATATAGATAGACTGAAAAGATTAAAGTGAGTGTTACAAACAAAATTTGATCACGATCTTTTTCACACCCAGTCTGATACCATGATAGTGTTTCTTAGATCAGATTATACAACTGAAAGAACTAAAAAATAATGCAGCATATACGACAATAAACACAACAAGATACCTTGGGAAAACCCTTCCTCTTGAGGGAGAAAAACCCAGTAAATAATTCTCTTATATAAAGTAGAACAAGAGCAGAAATTTGTTTACAACTCAGGCCTAGCACATAGGCAAATTTGATACAATAGCACCTCTCCTAAGTGTGAATATGAAATACCTTGAATTAGGTATGTTGCTACAAGATAATAATTTGCTGCCTAAGTGTGAACTTGCTTGAGGAAATGCGAACTTAACTTGATTACAAATGACAAGGAAGGACCTTGTACTTATACAAAATTAGGCACCTCTTCACTTAGGTCAGCCCTCTTAGAGAAACATAATAAAATGATAAATACAAATAAAGTCGGCCCAAGAAATAAAAGATATATGCGAATCATTAGGGTCGACCCTTTATGCTTTGATATTTATTATTGACATAAATTAAATAGTTGAATGGCTACTCATTTAATTTATGCTTTCTTCTTGGAATTCGTGCAATGGAAGTGCAACCCTAAGCTACTATAACATCAACATACTAAAGGTTAAAAGCTTATTTCAAAGCTTGGTAAAAGGCATTTGTTATTTCATTTTTTCAAAGCCCTCATTAGGGCACGATAGGCAGAAAAGCATATGAAGAATATGTCTAGGGTTTGCAATGATAGGTGGAATGTTGTAGGCATCTTGGAGTGAAAAAGCTCAAATACAGTGGGTAACATTGTTTATAGTTATTCAAACTGCATACAAAGTTTATTTCGCACAATGGTACTTTGAAATATAACCTTTAGACATTTTTATGGGTTATCTGGAAGAAGAATATGAGACTTTAGAATTATCCAGAAGTTGTATTGCATTGAAAATATTTATAACAACAATTCTTAGATTATTGTATTTAAGGAAGATGTTTTCATTCTCATACAACATTCTTCAATGTGCTTATTGAAAATATTCATAGTCTTATATTAAGACACTAGGACTGCAAATTGCACTTCTAGGGTATTGATAGTATACTATAATTTGTATGCATTGTAAAGGAGTTGGTGCTCCTATATCTTGTGAAGTTTGTGCTTCTGAAATTTGTGGGGTTGGTTCTCTTGAACTTTGTGGAGTTGGTGCTCTTGAACTTTGAAGAGTTTGTACTCCAAGTGAATAAAGAGAAAGATTTTTTGAGTGGTTTTTATTCCCCGAGGGTTTTCCACTTAGGACATATATTGTGTTATGTGATAAATTTTGGGTGTGATTTTTCTAATCTATTTGATCTTAATGTATCATCAAATGCATTGAATGGCTATTATTTATTAGTCTTTCATCTCTGCCAGTGTTTATGTCAAAATATCATGCATAAAAGGTTATGTTATTAATGTGGACTCTAATACATATGAAAGTGTAGAACATCTTAAGTTCTACCTATGTTAATGTTATGTCTATATTTTTAATTCATGGTTAATGTGCACACAATACTGTTCATGCACAATTCAAATCTATTCTATAAATTGTTATTTGATCTTTTGGTTCAAAAGTCAATTAAGTCCTTGGATTTGTAAAAAAATTATGACTTACATGAATCACTGATTCATTCCACCCCCCTCTTAGTGATTCTAGTCTTCAAACAATACATACATCCATATACGCATTACATGTTAGGTCATGATCACATAGTATCATCTTTCATTCCATGTCATAAAATTTGCATACATCATTGATAATGCATCGCATCATCTAGCATTAATAACATAATAAAACATACACCACATTTGCATCCGCATAAACATAAGAATCATATAAAACCATTATACATATAGAAATAGATATGATGTGCATCATCTATACATCATAAAGTAGGGAAGCATATATGAGCATAAAAAATAAACCATCATACATCCATAATACATCAGAACATATAGAAATGCATGTTGTAATCATAGAGAATCATCCCATAATCATATAAATGCATAACATTATAATTTCATCATCCATAATATAGAAATATGCATAATAAATAATGCATCACATAATCACCGTGTAAATCATGTATCTCGCATATATATATATATATATATATCAAAAAATAGTGTCACAATACAATATCAGGATGAATCCCAAAAATAGAGCTTGCATTCTCAATCAAAAATATTCATGTCTCAATGCCTAATATGTGAACCACAATCAATCATACATGTTGATATGGATATGTGCAGGATCATGATGGGCCAAAAAGTGGCGATATGTAACTGATATGATGGTGCATGTGGCTGACGACCTCTTTTTTTACCCAAAATTGATGAAATGAAAATGGTTTTTAAAGGAGATTCTCATATTTCCACCAATATAAATTATGCTTTAGTTTAAATTTAATAAATAATTATTAAATTCATTTTCTATTTGAATTACAGCTAAAGTCTTGATTGATAGGCTGATTGAATTTTTTTTATAGTTTTCAAATGGTATCACATTTTTTCAATCCAAAACATGTGTCACATTCTATGCTTTGCATACTATAGGATTAAAAATAAAATAAATTTCATGAAGTTTTAACCAAGTTAAGGTGGTCAGACATACAATTTTTTATATCTTTTAAAAGTTGTAATAAAAAAAACATAACTAATTATTTACTTGGAAAAAATTACAAAAAAATATGCATCACATTGAGACATGAGTTCTCTACTTATATCTAAAATCTTCTAAAAAAATATTATTATTTTATTATGGTTAGCATGGTCAGACAAACACCTACTTATTTTTTCCTTGAAATTTAAGTACTATTGCATTGAAATTTCAAATTTTCACCAAATATATATATATTTTAAAATAAACCTAGTAGTTTAGAAATTACATTCAATCTTCTACATATTCTATTCTTTCATATTTTTACGTCAAGTTGCGTAACTCTGATTTTCAAAATTTTCATCGCCACTTAAGGGCTTGTTTTTTCCATGATGATCCTGCACATACCCATCTAATATGTCAAATGTTCAGTCCAAACGCTAATGTGAACATCCAAAAGGTCCGTAAACTAAATTATATCACTATTAGTGCATGAATTTATTTTTTCAAAATAATTTCTCAATTTAAAAAAAAAAATTGAATTTTTTTTTAGGGCCTAGGTCTACTTCGCCTTCACCAAGGCACACTGGGGCATGATTTCTAAAATATTTTCTTAATTATTCTTTGACACCATGCTCGAAATCACATTATGTCAAAGAGGGGAAAAATGTAGACAGTAAAAAATTTCTTGGTTTACGAATGTCATTTTTCCACATCTTTATTTCTTCTCTGTTGTTTAGTTAAATAATTTTGATTATCTAATTATTTCACATTTCCTTGTCTTTATTCTTATTTGATTAATTAAATAAATTAAATATTTATTTAATTATGTTTCTAACATTATTTTCTCCCTATGGACAGGACTGTTATTGTTGGTGGTGCTTCTTTTATTGTGTCCCCTAAGCTTATTGCATAGGTTACGAGGATTTCCTTGGAAAGGATTTGCATCCCCCGCGAGTGAAAGAGCCATTAATAGGAGGACATGAAATGGTTCCTAAAAGAGGGTGAGAAGGTGAATAGGTTACAAAATGGCTTCAACCACTTGGACCTTCCCGATGTTTGGAGCGCCACTGCTAAAACTCTCATGAGGTAGATCACTCTGGAAGGGCAATTTTTCCACTTCCACGCCCACCTTTTCCCCATGCTCAACCATCTTGGGTACAATATTAAGATGAATTTCTCCTTCTAGATCATGTCTTCATTTGAGCATTCCATCAAGAATGTCTAGGCCAAAAGTAAGAAGTTACCCCTCCACCAAGATCTAATCTTACATTTATTTAAGTTTCATGAGTCTTTGCTTACCTTCCCTACTATTGTGTGCAAGAACACTAACTATTTTGGACCCCACAAAACCCCTGGGGGACCACATCCCTTCTATCACTACGATGAAAATCCTACTACCATTTTCCATAGCACCCAAGTTTGCGGTAAAGCCCCTGCTAAAGATAATAACTCTCCCATCCCTATCAAATACATGCCCCTATCGGAGCCCACACCCATGACCATTTATTCTTGGCCGGGGGAGTCTAATAATTCCAATGATGATGATAATTCATGGAACCCAACCTCAGCTCAAGGCCATGACTCAAAAGTCCCCAACACCCCACCTATTTATAACCCTAGCCCTTATAATTCTCCCAACCTATGCATCAATTTGGAGGAAGTTGGGACTGAACCTAGGTTGATTCATATTCCTGGCAACCCCATAAGTGAAAAATTGAATGAAATTTTAGAGACTATTAATGTTCATAAGGATATTATGAAATGGCTCTTGGGTTAGCTAGTTACTACTGAAGAGAGGATCCAAATCCTAGAGGGAAAGGTTCTAGAATAGAAAGCTTTATGGCCTAGGGAGGTAGAGAACAAAATACATTAGGACATGATTACTTCCTTGGCAAGGTACTTTAGGAGGTGGGAAAGGTGGGAAAAATAATTGGATGATCTTCGGGACATTGTGGATCTGAGGAAGATAAGAAGAGGTTATTGCTTGAAATTGATGCCATACATTAAAACTAGGAGAGGACCATGCAATGTCTGAGGATTATCATCAACTATAGCAAAGAAATTGTGAAGAATATTTTCCTCACTCTTCAGGTTTTTTAGGACGAGATAAGGAAGAGCCATGGGAAGTTGTTGGAGGAAGAGGTGGATGATGGTCAATCACAAAAGAAGAAAGGTAATAAGGTGGACACCCTGACTTGTGATGTTACTCGGGATACGGGTATGTGCAAGATCATGATGGACCAAAAAGTGGCGATCTGTAAGCCATTTGATGACCCATGTGGCTGACGACTCTTTTTTTACCCAAAATTGATGAAACGAAAAGGGTTTTTAGAGGATATTCTCAACTTCCACCAATATAAATTATGCTTTACTTTGAATTTAATCAATAATTATTATTCATTTTCTATTAAAATTACGAATAAAGTCCTGATTGATAAGTTGATTGAAAAACATCTATAACTTTCAAATGATATCACATTTTTTGAATCTGAAACATGCGTCACATTCTATGCTTCACATACTGTAGGATTAAAAAAAATAAAATTGAATTTCATGAATTTTTGACCAAGTTAAGGTGGTTAGACATACGAGCTTTTATATTTTTTTAAAGTTGTAACAAAAAAATCATAATTAATTATTTACTTGGAAAAAAATTATAAAAAAAATGCATCACATTGGGACATGAGTCCTCTACTTGTATCTAAAATATTATAAAAAAATATTATCATTTTATTATGGTTAGGGTGGTCAGAAATACACCTACTTCTTATTTTTACCCCGAAATTTAAATACTACTGCATTGAAATTTCAAATTTTCACCAAATAGATTTTATTTTTTAAAGTAAAGGTCTAGTAGTTTAGAAACTAAATTCAATTTTCTACAGATTCTATTTTTACATTTTTTTGAAATAATATAGATAACTTATTCAAATTTTTATGTCAAGTTGTCTAACTCTGATTTTCTGTCTTTTTATTGCCACTTAAGGACCTGTTTTTTCCATGATGATCTTGCACATACCGATACCCAAGTAATTCTTTAGGGGCTTGTGAATTTTGAGAAGAAGCTTGAGTTCCTATCTCAAGAGTGAAATGTGATCACTTCTCTCAAGATTTTAGGAGACCTGTAGGTGTCTGGTGGTTTTGTGCTACTCCCAGTTCTATGGTTTCTTTTTCTTATTATTTCCTACAGGTCGAATTGTTTAGACTTTAGTTTTCGTTTACTTTTTTGGTTTTCTCACTGCTCATGAGTGCCTAGTTTGCCTCTATGCCTAGTTTGTAATGGTTATTGGCCCTTCCAGTATTAATACAATCAAAACATTATTTTCTCCCTATAATTAAATAAATGAGAATTTATTTAATTATTCATCCTTTCACCTTTTTGTCTATAGTTAAATAATTATTTTTTAATTATTTGACTATTCATTAATCTTTTCATCCTTCTATATTCAAATAATTATCTTAATTATTTAATTATTCTTTACCACTCTCCCATTATTAAATAATTAATTGAATTTAATCATTTAATTTCTCTTTCTCATTTCCTTCAAATTTAATTAAACAGTTGCACAATCATTTTAATTAAATACCCATTTCCATCTTCTTCCACAAATAATTAATTAAAATGATTATTTATTCCTCCACATCATTTCCCAAATTAGATAATAAAATGATTTAATTACAAAAATTCCTTTCTCTAATTAAAACTTAAATTATTTGTTCCTCCACTACCTTCTCTCCACTTTCTCATTTGAATCTTAACCATTGATTTCTTTCGGTCTTCAAAGAATCTTGGCCATCTATCCTTAGCCATCCCTAACCTTATGACTACATGGTGCATGAAACCTCATCCGTTGATCTTGGAATCTTCTAGACTTTTGATCCTATCTGTCCATTTGAGAGTATTTTCTATAAAATAAGGTTGTCTCTTTCATTTTGGCTTTACAACCACATATCTCCAACATTCTTGCTATAATTTGTAGGTACTTGTTCACAACAAAATTTAAGGGCAAGCTTGCAAAAGTACTTTTTAGGAGAAGCCGGGAAGGGAATCAACTTCAATATGGTCAGTTTACTTTACTTTTTTTTTTTTTCATTTTATTTCCATATTGTTTGTGCTTTCTTGTATGGGATTTGGAATTTGGGCTTGGATTTAAGTAAAGTTGTTGCCACTAGGTCTTAGCTTCTAGGTTATCAGATTTTCTCAATCCTTACAAACTACATACCATAAACATAATGCATATCATAACCATCTCATGAAACACCAAAGGTCGCATCAAAATCGTCATCTCATATATCATAAAATATGTAAATATCAATACATCATCATCATCATCAATAAACATGTGTGAAAATTATCATATGATTAAAAAATGTAAAATATACAAGGGTCAATGGCCAATGAATGTGTAGACATGCATATTTGACATCATCGCCAATATTCATCTTTTGATTAAATAAATCAAATTTTATTTAATTAAATCATAAATTTCCTAAATTCATCCACTTAAATTAAATAAATTCACCTTTATTTGATTTAACAATTAACATCATCATCTTTGATTAAATAAAACAAACCTTTATTTAATTAAATCTGAAATAATTTTCTTCTCACTTTGATTTATTTTAATCCTAAAATATAAGTCAAAAGTCAAAATCACCTAATTCCTCTTAGATTAATCAAATCCTGATTAGTTTAATCCTAACTATATGAATTCTCTAGATTCATCCACTTGCATAATAAATCATTTTAATTGATTTATTAAAAAGACCTATTTTACCTCACAAGGGGATATTCCCAAGGAATATGCCCTCATCAACTCTCATGTTTGACTTTTTGGACAAACACAATTCCCCCCAAAAACCCTCAACCACATTCATTTATTGCAAATTCAAATTTGAAATTGGCACATTGGCCAAGACTTGCACATTCCTCACCCTCTCACACCTTGACAAGTGGCATCTTGTCATTGGCCCATGAATGATCCCACATTCATCAATTTGGCCTCTCCTCTCTTCAAGTTCAACTATAAGTTGAAGGCTTCTCTCCTTCAAACAACAACACTTTTTCATGCAAGGTTACTCTCTTCATTTGAGAATCAATCTTGCTTATCACAACAACACACAATTTGACAACACACTTCATGCAAGGTCACTCTCTTCATTTGAGAATCAATCTTGCTCTTCATCATCTATCATCTATAATCCACATTTTGAAAACCTCTACACTATAGGCAACTTGAGTTCATGAGCATCTCATTGTCTATCATCTCATCATCTTGGCAATCTTGCTTATCAAGGGTTGGGAAAGGGCTCTTTCACATATTCAAAGAGCACCAATCCACCATGGAATAGATGCATTTCATGTCTTCTTTACATGTTTGATTTGGTTTTATCATTTGTTTTGAAGAATGTCATGTTATTCTATGAGGATGTTAGAACTATGCTAACCATTTGCAGATTTTAGCATCCACAAAATGGCACTAGAAGGAGGGCAGCTATACCGTTTAAGATTTGTGTTCAGTTTTTGCTTCTGATCAACCTTTTGTAAAAGATATCATATGGATAGTTTTGGTCTCTTCTAATGTTATGAAGATCACAATGATATTCTATGTCAATATTAGTACTATTATTATAATTGTTTAGAGTATGGTGAGATCTAATTCATGTTAAGCTCGGTATTTGGAGTACCAAGTACTCTATAATCTTTGCTTTGAGATTGGTTTGTTCTCACTTCGTTTGTTTCTGCTTTATCTACCATGCCTGTATTTAGATCAAAACTCTAATCTAGCAGTTTTTTTCTACCTTTGAGCTCTGTATGTTGCTTATTGATTCATTCTCCTACCATACATATTATATAGGCATCGCATCAAGCAATCCAATCCTTTCCTAGGCATCAAGGAAAACAGTTAGGTTCTATTTTTTTCTCCACGTATTTACCAGTACAGCTACAAAGACAACATTGGAAAAACTATTTTCATTTACATCCTAGTCCAACGCAATCCACATGCACTCATTTTACCTCTTGACCTCTTGTCGAGGCTTGGAGAAAGTAAGTAGCAACCTTTACAATGCATTTTTCTCAATCATGGCATTTTGACGTGTCTATATGCCTTGTCTATGCTTTCACATCTTGCATGCATGCCTACTAGTGTGCTTGCAAACCAGATCCTCCAATACTAGGCATTTACTCTGCCTGTTGAATCTTAGGCATCCACAAACTCCCTTTGGTTGTCCATCCACTATCTAGAGAGTCTTGAATCTGATGCGTCCTTTTTTATTCACATTTACTTATGATTTACAACTTGCGGCTTTTTTCCAAAAGCCTAACTCTCTAGTCTCCATGTTCTCCATGGTCCAAAGACTACGCTAGTTATGATTTACAGCTTACGGCTTTTTCTAAAAGCCTGACTCTCCAGTCTCCATGTTCTCCATGATCGAACGACTACGCCAGCTACAGACGAATACATTATAACACATTTAGCACATGCAAACACACGTCTGCTACAACTTACACTCATTATAAGAACCTGTGACCATGATATTATGGTTCTTGGGGCTGTTCTTTTTACTCTTGTGTTTTTTTGAGAATCTTTCAAAAACATAGTTGGATGCCACCTCATTCTCCTCTGCTTCCTTGATGCCCTTATTGTCTAACTTTGTTGAATTCAGACTGTGTCTTTGATCTTACTGCTGATTTCAGATTATGTCTTTGATCTTATTCTGAAGGTAGTTATTCAAAATTCAGGTTGGCTCAAGTCTATTAATGCATATGGCCACGGGTGAAGGAGATGGTATCTAGCTTTATGTTTGACAAAATTTCTTTACGCATCCCCACTTTACATCATCCAAACTAATAGCAGTAACAACAGCACTTAGTGCATTCACCACGCCACTGCCACTTACATTATCTCAAGCCCCACAGTCATGAATGAAAGCCAACTGTAAAAGCGATTGGCAGACAAATATTTCACGCCTGTAGCCTAGTCCTTGGCATTTAAATTCAAAAATCCGATAGCTTGAGATAATCTCATTAATATGAGTTTGATAGAAATCCGTATCTATAAGAAATCGAGATTTTACATTTTTTTAAGAAATCTGTATCTTTGCTTAGTATCTGGCTAATGCAATCAATGTGGATGTGATCATTACTAGCATAATTGTTGAGAAAGGTGTTACATTTAATTGATGCATTTTGTAGCTGGTATCATTACTGCTTTATGTCGCTACCATGGAGCTTTTCCCTTTAGTTGAAGAGTGGGGACCAATTCACATAAAATTTGTACTGATTCGATGAACATTGGTTGTGGATTATTTATTGGAAACCCAAGTCCAGGCTGCAAATGTTGGGCATAATTTTAAGTCTAGCTCAATTATTATTTACTGATAAAAGTGAGTGACAATACTGGTTAGGCATTTCAAAAGAAGAGGGGTCTATTGTGACTGGGGATGTCTAAGTCATTATTTAGTTTCCCACAGTCCATCAAGTCACCTACTACTGTCATTTTGTTAATATGAGTCAAAATAAGCAATAAATTGTATAGGGAAACCATCGCTAATGACATTTGGTAGAAAACATAAAAAGATTATAAAAGTCAGAAGTCCTTTAATTTGAGTCTATGCTTTAAATGTGTATCTTTCATGTTTGTTTTAAAGACATTATTGACATTGAAAATGGGGCCACGTATTGTCTAGTTTTAGGACATTATTGCACTATGTAGAATAAATTGATATCCATTGAATATCTTTAATGATATCTTATACTTTATTTTGCATAGAAAGTAATTTGTGATTATTGATAACATAGTTTGGTTTTTTTTTTTTTACAGATTACAAAGGCAACATGTGCTACGGGATATGAAATGGCTATTTATGATCTTGTTAAAAAAATTTGGCTTTTAGGGTAACATTGGGGCTGGACATCGGAATCAAGCGAAAACAAAGGCGAATAGAGTGGACTTGGAGATTTTTTCTTGCAATCAAGATTTGGAAAAAGCATTTTTTAATGCTTGATTGAGCTTCCATTTTCTACTCTCATTTTCTGTTTCAAACCAACTCACTTTTCGATTTGGGCTTAAAATCAATCACTGATTTGATCTTTTCAAAGTTGGTTAAAAAAGAACCTTAGACATTTACTAGATTTCAATTTAGGCTTAAAATTGAACAAGGCAAAATTCACATCTCATTTGGTGCTTTTAAAATGAACTCATCACTGCTTTGAGGTATAAAATGAACAAGTGTCTTTCATGTTTTGCAA
This sequence comes from Sequoiadendron giganteum, assembly GCA_007115665.2. Taxonomy (NCBI): domain Eukaryota; kingdom Viridiplantae; phylum Streptophyta; class Pinopsida; order Cupressales; family Cupressaceae; genus Sequoiadendron; species Sequoiadendron giganteum. The sequence continues at coordinate 466,028,448 of CM021100.1, forward strand.
TCTTTTTCACAAATTAATATCACCAAAATGTGTATGCGCTTCTCTTGCGCTTCAAAGTGATCTTGAGAATCAAAAGAATTTTGGCGATATTAACTTGTCAAAAAGATTGTCTCCACATTTCAATTTGGGCATTTTAAAATTGAACAAAACATGCGAGTGTGAGCACGACATATTGCAGAGGTTTTCCCCTTTGTTTTTCAGCAAAGGTTGTGTAAGCGACGGGATATGTTAGCTCACTTTTGTTTATCTTAGAGGGCCTGCCTTGTGGGAAAAAGTACTCACCCAAGGGAACGACCCAACCAAGAACACACTAAAGCCAAGCAACTTCCACCAGGGATATAAGTGTGGATATTGGAACAAAGGCCAATATCATGAGGATTATTCTGATGAGATGGGCAGCAATGGACTCTCTCCGATGTTGGATAATCCCCCATGAATGGAATGCCCGAATTAGAACCCTTTGCTTAGAAAAAGGCCAAAACCTTGTCTATCTTGTTGGTGCAAAAGGTCATGTCCTTTGAAGCCACCCCATGTTATACATGTAGTCTTGTTGTGGAAATGGAAAGTATGCCATGGGAGATTCATGGGTACTAATGCTTGGTTGACCCGAATAAGTGAGTGTCATGGAGCGGAGCTAGTGTGGTCAAGCATTTAGCCATTCACACAAGATATGCACAGCTGGATTTATCCAAGTGGGAAGCCAACAAGATATTGCCTCATCATCCTAGGATTGTAAAAGTGTTTGGGAAGAAATACATTGCTTGATCTTGAAAACATTTGAAAACAATCATTCACAGACCTTCAAATTTCAAACCCCTTGGGAGAAACAAATATCCTTGATGAATTCAAAGTACTCTTGCTTTCCCTAGGGATCATATCCTTAGAGGTTTCTAAGTGCTTGAATTCCATCGTCATTTGTTTTCATTAAGGATAAACATAGGAGAATTTTGCCCTAATTTCCTTGATTTCCACATAATGGACCTTGTGGGATGAAGAAGAAAGCAGGACATTAGACATTCAGTTTGAAAACACAATCAAGCAAGTGCTTTTGGTAAAAAGAATTCACTAAGACAAGATAAAAGACAAACTGGATTACACATGTGTTTTCTAACATGATTTCCCACAAGATCAAAATCCCAAAACCAAAGTTCAAGAAGCTTAGTCTGAAAGCTTGTGAGGAGCGTTTTGAGATCCTGAGTTGTATGAGTTTTACTATCAACAGAATCCTAAACTTTTTTGAAAGGTTTTCTCTCCTCCCATAGGAAATATAGCGTGTTCTCCAATACCGAGGTCTTGTAAGAAGAAGTGTTATTCTAGGTCAAGTCTAGGATCAATTTCAATCACTTTCATCCATCTCTCAACCAAAATCAGTCAAAAATCACTTCACCAACAACTCTTGGAAACTTTGTAAACATCTGTTATGCTAAACTTCTAGGCAAAATCAAATCACTTTGTTTGACTTAACACAACTAGTCAAACCATCATCCTATACATGAGTTCTCTCTTGGATAATACAACTTCCTAGGGTTCACGAGCTCATCTTGTTTGGCTTAACACACTTAGCCAAATTATCAAATCATCACCTCGTTTGACTTAACACACTTAGTCAAATTGTCTTCTTATGTACAAGTCCACTCTAGGATAGCACAACTTCTTAGGGTTTTACAAGTGCATTTATCACCCTTGTTTGACTTAACAGATTTAGTCAAACTATTAATCCAATCAAGATCAATCAAAGTCCTAAAAAGTTTAGCATTTACTTCAAAGTTTCTTTAAGAGTTCCATTCATCCGTATCACTCATATTTCATTTATCTCATCCGCGTCATCACTTTGATCCTTCAATTATCCTAGTTTTTCGCTTCTTTGAACCTAAGGTTTAGACCGATCTAAAGAATTAGAGGTTCATCTCTTACATTCTTGAAAATTGATCTTAATTTTATGGTTCAAACTCAATCTCAACACAAGAGGGACATGGAATATAAACTTGATCCATTCATCATGAGCAATTTGAGTCAATCAAACTATCCAAGTCTCACAATGCCATTTGATTATCGAAACTCACATTTATGCAATTCAAACATGGCATCATTATCTCCTCCAAACTTCAATGATACGAATGTGAGTATGCTCAATCTAAAGTTTGGAACACCTTTTCCAATGATAGATTTAAATCCAAGTCCAAATCTGCAAATCTATCAACCAAACACTCAATGCATGAGTTTTCCAAACAACATTATCCCACCAAATCCATACATGCCAAGTACAACTTTACCAAACATGACCATTTCGAATCTGCACTTGGTAAATTTTGGGGTAGACATGTTTGCAAATCCCACCAATGTTGTTCAAAATCCAAGCAATATGTTGACAAATCTAGGTATTGATCCAAGTCAAGGTAACCCCATGAAAAATCAAAGTTACCTAAATCAAGGCAATATGATTCTCAACTGCAACAATGTTCAAAGTCAACCTATCATGTCGAATCAAAAAATCACACCAAATCATCTCATTTTGCCATCGATATCGTAATAGCAGGTGGCAACCATCCAAGCAATCCCAACAATCAACACCATTCCAAAACCACCACCACCACCACCAAAACACAGCATGACCAATTCATTCTCCATCATGTTGTAAGTCGCTCAAGAAGCATCCTACAAAAAGGCGCTACAAAACCAACAAGCCGCACAAGCTCTGCAAGCCACACATGTCGCTCAGATGGCACAAGCAATCCAAAAAGAACACGCTCAAGCACGAGCACAATTCCAAGCTCAGCAAGCGCAAGCGCAAGCACAATGCCAAGCTCAATTGCAAGCAAAACAAGAAGCATATCAACAACAAGCATTGTTGGCTCAAAAACAAAAACAGGCATTACTCGCTCAATAAAGCTTGCAACAGATTCCCACCATAATTATTGAAATCAAAAATCAAGATCAATCTATCAATGATCACCTTGAAGATGTTTTCACCTCGACCAATGATCAAATCAACATACACGAAGAGCTACTTTTCAATCATGATCAAAATTCACCAACAACGCCCAACAATGATCAAATTCAAGAAATGTCAACTTCACTTGATCCTACGGTTGAAGATATTGGTAATCTCTCTTCCACAATTGTTGAAAACAATGTTCAAGATCTTGAAGATGCTTCTACCCCATCCAATGATCAAATCAACATTCATCAAGAGCCACTTTTTAGTGATCTATTTCAATATGTGTTACAATTATTTGATCCCATTGACATAATTTGTGATCCATCCACTAATGATCATGTTGAAAGTGTCTCTACATCACCTAATGATTTAGAGGACATATCTCAAGATTTTTCCCTAAAGCATGATCGACATCTTTCACTTAAGTCTAGCAATGGTCCTTTCCAAGACATATTGACATCCCTCGACCTCATGATTATGGATAGTGAAGGAATCCTCAAAGAATAAGTGGATATTAAGCCACTTCCCATGCCTAAGGACAATACCCAGGAACCCGTTGTAAGCAATCCAACCTTTGAAATCAACCCATGTCAAGAACATGATCCAAAGCTTGTCGAAAGTAGTTCTAAAATCACTCAAGATCAAGAATTTTTATATCCAAGATACTATAGTGATCTAATGGGCACTCTTTTATCTATACAAGATGTCATAAATGATGATCATATCAATATAGCACACACTCATCCATCTACCCATGAGATGTTTTCTTTGGATGGACATGTAGATGATCTTCATTCAAAACAAGAGTCTCATACTCTTGAAATCATTACTGAGAAACAAGAGTCTCCTACTCTTAACATTGGTACACATGATCAAAATATGAAAAAAATTGGAGACATATTAGATGAAGGCTTCTACAGAAGTTGTAAATCAGAAACATCCTTTAGAGACATACCAAAAATAGATCATGAAGAAGGCTTCTACAGAAGTTGTGAATCAGAAACAACATGTGAAAGCATATCAAGAATGAATCATGAGGAAGAATTTTACAAGGACAGTGAAGCATCAACACTTCTTGAAGAAGCACTACAATCTGATATCTCACAAGATCAAACTAAAGATACCAATCAGGCATTCATCCCACATATGGAGGATCCTATCACTTATAAAGTTGGATCAATCACCTTTGTAAGGGAAAATTATCTTATCAATAATGAAGCTATCACTTTTGAAGATCCACCACAGAGCGGAGAAGGAGCAACACCTTGTTTCCAAGGTAAATCATATCTTATGGCAAATAAATTTTTTCAGCAGATGAATTATCAAGGCAGAGGATTAGGCCTACATGAACAAGGTATGCTAGAACCAGTGTAAATTATCGGCAATCCTAAGCATCAAGGGATCTCAACATATCAGTAATACCTCCACAAAACTGGGGGCAACTTTGTCTCAAGCAAATGTCAACATAGGGAGCACAAAGAATCCTTATGATGAGACCAATGTCAATACTACAACCCGCCACATCATGAATCTTCATCCACCCATCACCCCATCCATGAATTGGGACCAACAACAAATGAAATATTCCAATCAAAGCACGAAGAACGTCATCAAAGAAAAAGAAGTACTAAAGCATGAAGGACAAATCAAATACATATGGATACCAAAGAATACAAAGAAAGATTATCCCTATCAAACTCCATCAGTCAAAGAAACTATGGGGAAAAATCAAAAAGGGAAAAGTATCCATCCAAGATGTCCACAAAAGCAAAAATAGGCTTCTCAAGCAACATACAAGGTGTATCGAGTTGTTGGTCCTGATTCCACACACACATCCGTATCCACCCATTATTGCTCATCTTCCCAAGTTTGGAGAGTCAAAGGTTCCAAACTATCGACTAATCCATCTTTTATACCTAAACACACTCCATCCATGCCTCCATGCATAATATCCAATTCTCACATTGACCATGTGTTGGCAACGACCCTTCATCTTAAGGATTCATAAGGCACCCTATTGTGATGTGTGCACAAAGATAGAGTTAACTCTGGTATCAGCAAAGTAGATCAGGGATCTAAAAAGTTGCATTCAAGTGCACATGTCTTGGCAAAGCAACTTCTCCAAGCAGGATACTGATGGCATGTTATGACAGAAGCATCAACATTAGCTTAAAATCTCTCAGAAAATACAAAAAAATCAGAAAAATGTCCTAAAAAAATGGTCACCTTGATGAAAACCTAGCAAACAGACGTCTTGGTGACAACAAAAAAATCAAAAAATACAAAAAATCCAAAAAATATCAGAAAAAGGATTGAAAAATAAAAATGAAAAAAATCGTCCTCTAGTGAAAACCATTTCGGTGGCGCTTTGGACAGGTACCATGATGAAAACTTGGCAAACAGGCGTCATGTGTAGAATCGAGCATCTACGTGCGCCAGTTCAGGAGAAAGCATCTTATCACATCCATAATAAAGCCAGCTTTCCATCCATGTCATCTGCTCATCCATGAACCATTTATCCAACCCATTTTTATCTATTTGCATCCATACTCTAAGGTATCTTAATCTTGATAAAAAATTTGGAGCACACTTCACACATGTTTATGGTAAACATCTTGACATGGGTCATTTTCATTGATCCCATCCTACCCAACATTATCTGAGCCTTGAAGCATTATCCGAATGAGCGTTCCTCTATTCGAACACCTCATCTGGTCACAAGATAATCCTTGGCATCCTTTGCATGCTTACTGTATCTATCTATATGTCTATCGAAGAATCTGCTCATGGCCATTCAAACATTGCTAGACACTGGGGGTAGATATTTACATCTTGCTTCAGGAATAAATCTTGATCTATATCTTCACACTTATGTTGTGATCCAAACTTTGGAAAACGTGAAATCAAATTGGTTAAGGCATTTGTGAACCAAAAAATCCAAATCACTAGCCCATGGCATATTTTGACAAGAAGACTTTCCCTATCATGCTCTATCTTTTGTCGAACATCAATCCAATAATTAATATCAGTCGTGTCTAATGTGCACGTCAGTGTCACATCAAATCATCAAAACAATTTTGTTCCAAATCAAGCTTCATCAATCTTGATCAATTGAATCCAATCAATCGTCACCTTGTTTGACTTAACACACTTAGTCATACTATCATCTTATGCACGAGTTTACTCTAGGATAACACAACTTCCTTGGGTTTACAAGTTCATTATCATCTTTGTTTGGCTTAACACACTTAGCCAGATTATCAAATCCATAATCACCTTGTTTGGCTTAACACACCTAGCCAAATTATCATTTTTGTACGAGTTTACTCTGGGATAACACAACTTCTTGGAATTTACCAGTGCATTATCACTTTTGTTTGACTTAACACACTTAGTCAAACTATCAATCCATCAATCCAATTGATCAACATTAAGCTTGGTTTTCAACAAAATCCCAAAACAAAGCATTGATACCATCACATATCGTATCCAAATTGTTAAAATCATGCAAAATTCAAAAACATTCAAAAATCCAAAAATCCAAAAACATCCAAATCATTCAAAAATTCAAAAACATCAAAAAAATTAAAAATCAAAAACATCTCAAAAAGTATGAAAACATCAAAAAATAGAGTCACCTTGTCAAACTACGTCATCTCTGAGCTTGAACGTAGGCAAGGTTGATCTTTGATCATCCCCCGAGAAAATTAGGGTCAGTCCTTAGGCGTCCATCGCATTGGCAATCCATTTTCCCATCTATTTTACAATTAGTGTTAGTCCTTAGGCATTCATCGCATTGGCAATCTGTTTTCCCATCTATTTTACAATTTAGGTCAATCCTTTAGGCGTCCGTCACAATGACATCCGTCTGCCCATCTAGTTAGGTGTTCATCGCAGAGGCATTCGTTTGTCCATATTTTTAGGATTCTAGGCATCCATCGCAATGACATCCATCTACCCATCTAGTTAGGTGTCCGTCGTAGGGGCATTCATTTGTCCATCTTTTTCACATTTTAGGATTTTAGGCATCCGTCGCAATGACATTCGTCTACCCATCTAATTAGGCATCCGTCGTAGGGGCATTCGTTTGTCCATCTGTTTCGCATTTTAGGATTTTAGGCGTCCATCGCAATGGCAATCCGTTTGCCCATCTATCTCATTAGCAGTCAAGTCAATTAGAGTCCGAACTACGTCGTCTCTGAGCTTAAATGTAAGCAAGGCTATCCTTGATTGGCCCCCGAGACACAAAATCCAAAAACATTCATAAATCTTGAAAATACCAAAAACATTGATAAATCTGAAAATCAAAATAACCTCAAAACATTTCAAAATATCAAAAACATCCAAACATTTGAAAAAACCCAAAATGGTGCATCCATTTCATCTCTCTTTCACCTGTGATCGTCTCATTCATAATAAAATCAATCGTTGCTTTCACCCTTTGGTGAGTCAGTCAAAAGCAAGTTTAGCAGGTTCCAAAGTGAACTCCCTAATCGTCAAAGTCTCGAAAGTCTAAGTCAGTAAGTTAGCAAGTTGGTCAACTCATAGTATCAATAGCTTATCACCCAATCAGTCTCACCAAAACCCTGATCACTACATGTCCTAGGATGAAGGTTTCCTACAATGGACATAAGCATTAGGTACCCCACAATAGTTAGCCTTGGCTAGCGGTACGAAGAACATTAGCTTGTTTGTTTACTTTATCTTGGTCTTTTTGACTTATCTTAGTTTGCGCTCATTCCAAGGACCTCTCGATGATGCCTAAACAAAATAGGTTTAGAGAGAAAGGAATGGGGAAATGATCATTATCTTTTTATCTGCTGTGCTTGTTGGATGTTCTTGTAAAATAACTTGGCGAATATTTTCTTTGTTGCGTCCGTCCTAGCAAGGTTTTCGTATGTCAAGTGTGAACAAGAGCACTCCTATCTGATTGTCGATTCAGAGTCCATCACACTAGGTGCAACGCCATCCTGGTTCTTAATACCTTGATGCATCGCACCTATGTGTGTTATCAAACATAAGGAAAGTTATGCTCTTTATCTCTCCCATCCCTGGATAAGCAATACATCATCATTTCTAATAAATTTGGTTTCTTGAACTTCTGCATCTTCTTGGATTCAAGGGTTGATCCCTCTAATTCTTCTATCCTCTTTCATGCTAACAATGCATCCATCCTGCATCCACACTCTTATCTTGCATAATCATGCCATATCCATCCCATGCATAATCACGTCATCTCATTTTCATAATCATTTAAGTTGTTTAGGATAATATAAATTTGTTATTCTAAGCATCTTGTCTAACCATCCATACATTCATTTTGAATCTCTTTGTCGCGAGATCCACCTCAATATTTTCGCTCGATCTCTCGAGTGGGCAATATACTAACGTACTTCTTTTCACTGGGGCATCTAATAAATCAAAAATTCTTTATTTTCGATGTCAGCAGCATCATTCTTTGAACCAATGCAACAAGTACATTGCTTCAAAGAGGGGCAAAGTATAGACATGCATATTTGACATCATCACCAATATTCATCTTTTGATTAAATAAATCAAATTTTATTTAATTAAATCATAAATCTCCTAAAGTCATCCACTTAAATTAAATAAATTCACCTTTATTTGATTTAACAATTAACATCATCATCTTTGATTAAATAAAATAAACCTTTATTTAATTAAATCTGAAATCATTTTCTTCTCACTTTGATTTATTTTAATCCTAAAATATAAGTTAAAAGTCAAAATCACCTAATTCCTATCAGATCAATCAAATCCTGATTAGTTTAATCCTAATTATATGAATCCTCTAGATTCATCCACTTGCACATTAAATCACTTTAATTGATTTATTAAAAAGACCTATTTTACCTCACAAGGGGATATTCCCAAGGAATATGCCCTCATTAACTCTCATGTTTGACTTTTTGGACAAACACAATTCCCCCCAAAAACCCTCAACCACATTCATTTATTGCAAATTCAAATTTGAAATTGGCACATTGGCCAAGACTTGCACATTCCTCACCCTCTCACACCTTGACAAGTGGAATCTTGTCATTGGCCCATGAATGATCCCACATTCATCAATTTGGCCTCTCCTCTCTTCAAGTTCAACTATAAGTTGAAGGCTTCTCTCCTTCAAACAACAACACTTTTTCATGCAAGGTTACTCTCTTCATTTAAGAATCAATCTTGCTCATCACAAAAACACACAATTTGACAACACACTTCATGCAAGGTCACTCTCTTCATTTGAGAATCAATCTTTCTCTTCATCATCTATCATCTATAATCCACATTCCGAAAGCATCTACACTATAGGCAACTTGAGTTCATGAGCATCTCATTGTCTATCATCTCATCATCTTGGAAATCTTGCTTATCAAGGGTTGGGAAAGGGCTCTTTCACATATTCAAAGAGCACCAATCCACCATAGAATAGATGCATTTCATGTCTTCTTTACATGTTTGATTTGGTTTTATCATTTGTTTTGAAGAATGTCATGTTATTCTATGAGGATGTTAGAACTATGCTAACCATTTGCAGATTTTAGCATCCACAGAATGTATATACAAAATCATGTCTACAACAAGTCTCTACAATCCCTAAAATTAACCCTCCTTACCATCCCTTAGATGTGATCTATGTTTCTCATCCATTTGCGATGACCTACACTGATCATCCCTAGGTGAGAACCTCTACATGTTTTGGCTCACTGAGGGGGATCTATGTCACCACATGATATGTTGGGTTGTCTTTTGTGAAGACCTATGTACAAAACCCCCTATTGATCTAGTCACCTCTGCACCTCTACTGGTGCTCCTAACCCTGAATTGAGGTTGTATCCTCGCTCTCTATACCTATGCCTCATAGAGATTCTTGTAGTAGGTCCTCTCCTCCATCAGTTGATCTCTCTCTTACTAATAACGTGTTTGACTAATGGATGAGGCATGGGCTATCTATAGCTACATCCTCTGACCCCTCTATATATCTCTCAATCATAAGATCATCTCTCTCATACCTAGCATAATCTATCTCAACAATAATAGTGGCTAGCTACACCTCTAGTTCCTATCATTGATCTATCTTTTTCTCTCACTCCCCAACATGGGAATCCCTATCTATGATGGTCTGATCATGCCCAACGCGAGCCTACTACCTCTTTGTGGTAATTTATGTAAGTCATGCAACTAAATCTCCATGTGCATCTAGTGATTGAGGAGGTTATTGATGAATTTTATGGCCTTGGGACCTTGGTGTACTTGCTACTATAGGTGGCCATCCCCCTGGCCATCGTTCTGATCCTGCCTCTACCCATCATCATCTTGTGCATGTGTATCTACTACTCTTGGGATATCCTCTACCACTACCTAGCCTCTCGGCTTCCTACAACACCTCCTCTCCTCCTCAAACCAATCACAACTCCTCCAACACCTACAACACCTAATAGAATAGTGAACCTCAATGACCTCCTTTGGGTCCACCATGTGTCACAATCCCAAGTGGTCAGGTAGGATCTCTAGGACTTGATACCCAAGACCATTTAATTAGTGATAGTTCTTATACCTCTGTTATGGCCCTCCTCAAATCATCTTGAGGCTCCAGGGCATGTGCAGGATCATCATGGAAAAAAAAGGCCCTTAAGTGGCAATAAAATTCAGAAAAATCAAACTTAGGCAACTTCAAGTAAAAATTTGAATACATTCACTATATTATTTCACAAATATGTAAGAACAGAATCTGTTGCAAATTGAATGTAGCTTCTAAACTACTAGGTTTATTTTTATTTAAAAAATATATATTTGGTGAAAATTTGAAATTTCAATGCAGTAGTACTTGAATTCCAAGGAAAAAATAGGAAGTAGGTGTCTGTCTCTGACCACGCTAACCACAATAAAATGATAATATTTTTTATAAGATTTTAGATATAAGTAGAAGAATCATGTCCCAATGTGATGCATATGGTTTTGTAATTTTTTTATGAGTAAATAATTAATTATTATTTTTTTATTACAAGTTTTTAAAAATATAAAAAATCGTACATCTGACCACCTTAACTTGGTCAAAACTTCATGAAATTCAATTCTTTTTTTTTAATCCTATAGTATGTGAAGCATATAATGTGATGCATGTTTCAAATTCAAAAAACGTGATACCCTTTGAAAGCTAAAGATGTTTGTCAGACAACCTATCGATTAGAACTTTAGTCATAATTCAAATAGAAAATGAATAATAATAATATATTAAATTCAAAGTAAAGCATAATTTATATTGGTGGAAAGCTAAGAATCTCCTTTAAAAACCCTTCTCATTTCATCAATTTTGGGTATAAAAACGGTCATCAGCCACATGGGCCATCATATCACTTACATATTACCACTTTTTGGCCCATCATGATCCTACATATACCCTCCAGTGCATTGACCTCTCTAATGGTTCATGAATAGTGGCCATGATAATCATCAATAGGAATGGTTTGTTTCTCCCCAAACTGATAGAGAAATCTTCTTAGATGATATAGCTAGAGGATAGTATATATACCCTCCCAATCCGATATTGAGTCTTCCAACATTAAATGAAATGATCCTACTCATCATCCCAGGGCTCACAGTAAAGATATTGTCACCATATGAACTTAGTCATATCTTCAAAAATTACTTTCCAATACTGCAATCCCCAGGGATGCCTATAGTAAATCTAGTCATGGTATGTATAAGAGTAAGGATCATGATAATCCCAATAATAATTATCCTCTAGCTATGTAGCAACAATCCACTCCCATTCCCAAAGATAGAGTAATGTGACAAATGCTTGGATACTGGTGCCCTCGCAGTAGTAGACCTCATGCATACCATGATATATATGAGATAAAATGTAGAGTCCCATGCCTATCAAACCTCCTGCTCCATCATCATCTTGATACACACTCCCCATTAAACTGAAAATTTGTGATATCTCTTATTAGCCATAAGTGGCCCCATAAATAGTCCAACTAAAATGATCGCCATATTGTTTGCATCATTTACAAAGGGAGTAAGGTCATTCTATGAGTCAACAATGACAAGTAGTCAAATGCATAGTAACCTCTGCATTGCTTGAGTACCTCTAGCAACATCATAGGTTACCATATCACCATGGATGAGAACCCAAAGAATCCTCTAAACATCCTCAAGTGTGATGGAACACTCGCTAGTGGGAAGGTGAAAAGTGTCACTTTTTGACCTCCATCACTCTACAAAATTTGTCATCATGGCTCTATGTGCGTTAGTCTTAGGCATATATGTAATATGGTCTAATCCCATGGCCTATAGAAAATCGATCTTAAAATCCAAAAAACTAAGCTATCATGTCCAAGGTCTGAGATCTGTGCTACCAGACATATAATGGATGTAGTGTGGCATTCAAACATTAGTGTCATTTTTTCTAAAATTCTAGTCAATAGCCTAAACCAGTAGTCAAAATTAGTAAATCATTCTCTTTTTACAAACACGAGAATCTTTTGAAACAACGGTGTAAGTATATTTCAATAGCAAGTTTGATTTTTGTAAATATAGTAGCCTTTTAAAAGGTGGATTTGTTAGTGTTGCAAGCACATCACTCTTCTATAATAGTAACAAATGCCTAAATAACTAGCATGCATGATCATTTTTTGCAATTGCAAACATGCAACTATATCACTTTTGAGAAATAGCACATGTCTTGAGAAATAGTGTTGCCCTTTTACAAGAGTGAGCATTATAAAGTAGCAACCATAGTAAAATCACAACAAGCATGATAATCCTAAGGATTTCCACATTTGTAAGGCCTACCTTAATCTATTAAATGTGGAAATGTAAAAATGTGAATGTGATAGTTAGAGACTTGTGTATTGCAACCCTTGCAATGGTTGGTCATTGGTACTAACGGACCATGTCAAATCAATGTGGAACACTTAGAATCATCACCATCACAAATACACATTTGTAGCATTGAATCTCCAAAGGTCAAAAATTATGTAAGGATGAGTGTGCAAATGAGGAGAAAATGAACCTTAATTTCCTATTAAAAACCCCCAAACCCTAGGTTTTTTCTCACGACAGCCCTCATGGGATAAATTTTTAGCATCCTGATCCTTATCTGTGACCCATAGGGTTTATTTTTCAACACCCTTTGCAAATGAACTATTCTTGAACCTTGTCATGAGCCCAACATAAAAAAGTAATTTTTTTATCAACCTCTCAAGGGGCATCCTAGCTTCATATTCTCCTTCTATTGACCATCCAGGAAAAGTGGCACATATTTACAAATTTTCAAACCTAATCTGAGTATCAAATTATTTGAAACAATGCAACAAGTGTGTTATATAAAACAGGGGCAAAAAGTAGACACGCAAAAATGTCTAATGCATTCATACATCCTCAAACTATATTTTTCATCATTTCCCATCCTTTTCATCTTTATTAATTAAATTTATCATCATTTCATTTAATTTTCATTATTAACTCCCTTTTACAACATTTCCATCATTTAGCATCAATTTCCTCTATTGATTAAATAATATTTGATTGTTTAATTAATTAATTATTTCATTTACTAATTATCCCCTTCATCCCACTAGATGAATAATTTTAATTATTTAATTAGGTTCATTTAATATTTCTTCTAATCTCATATAATTAAATAATTTTAATTATTTAAATATCCCATTTTAATTCTTCGTCGATTTAAAAGAATATTTTGAAGAGAATATTCTAATCCTCCATAATTAAATAATTTCTAATTATTTAATTCTTCTAATTTCCTTCCATAAAGAATATTCTTGAGGAATATTCCTTTTTCAAAAATATCTATAACTTTTCTTGTCTCAAGTATTCCTTTCTCTTGATCTTGAGATCTAATTTCCACCCTTGATCTTCAAAACCCTAACAATTTTCCTAAAAATGTGGGGATATTTTAACTTGTAACTAATCCTATCCCTCCATCTTCTTTGATCTTCTCTCCTTTGTGGGTGTTAATATGCAATCTTGACCCTTCTTTGTGGGCATTAAGATTCAATCTCAATCCTTCATTGAATTATAGGAATCTATATAATCACCCATCTTCCTTCATATTTCACAGCTTGAATTTGAGTAGTTGTGTCTTGTCAATTTGAGTTTTGAGCATTCTTGAGAGATTTAATCATATCATCTATGTCATCACATTCATCAAGATTTTGAAAGTGATCATGGAGGCTTAAGTCTTGAGCAATCCAACATCATAAAACACCAAGTTCTCCAACAACAAGATTGTAAGGTTGTATTCATGTTATGATTTCAATTATGTTTGATTTGATTCATCTAAGCCTTGTGTTTGATTTCATGGATTGATTTTCAATTGTATCTCATTCGTAAGTGGATTTTATTTTATTTTTTTGGGTTCTTTGATTGAATTCTTGATTTTTTATCCATTTTCACTTTCCCTCACAACAAGTAGTGAATTATGTTATATCTTTAAGAATTCATCGTTTCAAGATAAGCTCTTTATTTATGGCTGGATTCATATCCTTGTCATCTCTCTCCTATAGGGGGACATCTATTGTACTTGTCTAACAAAAGAAGTCCTTGGGGGGTTCCTCCTTCTATCCTTCTTTCACCGTGTAGTTATCTCATTTTCTCTCTTCTAAAGAGGAATTTTTCCCATGGAGTTTTATCCTTTTATCTTGTTATGAGGGATTTCATTTATTTATACGTGGGTACCTCATCAAGTCGTATAGCCAGGACCCATTATGTTTTTATATTCTCCCTAAGTTGATCTTAACTAGGGTCTTTTGGAGTAATTAGGAAAATAACCTAATGATTAATTATTCATTAATTGATTATTAGACCCCTTTTACTTTATTACAGTTAATCTAAACTTAGGAGTGATTTTTTATGATTAGATTGGGCTAATTATAAGTCAATTTGTCTCATTGCATAGGATAGGGACACTTGTCGCAATCTATCCAAATCCTTATCTACGGTTTGTTATTTATTTTATAAGCATTCACTATTTTATAATCATTAAAATTTACATTCATTATTAAATATCATATACAATTATGGATCAATCTCTCTCAAAGTTGCATTACACACATCAATGGATTTTTTTCTTCTAACGTGACAGGTTTTTTTGTTACAAGTGATTTTTGGAGTTGTGGGTTCATTATAATTTTTTTAATGATATCAAAGTATATTGAAGTTTATAGTGAACCCCATAGCTCCTAGAAATCACCTACAACTAATATTGATATCGATATTGATGCAATAATGCACTTATCAATATGTATCAATAATAGTACATCCCATATGACATAAAATATACAAAAGACCTTGGTTATATAGGTAAGGTGAGAGATGGTATTGGAAACGATCATAAGATGTTTATTAATCCTATGGAATTATATAAATAATATTAAATTAAATAAGACACAAAAGGTAAATTACATAGCATAAGATAAAATCTCATGACAACTAAGACTTCTAAAAAGGTTCCTAGTACCTGATGCACTTCTCTTTTGGTATTTGTCCTTGATATCAAACTTGTGTTTTAGATTGGCATCTTGGTGATTGTTTATTCATTTTGATGGCTTGCATGCTTAGTATTTCAGTCAAATTTACAAATTCATTATGATTGTTGTTTATTCATTCTAATGGCTTGGCATTCTCAGTATCTTAGTCAGATTTACTGCTTTATTAAAATTGTGTTACTGATGTTTGGAGTTGTATGTGTAGATAAATATTTCATGGTGACTTTAGTGTTTGACATGGCTCATACAAGTTAAGGCATTGCAGTATGAAGGTATATCTTTTTTATATGTTTTCATTCTATCACTATAGATGAATACCTTCTTGGCTTCATGGCATATCATTGGCAAAATTCTATGACTCAGTTTTTGTGTAGACTCAGGGGTTATATTTTGTTTTTTGCATCTGTTAACACATTCTTGTGCTTGGGATTCACTTTACATCAACTATTCACTTTGATGTTACACTCTATAGTGTTTTGTGTTCATTTAGTTGGCAACATCATTGATAATGTTTTCAGATATTTTAAGGGTTAATTTATTTGGCTTTAAGACCATTAGGTGATTTGTGAAATAATGTAAAGTCATTTTTTTAAAGTGACAAGGCATCATTTCTTTAAAAAATTGTTCCTACTCTTTATGATGGTTGGCATTGTGTTTGTGAAGATATTTTAAGACTTTGGTCTTCATTTTATATATGGTTATCAACTTGGACTCTCGACTTATATTTGTTTGGCTCTTTGACAATGGGTACTTTATATCACTTACATTAGAAATGACTTTGATTAAAGTCACTTTTGTTTTTCTGTCTTGGCATGAATAGTGACTCACGTGGATTGTGAGTAGGAAGAGTTGAAATATTCATTTCAAGGAAGTTGACTTGGGTTCAAACACGTGTATTGATAGCTATCATTTGATATTTGCAATAATGTTGTTAGGGTGATCATTATGTTTGGTTAATGATGATTTAAAATTCAAACATTATGAAAAGTTGTAAAGGCAATCAAAAAGCCTTGGTTCGAAAGGAAGATAGGGCAAAATCATTATCATTTTGTTTGTTTTTGCTTTGAATACAACATAGTGTCACCATGAAGATTGTGAAGCTATAGTATGTAGCTAGTTTTCAAGCTGAGAGTTGGTTGATTTTGAGTGAGACTGTTATGGAATTTTTATTCAATCAATTGGTAATGTTTTGGCTGCCATGATAGGTATTTGGTTTTCATATTTTTGGAAGATACTCATGCTGGTTGAAATCTTTTTTTTTTTTTTTGATTAAGATTTTGTTGGAATTCAGTTTTAGTTTGTGTAAACCCAAGTTTATACTCAAGGGTTTTATCTTTTTTCACTGGTATTCATTGAAATTTATTTGCTCATTATTAAAACCTATTATGGGTATCATGATTTAGCTTCATATTTTACCAGTTTAACAAAACCCTGATTATTGTAGATACGTTTTTTGTAAGAGATAACTATTTTATGCTCTTGATATAAATGTTTGACAAGAGCCATGACTTAGAGAGAAAAAAAATCAAGAGAGAAAGAGTTTTTAGCAGAGTATTTAAGGGTTTATTATAGTGATATCATTTTTATATCTAAAAGAAGAAAAGAGGGTTCATATTGTACATGTCTTTGATCGTATTACAAAGCTTATTTCGAGTTGGGCATTATTGAAAAATTATTTTGTATCCTATTGTGATTTTGTGACTATAGATAGTCATTGCAGTTATAAGGTCCTAATAGGTTGCAATATCATTAGGGTATTGTTTCAAGAGAAGTTGGTGCTTGAGTTTATTGTAGGAGCTGATACTCCACATTATGATTGAGTTGGTTCTCTCAACAAAATTGTAATCAATTTTTGAGATCAAGCCTGCAAGGCATTTTGGAGTGGCTTTTCCACCCCAAGAGGGTTTTCCACTCAGCATCTTTCTATGTCTCTCTTTTGTGTGATTTGTGTCTATCGTGCATAATATTTTCTTCTATCATTTATGCTAAGTTAGTTTCTTCAGATTCTTTGATACTTTGTCATTGTTCAATTTCATCTAAATGCTCTTGATTCAGTTGTAAATGTGCAAAGTTTAAATGTAATTCTTTGTCATCAAAAAGTTTGGTTTCCTTGAAAAAGAAAGCATTAAAAAAGTTGTTCACTCAACATTATATGAACAATATACATTTTGATTTAACATGAGTTGTTAGAAATTCATTTTGTATTTGATTGAGTAATTTGTCTTATCATTTAAAGCTTAGCTTTTATATTGCATATATTAAGTTACATTTTGTTAGATAGATCTCTAAAATGTCAGATTTTCATTTCATTTCATAAAAGGTTTTTAAATTTTATTACTCAAATTCACCCCCCCACCTCTCAAAGTAGTTCCACTTCCAACAAGACCTATGTAAAGTTAACATCTAAATAGGACATACTAGGTGAACTGTAATACCCCTCCATTTTGCCTTCTGGTTGAGTAGTGTTATGCTCTGTTATGTTGTACTTTTTGTTAGTACCTTGACTATGGTACTCGACTGTTATTTGATTGCTATCTATTAAGCGACGTTAATGTTATCTTTTGATGTGATGGTATTTTAATATGATGTTATCATTTTGGCATGCTTTGAGATTAACATTATGGATGTTTGAATTAAAGATGTTTTATGCTTTGAATTATATTAATATGTTAGATCTTTCGGTTAGTTACATTGTATTGGTGAAGGGGACGGTATCACATCACTCGCTTGCGAGTGTCCTGTGATTCCATGATTTCATCTTCACGGTGTGTATTTTATGCTGTTTATTCTATATATTGTTGTTTACTTAATTTTCAGGTTGACAGGTATAGGACATCGACTCCACCTGGTTTCACAGCTTGGAGTGTGTTCAATGTCCAATAGTATTCGATTGGGAGATAGTAGCTAGGTTTTATGTACCAAGTCATCACCCTAGTCTTAGTGTGTCATCTGGTGTTGTCAGGTTATGATTGTTTTAACTTTGTTTAATTTGGCCTTGATTTTATTTAATTGTAAGTTAAATGGGGTGATTTAAATGGCTTAATGCATTTAAGTTGTTGAGTAATTTAATTTGGAATTATGTTGAAATATAAATTATTTTATTATTAATTTAATTTAATTAATAAATAATTTAATCATTGATTAAACCTATTTTATTAATTAATTAAATTTATGATGTTGAAGATTATTGTTAAATTTGTTGAAATTGAAAATAAAGAAAAGGATTAAAAAGTCAATTTGGAATTTGATAATTCAAATAATTGAAATATTAGATATTTTCCATTTTCTATTTTCTGGAATTTATGAGGGTGGTTGTACGATTTTTGAGAAAATTTTCATTATGTTTGAACTTCTTCACAAGTTTGGGAAGGGAGTTTTGGAGAGAAAATTGAGAAGAGAAGAGGAAGGATGGCTTAATTTTTTGGGTTTGGAGAAAAAGGTCAAAGAATCTCTACAGCGCAACAGGGTTTCAAAGCACCATCAGGATCTTCAGCATACTTCAAGAAAAATCAAGTTCTCATCTTGTTTAATTGAATTCATTTGATTTAAAGGCACATGTGTTGTAGGGAAAACAGTTGAACATGTTGATTGTGTGTAAACAAATAACCATTCAAACTCTAGCTTTCCAAACTTGTAGAACACCACTCTTTGGAAAGATTGTTTGCAAAATTAAAATTAAATCTTGTTTATAAAATTAGTTTGTTTTTCAACTATGTGTTCTTCAATTTGTTGGGAATCTCATTTGGAGAATGAAATGTATGTATATGAGATATATGTATATATACATCTATACCTTGTTTATTATTTTTAATTTTTTTCCCCATAGTAGGGTTATGTTGGTCAATAGAAAGTTTCTTTTAAAAAAATTAGGGTCTGGTTTTTTTAATGAAAAATAAAATAAATGACAGTCTAGTTTTTTAATGAAAAAGGTTTAAAAAAAATTTTATAAAAAGAAAAAAGTTTTGGTTTGGGGGCTGGGGCTCACCCCACCGCCGCTCCCTTGGGAAGCGAAGTGGGGGAGCTAGCCCAGCATCCCCCGTCCATGGCCCGCGCAGACTGTACAGCCCGCGCCACACAGTTGGTGGTCAACATTGCTAGCTCCGCCCGCTCACCTCCCTCCAGCTCCACACCCTATGTGACATCTCCGCCTGCGTCCAACGCTTCTCTCTCTGCTGGTGTTTCCTTCTCTACCCGCCCCTATGTAGCCTGGTAAACCCTTGCGCGATGACTCCTTCGCCCTTGCCTTCCCCTTTCGGTGGTGCTGCCTCCAGCGGCCGTCCACCCTAAAAATGCCACCTCAGCCTCTCTAAACCATGACCTGAGATAAGAAACGTGACCGCCGCCCAGGTAGAACCCCCGACCCTAAAGCACCCAGCCTGAGGCCTTTGGGAGGAATAAAAAAATAAAATAAAATAATATAATATAATATACATATTTTAATATATAATATTATATTTAAATAATATTAATATATTAATATATTAATATATATAAGATAAATAATATTAATATATTAATATATTAATATATATAAGATAAATAATATTTATATATGTGTATTTTTGATATGCACGTATATGTGAGAATTATTTTGGTAATTTGGATTAAATAATTTAAGATATACTATGGTTTATTGTTAAAATACGAATTTAATCAATGATAATGTTTAAATGATGGCAATATTTAAGTGAAATTGTGGAAATTTGATATTAAATTAAAATAGATGAAATACTGGAGTGTTCTAAAAGATTAAATTTTGTGAGATCAGTATATTTTATTTTAAGGGATATGTTTAATTCGATGAGTTAATTATTTTTAAACGATCTTATTAAAACGAGGAAACCATATCTATTTTAAAGCAGCGTATTTGTGTTATATGCTAAATTGGTTAATCTATCATTATTTAAATGCAAGTAGGGAAATAAAATGACTAGTTAATTCCTTCCTTATTAAAATGACATATTTAATTCAGTTATCTAATGCAATGCATTATCAAATGTTATTAAGTATATGGATTTAGTGAATCCAAAGTACGTTTTAATGCTCACCTTGATTTTGAGCTGGTTATGTCACCATTTGGGAAATGTGGGTCATAGTGTTGGACAAGTCTTCCAGTTGGGTTTCCTAAGGAGTAGGTTGTCGTAATGTGTAGTCAACCTATTTTAAATCCCTTGGGTAGTACATGGGAAGTTATCAGTTATTTACCCAGTTTTTGTGAACGAGGATGTTTTGTGTCTCCTGAGAAAGGAGTGGATTATGGGATCTGTGTCTCCTGGTAAGGAGTGACCTTGTTATATGATTTTTTGCCTCCAGTGTTGGAGTGTAGTTTAGTTTGTGTCACCTCCTGAGAAAGGAGTGGTCGTGATATTTGGTTTGTTTGCACTTTGTTACCCTTGGTGTTTGGATGGTATGTGTGTTGTCAAGTAGAAGAGTGGCTTCCGATTGGGGCCAGAGCCTAGAAGAGGTAAGATTGGGTAACCTTCAGAAGTGGTGTAATTAAGTGATAACTAAATCAATGTACTTAAGAGTTTGGGTAGTACTTCACACTAAAAAGATAATTATGCCTCACTCATGGACCCAAGTGCTCGGTTAGGCTTGGGATGGGTGGGAAAGCCTGGAATGGCAAGGTCATCTATCTTGTTTGTGCGAAAGGTATTTGATTCCGCATTAGTAAGTATGAGGGCTGGGGATCGGTTTGAGGCCACCATCTTGACGATTCGTAGTGGGTAACTCATGACGAGCTGTGCGATGACACTCTATCTAGGACAATAGTTGGCTTTTGATTTTTCCTTAGTAATTATGAGGGCCGAGGATCGATTGAGGCCACCAGCTTGATGATCCGCAGTGTGTAACTCATGATGTGATGTTTGATGGCACTTTGTGTGACCATCATTGTTACTTGTTTATTGTGGGTATGGTTTTTGTGACATACCTAATGTGACCATGGTTGGTGTTTAATTATGTTTGTATGGTTCTCATAACATACCTGATCCGCTTTTTATCTGGAAGCAATGTAACCATGTTTTGTTGTACGTGTGTTGTACTTGTGAGGTCCCTATTATTGGTTGTTTCAGTTTGGTACAGTTATGATGTAACTTGTGTCTAGAGGTGTTGGTCTTGGCTAGTATTCCTTGTTACTATCTCCAAGCACGGGGGGGGTGGGCTTTTGGGTTCCACTTGGTTGGGTGGGGTGCACCTAAATTCGTTGGGCTTTCTTCATGCTCATTTGGAAGAGACTTCCAATTGGAGAACTCGTTGGATTCAGTGTCAGTTCTTGCTTTATTTCTTTTAAGTTGATCTTGTATTATTGTACCCCTTAGTTGTCATCGAGGTGGGAAGTTGTAATTGTAATTATGTTTATTGGACTTGCCTCATTTGGGGAATGAGAGATGTAATTTTAATATTTAATTATGAATTAATGAAATGGAAATTTATCTTCATGTTTTGATGTAATTCATCTTTTGGAATGTATGTGTTTAAATTCATGTTTTTTTTTGAGGTTCTATATAACCTCTATCTTGTAACCTTAGAGGTTGTTGGCATTAGTTAGTGAACTTGCTTATTATTTGTTCTTAAACAAAAAAAAAAATAACCTGTTTAAGTAGTGGTTTGTAACTTCCTCTAGGGTTGTGTGGTGGGGCGTTACATGAACTAGTTAGGTAAAAAACCTTATTCATACCAAGACTTAGAAAGAAATTATGTTTCAATTTTTCATTAGGATAACATATATGTGATGATAGTGATGAATGGGTAAAGGAGATAAATTTAAATAATAATAATTTTGTCTCTTTATTTCTCCTTAAAAATTAATAAGGTGTAAGATATTTTTATATCATTGTAGTTATGTTAGGATTTAAGTGTAGTATTTTATTAATGATATATTGAATCAAAAATATAAATTAGAGGTAGACTTTAAACTAAACACTACATTTTATTTTAGCATTGAAATTCTCTTTTTGAATTTTAGACTCTAATTGCATGAAAATGACCTATTTTTAATATTTGAAATAATTTACAATTAAAATCCTTTTGAAAATAAAATAATTTGAAATTTTCTACAATAGAATTAGTTTCCCAAAGATTCCTCTATAAATTAAAATATTAGCAAGATAAGCTTAAATTTTTTCATACTCTGAATAGAATAGTTTGCTCTAAAATTTATAAAATTGAACTAGATGTGTTAAAATTTTCCAAAGTTGAAATATAAAATATAAATTATTGTCCTCACTAAGCACAATACCCAAATTTCAATCTCTACCAAAAATAAAAGTGATCTACTATCAAAGAAGATATTATTGTTGATCAATATTTAGAGGCATAAGATTTTTATAGATTATTTCAATAAATTTCTATGGATCTTATAAGAAAAGAAGTACATGAAAAAGAATATTCTTTCTATAGTGATCTAATGAATAATAGATATTCTAATTTAAGTCTAATTTTGTGGGTCTATGATAAAGTAAAAAAACTCAATAATAATCCAAATAAATAAATGATTTAAGAGGCTTCTAAGTAGTGTTGAAAAAATAAGGACGCAAGTGTATGCTAGGGTATGCATAGTTAAATGAGAGGGAGTGAATATTGTAGAATAAAAAATGAATATAAAAAAATAGAACATGTATATTTTACATGGATATGTAAAAATAAATAAAAATGGTTAAGAAATAATAAATATTCATATAAGCATGAAAAATAACCTAGATGCAAAGATTTAATAAATTCATCTAGGAAATGTTGATCACAAGAAGTATCAAGGATAAGCTAGCATACCAAGTCTAGAATTTTTTAAACGTATAGATTCAAACCCTCATCCGTCTTTATAGTTGTGAATAACTCAAGCAAGATAGATTTAAATAAGTGAAAAACAATGAATAGGGATTGGAGGTGGTTGAGAAATAATAAAAATAAAAATAAACCTATGCTATAATACCAATTTTTATCTAGGAAATGAATTAAATAAAATATAAATATAAATAGAAACATAAATCAAAACACTTAATTATTACAAAATATATATTTGTACGAAGTACATATTTAACAATAAAACATGAATATTTAGTTCATTTTAAAATGGATATTTCTATTTAAAAAAGAATGATATTTATATTAATAATGAAATATTATTATTACATTTATTTACCATACCTTAAAATGATATACATAATATTTTATTATAAATATTTATTTTCAGCATCTAATATTCATTTTACTCTTATCCAAGCATGACAATGGTTAGAGTTTTTGAAACCTATATATTAAAATATTAACAATTACTTACGGTATTATTTTAAAGCATAGATGAACATTAAAATCCAAAAAGTTAGAGATTTGAACACTATAGATTGTAATGAGAGGTATTGTGATAATATTGTGACATTCTTCATATTTCATAGAAAATAATTTAATATTTATATGTTTAAAGATAAAAAGGAACTTGATGTATGTTGATAAGGAGAAATATGTGATGGTCCATAGAAATATGAATGGTTATTATTGATTGATTCACTTTGACTCAAGATATTTTTAGAGTTGGTGTTATTTTCACTTGCTATAATTTGAAAGAGTGATTATTGTATTGAATAAATATTTTGTAACTTAAACACCCTCAAGTATTATGATGAAAAAATCTAGTTGTCAAACTACTATCTTATCTTACTTACATCTATTTTACCAATTTTTATTTTACAATTAATTCATTCTCAACCTTTATTTCCTAGCATACTCAAGGTATAAGTATGTGCACATTCTACAAACAAAAATACCTCTTCTTTGATCATAAATAACTTTTAATGAACTGAATTAGAATCATAACTACATGCTTCAAAGCTCCAATAACTTTAATATTCTTATAATATATATTTTGAATAATATAACTATGAAATGAATACATAAAAAATTTATCTACACCATATATAAAATAAAATCATGGTTTTAGTAAAAATGTATTAATATGAGTATTAAATTAAAAAAACTAATAATAAAATAGCTATATATAATCTGAGATCCTCTATCTTGAATTTGTTCTTGATTTCATTGGGTTTAATCTTTATTATTCACATAATAGTAATACATTTTTCATTTATTTTTAAGATAAATGAAGTTTATTTTCTACTAATTTAAACAAAGTTGAAATATATACTTTAAAGTATTTATGTAAATCATGATTGATTAATAGAGAAAATATTAAATGTAATTATAGAAGATATAATTGTAAAAAGTAAGCATGCAACAACATATAACCACTAAAAATTTTAGTTATTATATACTCACTACAATATGTCCAAGAGCTTATTGATTTGTTTTTTAACTAATTCTATATTTTAGAATGAATTTAGACGTAGAATGGCTTAGAGGTCTTGAAATATCGTAATAAGGAAGCTAGGGAGGGAGTCTTAGAAAAATCAAAGAAAATCAAACGATACTATCAAGAACAAGAGATATGTTGTTGTGAAGAGTAATTCAAAGAACAAAATTGAATCCCATTCTCATTGACATTTTGTTTGAGGAGGATACTTCCTAATTTATAAAGGAATCCTAATTTATAAAGGAACTAAGTGTAGGGAATGGTAAAAAAGAAATTGAGAGTGTTTCTATTCAAATAATTTACATATCTCCTCCGATTGAATGGTAAACGAATTTTTTTTAAGAGTATTTGTAGATGAGGATAAGTTCCCCTCAAGAAGAGTCCACATTTCACAAGAGCATTCTAAGTTAGTTCATCAATGGAAAGGAGGCTCAAAAATATGTTGTGGGGTTTAGGTATTAGTAGTATTTTGGAGAACCTTCTTACATTTCTATGGAACCCAATATCTAATATTTAAGGCAAGAACTTAAATGTCTAAAGGATGATTTCATGGACTTAAAAGAAAGATTAGGGAAAATGGAGATGGAATTGGTCTCTCTTAAAGCAAATGCAAATAAGATAATTGAACTTAGCATTACTACTAACAGTTGTGGCAGTAATATTTGAAGGTTTAAGATAGTCTATAGAAGAGGAAAGAAGAACAAAATGGGCGGATCAAGGTGGTCTTAACAAAACTACTAGAAGCCACTTTAAAGTCAATGGATTCCCTAGAAGTAAATGATTTGAATGGTTATCTACATGAGATGAAGAAGCAATGGGAGGATACATTAGCCCTTAACAATTTCATGTATCTTAATATCTAATCCTCTTTCTTTTATATTTTTGAATGTTTTGCTTTCATTTTTCTATTGATTGGTCACCCATTATTTGTTACATTTTCTAATTTTTTTAATATTTTTTCTAATTAATCATTATGATCATTCTATGCTTTCTTTTGATTCTATAGTGTAAAAGAATTAGAGGCTCTTTCAAAAGCTTTCTTTTAACTATTATAAAAATAGTGTAAAATAAATTTAATAAATACTTTATTATCCTATTTCAAATATAAATTATAATACAATTTAAAATTAAAAACATTCAACTTTATGAAAATAATGTAAAATAAATTTAATAAATATTTTATTATCCTATTTCAAATATAAATTATAACACAATTTAAAATTAAAAACATTCAATTTAAAAATTCCAATTAAGAAACGAAAAAATAAATATTAAATTGAATATTACTTCTAAATGTATAATAATATTTTTTTAGGACTTCCCCTTTCATGTTCTAGAGTCATCTTATCTATTATCCTATTCCAAATATAAATTATAACACAATTTAAAATTAAAAACATTCAACTTGAGAATTCCAATTAACGAACCACAAATAAATATTAAATGGAATACTCGGTTCTAACTATATAATAATTGTTTTTTAGGGCTTCCCTTTTCATGTTCTAGAGCCATCTTATCTAGGGAGGTCTTAACCATTGTATAGAAAATATAATTTATAAGATGATCTCCAACATCTTCATGCAGTTGTGTAATGGATCAACACAGTCGAGTAGACCATTAGTATTATATTGCTTGCAATGCCCCACCCTAAAACTCTAATTTAAGCTCCAGCGTTATAAAGAGAGACACTATTTTTCAGCATTCATTTGACATGTGGAAATATTAAACCTTCATTATCCTCTTCCTTTGAAGGCAATGGCCATGGGAGATGAACGGCATCACAGTAGAATCTAAATCTCTGAAAAGCTTGTATACCATCCATCGAGACATCATATTTACGCAAAGCAGTTTTCAATCTCTGCCAACTTCTTGAATTTGATTTGTTTTCCTCAGCCTTGCTTTCACTCTTGCCGACCTGCTGGGAATTCACTAGATCTTTCAGTTCTTGTATTTCCTTCTTGAGGGCGTCTAGTTCCACTAATAATTTTTTCTCTGACATATCATTTTTTTCTTTCATGACTGTGATCAAGTTCTCTGTTCCTGTCACTTCACTGATTTCAGAGTAATCTCCACCTTTAGTTTCATCTCCTACTATCATTGTTTTGTCATTAACACAATCCTTAAATTTCATTTCCTCCATGTTGTTCCTTTCAAGAAGCTCTATATTTCTAGATTTTGCAGCAACCTTCTGTTTGATGTCCTCTTCTGATGTCTTCATTAGTGGGTCTTTATTTTCAGGTTCCTTTGAAAGTTTAGCTGTATCTATTCCACTGCAGGTCCCAGCTATCTTCTCAGCCTCGTTGTTGCATATGATCCACTTCTCATTATTTATGCAGTGCTCCACAATCAGTCGCAGTGATGGTTGCTTGGGTGCTGGTTCTGATTTTGGAGCCTCTTTTGGTTTTGGTTTATAGGCTTCCAAAATCCCAATACTGTTCCATCTCTGCCAAAAATTGTTAGAGAACTTAATTAGAATTATTTAAGCGTACAACATATGTATATAAATTTTCTCTTTAAACATATGTATACCTGTACAAGAATATTTATATTTTCTTCAAACTCCCAGCATATAAAGATCCAAGTAATCAGTTGAACCTGCCATCCATGTAAGTCCCTGGCTTCATCGTTTATAAGAAAAATATACCACACCAGTCTATGGTAGTTGAGAAAACGCTTCCACTCTCGAGGCAATTTCCGGAAATCTGTAGCCAAATTTTGGAAGTGGCAAAAAGCTTCTCGCTCTCCTTCGCTGTATCTCACGAACAATAGCTCCCTTATTGGGATCAACACAGTGAAGCTTTGGTCACCTGCATGAAGATATAGCTTTATTGATTACACTTTCATTGGCGTATATATAATATAAATTCTATTATAATATTTATTACATAAAATTGAGTAATTTTTTTTAGATCAATATTTCTAGAACAAACTTGATAACCTATAATTTGAAAAAGAAGAAAATAATGATATTAACAATGCGTAATAAAAAATATTGATTACAAAAGTATTTAGTTTGTTTTATATTTAAGGTCGGAATGCACTAAAATTACCTTCTACTGATTCTGATGGTGGAGCTTTAATTATCGTAGTTGTTTGTAGTGGGCTGCTACCATCTATAAATAAATACCAAACCATATTAGTGCTGGATGCTAAAAGGAAGTCAAGAATAGTTCTATGGATGGCATTGTCAACAATGAAGACAAGCATAGTTGTAATGCACTCACTATAGTTATCATTTTTTTCCTGTACTCCAAACATTTGGATGAATGGCAGATAGCTTAGTGGAACCAAATAAGAAAAAAGGAAAAAAGCATTTTTAGAGCATATTTACATATTTATAATGTTCATCCTTTAATAATCCCTTTGCATTAATAATTGTTCTGAATGTTAGGAATAATAAATAAACCAGCACATGTCACTCAGTTGACTAGGTCACATATCACAATTGTATTGTAAGATTCATTATTATAGAAGTTAATTTAGAATCTGTTGAGTCATTTGTGGAAATTGTTAAACTCAACATCTTATTATAAATTGTAATACCTCCAGTTTATTATATGCAACATTTTGAGTTCATCTCTATTCTGTTTTGTTGCTCTATTCTTTACTTTTCTTTGTTGTGTTATATTTTATCATGGTATCAGAGCTAGTTTGAGCCTAACTCCCTCATGAGAGAGCTCGAGATGATGAGTTGGTGTGATCAAACTTGAAAAATCCGGTATGGGTGTTGATCTAGTTGTTCCAAAGAACATAGGGTCGATTCCTGGAGAAGAAAGAAAGAGGTCATAGCTGTTATTAAGGTTGGAGGCTATGAGTTAAGTTGTTTCTGAAGCTAGAGGAAGCATTGATTTAGGTCACAACAATTTTCTATGTCTCTTATTACTTATGGAGCAACTGTTGTTGCGGTGGTGGTAGAGATGGACGCTATGAATGTCAAAGATGCTCGTTGAATGGGTTTCCATCGCTTTGCATTAGATAGTTTGCACTTTAGTTTGTGTTTTTTAGTTGGTTTTAGTGGTTGCCTTGTAACCCCCTTGTTTGTTTGTGGTGTGATGTGGACTACACCATTGTAGGTGTTATGAATACTCCATTACTGTGAGAGAGGTTTGATAATGAGTTGTAATCTTGCCCCTGAAAGGTTCATGTGAAGAACCTATGTCAGGTGTTTAATATTTGCATTGTAAATGTCACGGAAATATAAATGACTAATTGGAAGTGCTAAGGATGAGATTAGGAAACTATGTAGAGTGTCAAGGAAAGGTATGCATAAGCTATGGTTAGGAACCATGCCACTGATCCGTGCGAGGTGATTGAAACCGAGGTTTTATGAGATGATCTCACCCATATTTGAAAATATGGTCTGCATGTGGCAAAATTCTACATATGAGGTAGACAGTGTTGCAAGAAATGCAAAATGGAATGAGAACCTTCCAGCAAATTATTGGCAGCCCATAAAGAAATGGCTGTCAAGTTAAAGCCCAGTTTTTGTTTAACATTGGCATAGATCCTTCGGCAATGTGCAATGACAGTTAGCAAGAACAATTGTGTGAAGATGAAAATCACTATATTGTAATCCAAATGAAAATTGGAGTAGTTTATTCTTTAAAGGGGAGTGTTAGGAATAATAAATAAACTAGCACACATCACTCAATTGACTAGGTCACATATCACACTTGTGTTGTAAGATCCATTATTATAAGAGTTAATTTAGAATCTGTTGAATCAATTGTGGAAGCTGTTAAACTCACCATCTTATTATAAATTGTAATACCTCCAATTTATTATATCCAACATTTTGAATTCTTCTATATTCTATTTTGCTGCTCTGTTCTTTACTTTCCTTTGCTATGTTATATTTTGTCACTGAATGCCTGCTGCTTTTCTTTTACTACAAAGACAACAAATGTGTATGAATTGCACAGGCTAAATTTAGAATTGTAAATTAGCTTTGAAAGAGAATATTATAAAAAAGTAATGAGATACCCACCTGTTCCATTTGCGCCCTTTATATCTATGACAGCCATGTCAGGTGTTTGTGTTTCCGGTGGAGCTTCTGTCGTTTCTGAGATGCTACCTTCTATTTAGAAGAAATAATATTTATTATTAGATGCTCCCATTGATAACACTAAAAAAGATAAAGTAGGTTAAAGTAATTTGTTTTATGTTTCGCGTATATTTATGCCCTAATGAACGCTGCTTTACCTTGGATAGAAGGATCTGGGTCAATCAATTTACTGAAGTCCGGTATTGTATAGTACCTCCAGTCGAGTAGAGAAAAGAGATCACGGTAAGCCTTATCTATTTTTGGTGTAGAGTCATTTTGTGCATCGGCTTCTGAATTTATGCGGCCTTCGTTAGTTTGTATTTTGAATACGCCCAATTGTCGTTGCAGAAATTTTTTTGATTGGGCTTCATTTGGGTCAGGGAGGTCTAATGGCAGTTGTATTATCTTTTGCAAATACTTATCTGCTAGTTCCTTACTACCTTTTGAATCTCCATACTGTGTCATTATGGCCCGTTGGATCAAAGCTTTATCCATTCCTACAACGACATTAATTTTGCAGACAGCTAATACAAGATTAATAGAGGACAAGACCTGCACAGCACAGAAAAACTGTTTTAGCACAATTTCCGTTGCATAGACAGTATAAAATTTACACAGAAAATTAATTATTTCTAAACTTACCTGAAGAATGACAGATTCTTGACACCTATCAAGATCATCAACAAACACAATTGTTCTAAGGTTAGCACTCGGTATCGAACTGGCCAAGATCTCTCCGCTGTATTGAGAAGATAGCATTGAAATAATGCTAGACCCTGTTATGAAATGCCATATGTAGGAAGCAGCACTACACAGGAAATACGGCTTTTTGCTAATATCCTCTTTCAAGAAACTGATATCAGATATTACCTGTTCCTGATAACCAAGCTTATCAGTGTGATCTGGCAGTTTTACATAATTCATTAGTTGATCACTCACAGGACGTACAGTGCTCATTACTTTTTCAACCAGAGCCCAGGCCGTAATGACTACAGTTAGAGGAAAAGACGCATATTTTAGCTCCAGTGATTGCTTTATCTTGTATCTATCCAGCAGCAGCCATAAAATCCAGGTAAATGTAGTGGCCAAGAGAACTGCAAGGAGGCATGGAAAAATAATTTGAATCCAAATAACCTGCTTCTGCTTTCGCCATGTATTTCTTAAACATGTGCTCAACCATTGGGCATCTGTCATTATTCCTTCCATTCCTTTTGTGATTTCCACTGCCATCCCTGCCAATGCCTCTGATTCATTCCTATATTTCCATGCATTATATCGGACAGTTAAAATAGCAGGCACACCTCCCTCTGTTGGATAATCAATTTCAGAATGTGATTGTTGACTTTTTGATTTGAACTGCGCCAAAAATAGGAAGCAGTTAGACCAAAAAGAATAAAAATACTAAGATTAGAAAAAAAGAAAATATCTAATCTTTTCTTAAACAAAGAGATTTACCATGCCACTGCTATCCATCGCAGCTAGAGACTTAAATGTGTCATGATATTTAGCCTCGTACTTGTTTAGAAACTTACATAGTGAGTCTCCTTCCTCCTGGTAAACAACCGCATTGAAACTGGGTTAGTTGGAGATAATTTAACAAAAAAGTTATGATATGTTCTAAATTTGAATTTTACCTCTGGGTTTATGTCCGATTTCTTAGTTCTTAGCTTCACAGTCGAGCTTCCTTCCTATTAACAAACAAAGTTTAACATTGAACTAGTCGGAAATAATCGAAAAAACACATCTATATTGCTTTCTAAAATTCAATTTTACCTCTGGGCTTATGACTGTTTTTTCACTCCACCATTTCACAATTTTGTTTTTCATAATTTGAGAGAATTTATTCTTTGACTTTGTGTCATTGAGCAATAAATTTATGCTTGTCTTAATTTGCTCGTATTTCTTTCGGCCCTTTTCTGAAAGTTCTAAAATTTGAAAACCAGGAAAACTTGAATCTTTTATTTTGGAACTTGTCATTTCGGATGGCAATAAGGCCAGTTGAGCAGCTGTCTTCAACAAAATGCCCTCTGTCTGTAGTGAACGAAAGTGAACAAGACATTAGGCCAGATATACTAAAACTTTGACTAATCAGAAGTTCTATTAAGCATATGATATTAAAATTTACCTGTATCATCAGGCTCGATTTTCCCATACCCCAACTACCAGAGATACCCACTGTAATAGGAGGTTTTAAATAAGGGTTCAAAAGCAATGCAGCAAGACCATATGCAAAGTCACTTCTTCCTGTAAAATTAGGAATAACTAATTGGATAAGCTGAAAAACCATTTTACACTTTTTTCTGCTTTAGAAAAGAAAACAGATTTTGTTTTACCTAAATTGTCAGATATGGTTGGTTGATCATTTCCCAGTTCTGCAATGCTTTGAATTTGGTTGCAAACTGCAGCCAAGCAGGCAAACAATAGTGATAAAACATATGATGTAATAAATATAATTTTATAAAGTGGTAAAATATTACAATTACAAGTTTATTGGAATACCTGTGTCAACATTATCTTTCTTGCTTCTAAATTCTTTTAAACTTTTTCTCCACTTGTGGTCCTCAATGTCCCTGATTTGAGCACCTCTAGTAAGCAATTCTTTGGTCATCTCAACATCACCCAGACATGCAGCTGTCCTTAACAAATTTATTTCATTCCCTACTTTTGCAGTGAAATGCTCCTTCTGTTGTGAAAGAAAGTCTTTAAGCGTAGATTTGCTTATGTATTGGTCTGCAGTGCCTAGCCCTGCAGCGGAAGCCCACAGCAAAAGTAATTTCTTTTCATCAGATCCACACTTCTCTAACAACAACTCGGCAACTGCCTTTCCATCCTCTCCTGTTAATAGCGTTTGTGCAAAATAGTGAAATACCGTTCGCCCATCACAATCTCTTTCGAGAAGGGGATGAGCTCCCCAATGCAACAGAACTTTTATGACATTCGCGCGGCCCCCTTTAGCGGCTTTATGAAGCGCCGTCTGTCCAAGGAAGTCTGGTGTGCTCACATATACTTGAGGCTCTTTTGATGCTTTGAGAAGGATATTTGCTATATACTCTCTACCCTCTGAAGCGGCAACATGTAGTGGTGTCTGCCCGCTGCGGTCAATGATGGAATCATCATCGATGTCTATTCCGTGCCTCTTAAAATGTAGCAGAAGACTACATAAATCTTCGTGGTCTCCCTTAATTGCTTCATAGAGAGGAGTTCGCCCATCTGTATCTCGGATTTGTAGGATGTCTTCATTGATTTCTAGAAGTTTCGAACACAAAGTCTGGTGTCCCTTGAAAGCTGCAACGTGGAGAGCCGTTTTACCCATATCGTCTTTTTTGGCTACCCATTTCTTTTTCTCTTCCTCGCTAGCACAATTGTTGAGCATTAAATCAATTATCTTACGTGTTTTATAGTCATTTTCACAAAGAAAAGCGTGGTGCAAAGCTGATTGACCCTGCTCATCGCAAGCAAGTGGATCTGCTCCCCTCCCCAAGAGCTTTTGCACAATTTCTGTGTGGCCCTTGGAAGCAAATTCACGCAGAAGCTTGGCAGAATCAACGTTTTCAAGATGTGTTTCCAGAGCTTGTGCAGAAACTGACAATAGCTTCACCATTAGCTTTATGTTTTTTCCTTTGATGGCCAAATCCAGAGGGCGCACCCCATCGTTATCTTTCCAAGTAATCATGTCGGACCTCATTTTATAGACAGGTTGACTCTGCACTGTATCGTCCTGCCCTTTCTCAATCAGCAGATCAATTACATCTTCATTCCTTTCCTCAACTGCATAGTGGAGGGGAAAGCGGGCTCTATCGTCTTCAACATCCTGCCTTCCACCGTATTCAAGAATCATTTGACACATGCTTACTTGATGACCATATGGTCCGCACGCCCAATGAAGAGCAGTCATTCCTTTTTCGTTCTTTGCATTCGCGAAATTCTCTTTTGAATCACATTTGTCGAAAAGACTTCTCACAATATCTTTCCTGTTCTTACTTATAGCATAATATAGAGCCATATTCTGTTGGTCTGAGGAAAGGTTCGCTTGTGGCTGGGCGCCCCACTCTAATACCTTGTTCACCACAAAACTGTCCTCACGACGCACTGCATAGATTAAAATCTTGTCGAGGACATGATAATCTCCAGTTTTGTCCTTGTCGGAGGATGGAATTTTAAGCCCATCGTTGAAATGTTGCCGATTATCACTTGTTCCTTCCTGAAATGCCTGTTTGGGAATCCTCCGCACCTCATCCATTTCATATTCTGAGAGATGATATAATATGGCAGTGGACGTAATGAAATCCCTTCGGCTTTTCGTTTGACGCTCTTCTTTCTTCCACTCTTCCATCACTGAGCAAAGACTACATGTTGCGAAGAGTGCTAGACTATAGGAGGAGACGATGTACCACAAAGAATACCAGATAGCATCTGGCTTGTCCCCTTGAGAGGCAAAATCATGAAACCAATTCACATTAGAAAATTCCACTTGTTCAATTACTTCTGTAATAAAACTATCCATCCCCCGTGGAATGGTTTCCCCGAGGATCGCTTTATGCTCAGGACTGAACTTGTCCCAACAGGACTTTCGCATGTTAACCATCGCTTCTTTAACTAATTCTCCAGAAAGTTTGCTCCTCGTCTCATTCTCACTGGCAAGTCTCTCTTCTCCAAGTATTCTGCCCACACCGCATATCATTCTGTTCAAATCTTTTAATCCTCTACTCAAAGGTATTTCCCCTCTGACATCCAGTAAGTTAAAGGTATCTCCATTTTCCCAATAGTTGAGTAGCCAGTACACAACTTCGTAATTCCAGTCTTCAGCACACAAAAGCAATGCCACTTCTCTTCCTTTGTGGGTGAGGGGAACACCTTCATATATGCTCCTCGCATGATCTGAATTACCTGAAGAACATTTTGTAAAGCTAGTTGAGAACACGAGCCTAGCAATACACTCACTAATCGTTTGAATGTGAGTTGAAAATAGAGAAAGATACGGGGAAAAGAAAAGGAAAGTATACCCTGAATTTCTATAACAAGCATATATCCCAAACAGCTTCTGAAGGCATCTCCTATTTGGAAGTTATACCGTGGACCGCTTATCCAACCGTCGAGAAGACGAGCTGTCTGCCATTCCTTGAGAAGATCCTGCTGTTTAACCATCTTAAAATTGTCCTTTGCTTCCTGAAAAGTTGCTAAACGCCAGCCTGGTGTAGTATAGTAGGCCCTCTCAACTACCTTCATTTTACAAGACCCGGTCTCTAATTCTGAAGTCATCGGGACTGTAGCCTTATAATGTCAACTTCTACAGTTGTTGTGAAAAAATGTCTACAAGCAAAACAAACTTTTATACGGTTCTCCTTAAATGTCTTAAGATGTCTCGACTTGAAGCATTGTCACCTAGTACGAAAAAACTGTAAATAGTTATTTTCCTTTCTAGAATATTAAGGCAAAATAGGAAAAGTAAAAGTAAATTAAAAGCTTTTTCAATAGTTGACCTCAAAAAGCATGATTTCAATACGAAACATAATATGATTTATGAAATTTGAAATAAAACAATCAAATAAAGGTTTTAAATTTCATAATAAATAAAATAAAATAAAATAATTAATTAATTAAAAGAAATATATGTTATATTCTAAAATTACAATAATATGTTCTATCAAATCATTTGTTTAGATAAATTTAATTTTTAATTTTTCAAAAAAAATTCAAAAAATTATATTTATTATATTTCTTTTATTTATTATTTAGTAATAAATGTTATAACATATTATTGAATTGTAAGTAAGTTTTGAAAAAATAGATATAATGTGTTAATTTTAATATTTAATATGAAATTATATTTTATTATTTTATTGAATAATTTGTTTATGATTGTTAATTAATAAAGATAATTTTTTAAATATATATTTGATTATAATAATATTATAAATATATAGTATATATTAGATTTATGGAAAATAATATTGAGAACTACACACTCAATTTTTTTGCCTTCAAGAGATTTCATTTGACGTCTAAAAACATGAGACAAACTAAGATTTTTTTTGTTAGAATGTGGATAGGATTAAAGGAAACTAGATCAAATAAGATCAAGCAAATTTAGCATTGACCTCCTCAAGGACCTTAAAATAAATATGAGGATTCTTTGACCTTTGTAGCTATTATAGATGATTTTAAGGGGTTTCTAGCAACTAACCATGCTCTATGTCCTAGATCTCTAGGGAGTGTAAGAATGGAATCATAACAAAGTATACAAAGAACACATTTTTTAGTGATAGTTTGGAAGGGAAGCTATCATATGATAGGTACACCATCTATAGTAAACTCATTCTCTATAAGGGAATAGTATTCTTCATACCAAAATGAAGGGTGAAGGGAAATATTTTGTGGGAAGTTTATGGCACTCTCTTGGTGGGAAACCATGGGCATTTCAAGATCTATAAATATATCATGGAAATGTTCACATGGAAGAGACTCAAGGATGATTTCCTCATCCATATCAAAGAATGCATTATTTGTTAAATGAATAAAATGGAATGGATATTTCTAGTAGTTATTTTGTAGCCCTTTCCCATCCTGGAGTAGAAATGGGAAGATGTCGCTAAATTTCATCATAAGGTTTCCTAAATTTGGAGGTAATGATTGTATATATTCTTTTATGGATAGACTAATAAGTTATGCACATTTATTTTCCATCTCTATAGATTTGAAAGTGTCACAAGTGCTTGACTTTTTCTTTAAGGAAGTGGTGAAACTTCATGGAGTACCAAAGAGCGTTGTGGGTGATAGAGACAATCATTTCATGATATTGATTAGGAAAGAAATATTCCTTTTCATGGGATTTGAGCTCACACCAACACAAGCTACCACCTACAAAAAATGGATAGAATGAGATTATGAGAAAATGGGTAGAAATTTATTTACTAAATTATGTTGTTGATAAGTAGAAAACCTATATCAAGTGGCCCTACTTGTTGGAGCACTATTACAATGCTACCATTCACATGCCAATCAAGATGTTTCCATTCATGGATTTGTATGGCTCTTAATCTTTAAGCTTCATTGATCTTTTTCTAGATTAGAAAGGTACTATTAGCAAGTGATGTGAATATACAAAGCTAAGACATTCTAAATTCACTCAAGATAAATATTCAATAGGCTCAAAATCAAGAGAAGATATATGTTTTAGGATTGAGAGAATATTTGAGATTAGAGACATAGTTGTTGTGATATTACAACAATATATAAAATATTCCTTTAAGGAAAGTTAGGTATAAAATATCAAACTATGCTTCCACAAGCCTTACAAATGTTTTAGAAGAATAGGTGAAGTGTCATGAATTGGAGCTACCAAAGGGAAGCAAGGTAAACAATAATTTTTAAATATCTTTCATAAAAAATATTTGCAATCTTTTCTTTCTTAGATCCATGTTTGGAAGTTTCTTATGCCACCTAACTTTCCTTTCAATCTATTTAGAGCTTTTCCAACTTTTTTTCTTTTGTTGGGTTGAAGGGTTTTGTTATATGGGTCCTAGTTTCAATAGGAGCTTTGCAAAAAAATATTTTGTAATATTATTGCAAGATAAAAATGGCAAGCACATATGTTGATAGAATTAAGATGGATAGGTTTAATGGTGGTAATTTTGAATTGTGGAAACTCAAAATGGAGGATATGCTCATGAATTGAGATCTATGGGATGCCATATATCTGGAATAAAAATAACTAGTACAACCCAAGAAGATTGGATTCTAATGGACTAAAAATCCAAGGGTTTGATTAGATTATGGTTGATTCCATTCTCCTAAATGTCCATGAAGAGAAGGCTACAAATTTCAAGTTATACATACAAAAATATTGCAACACAAAATAAAATGTTCTATATAAAAGACAACATCTAACTTGATCTCCTTTTTTTATATTTCTCAACAAATAAATTATAGAAAATAAAAAAATATTATTCTCTAGAAATTATATATTTAATTATTTTCAATCATTTCAAATTTTATAATGTTTGTCACTTTCTAAATGATTTAAACTAATTAAATCTAGAACTTCTAGAAAACAATATGTTTTTATTTTGTATAAAAAAATTTAAATATATATTTTTTATAAAACTAAAACTATAATTTACTTGTTGAGTAATACCATAAAAATGAGGTTAAGTTAGATGTAACCTTTTATAATATATGTTGAAATTTTTCCACACAATTAGAAATATGGTTTCCTTTTCATTTAGCCTTCTCATGCCTCATTAGGTTGAACAAGGATGATTGGATTCCTATTCTTTTGAATTGTTAGATTCCACTAACAAAACCATTGCACTTCTCAGCTCAATAGGATTCCAAATTCTTTATAAATCAAATT
Organism: Sequoiadendron giganteum; assembly: GCA_007115665.2. Classification (NCBI taxonomy): domain Eukaryota; kingdom Viridiplantae; phylum Streptophyta; class Pinopsida; order Cupressales; family Cupressaceae; genus Sequoiadendron; species Sequoiadendron giganteum. The sequence continues at coordinate 466,066,617 of CM021100.1, forward strand.
TTAACTATAAGTGGAACCCTCTATTCTATGATTTTAAAAAATATATATTTTCTTATACTTTACTAAAAATGTAATACAATGTCATTGTTTCCTAAAAATGTGTAAGTATTAAAGGCATAACATAACACCACTTTCACTTTTGAACTTTATTTTTTTGGCCATGAGTATATAGGCCATTGATATTTATGAAAATATTCCTATAACGACATGCCTATTTTTAATGATATTCATTTGGATAATGAACTATTTTAATGGTATTTTATAATATTTAATGTGTTCAAGCTTTAATTATCATAAATAAACAATTTTATCATGTTCATTATTTATTAGTTAGAAATGAATTTTTTTTTTTTAAAGATTTTTTTTGTGCTTTTTTATATCTATTATTCATAATAATCGATTTTTATAATGATTTTATTGTACATAACACAATGTAATTATATAATTTAGTAAATTGTGAAAATAACAAAAAAACAAAACATTCAAATTTGCTTAAGAGGTGATGATCTGTTTATTAGTGTGAATGAAACATAAATATAGAAAAGTATGTGATTTCATTTATTTTTCTAAGAATAATACATGTTGTACATGATTGTATTAATATATCCATTATCTTTTTTAAATACAGTATTACTTGAAAGCTACATGTCATCTAAGATATTTTTGAATAATTATTCTTTATGGAAAAGAGCTTAAAATCAATGTTGGTCCATTTGAAAATGATTATCAATATTGATAAATTATAATACCTCAAAGTCACTTTTTTTCTTATTTAAAAAAAAATATATTTAAAACCATTTAAACTATCACAAACATGAAATTTCTAAAACATAGTAGCAAAATATAAAGTTTCTACAAATAGGTCAATAGATGAAAATATTTATAGTTCAATTACCCATGTACTATATTAAATAAATATAAAAACATAAATGAACAATGCTTGGTTTACAAAACTATAAATATTTATGTCTATTGACCATTTGATAGCAATTTTAAATGATGTTACTAATTGTTATAAGGAAGTACATTACACCAAAGTTATGCTATGAAACAATTGTACAACCTAACAAAATTTATAGCACACTAGATAACTATGTAAAATGCCATGTATAAAAATACCTATACATTTTGCAACACCTAGAACTATTTTAGAAACCAAAGCTATTCTTGTTTTATTTAAATCCCTTAAAATATTTCAATTTTCTATTAATTGCAATTAATTTTTGTAATTAAAAACTAAAATTCTTATATATCTTTCTCTCTATGCTTAAATCAATAATAGTGATTGTCAAAAACAAGGACAACCCAAAATGATTGACAATACAATGTGATGTCAAACAACTCCTTACAATAGAAAACGAATAATTGTTTCATCACTTCTTGTCAATCTTGATTTAGAACAAGGTAAGCCTCATTTGCAATTGCCCCTTTCTTTTTTCTTAATATGCTATAACCTAGAAAAGCCTCTACATGTTTTCTACTAATAATTTTGTCACATATGGATGGATTTTAAACCAAAGTTTTGTTAAAACTATTGTAGTTGGGATTTAGCATATGAAGAGTTTAAATAGTTAATAAGTTGTTTGTTAATTTAATCATGTCAAATTATATATATTTTAAAATAATCAAAAAATCATGAACTATTTATTTTTTAACATTAAATCTTTATGTTTTATATGAACAATTTTGAGTTGTTAATTTTCCAATACAATTTTTCTATGGAAAAATTGGATGTCAAAATTAAGCTTCCTTGAAAACCAAATCATAAATTTGATATATATATAAAGTATAATGCAGATATATCTCTTAGACTCGAGATTGGGGCTCATGGGCATGGAAAGAAATAACCCACTGCTAATTCAATATTATTTTAACACAACGATGTCTGCATGAGCTTTGCAACATTTGCAGAACAGTTAAGCCTTAACTTTTAACCGTACACTAAAACTATAGAAATCAACTTCAAGAAAATAACACTTTTTCAATAACAAAGAAAAATAACAAACTAAATATAAATATAGATGCATGACAGATTTACAAAACTGAGTACAGCGAGAACGATGCGACTAATCTTATGAAAAATATACTTATGAGTGTGTACTGTCTACCCGGATGACTGCTGCGCTGAAAACTCAAGAGATCAAGCGCTACTAGCAATGTTCTCTCAGACGTTTTCTTTCTTTAAACTCCCCACTCCAAAAACTCAAAAAAACTAATGGAGGTATAATGATACAATGTTGGGTTCTATTTATATGCTGTATAAGAATCCCATAATGATCACAACATGGGAATAAAGTGGGGCGGGTCCAGCTACCAGCTAGAACAATTTTGACATTGATTGATGGATGTGACTAAAGCATCTCATTCATGCCAATACTTCGATTCTTAAAACTACTTTAGTATTTATTCATCATCTTTTGAAAGAGGATAACTTCGTTCTTTCTTCACCTAAACTGTTCTAGTTGAGTATATAATTAATTCTTTCTGATCATTTTGATTCACTTTAATTAAGCTAAAGTGTCATAGAATAAAGAAGGTTTCATTTTCTAAGAGATTAAATATAAATATTTAAATGTTTATTATGATAGTTTAATTTCAATTTAAGAGGACAATCCGTTCTTTTTTCATCTAAACTGTTCTAATTGAGTATATAATTAATTCATTTCGATCACTTTGATTCACTTTAATTAAGCTAAAGTGTCATAGAATAAAGAAGGTTTCATTTTCTAAGAGATTAAATATAAATATTTAAATGTTTATTATGATAGTTTAATTTCAATTTAAGAGGATAATTTCATTCTTTTTTCATCTAAACTGTTCTAATTGAATATATAATCAATTCGTTTCATCACTTTGATTCACTTGAATTAAGATAAAGTGTCATAGAATAAAGAAGGTTTCATTTTGTAAGAGATTAAATATAAATATTTAAATGTTTATTATGATAGTTTAATTTCAATTTGAATTTTAATATCTTATTACAAAGAAATAAAAAAAGGTTTAAACTTTAAGGTAATATATTTTTTTCTTTTATCTAAAGAAATAAATTGATATAGATAATTAGGTTTATTTAAGGTAGGTTTATAAAATTATGTTAAAGAAAATGTTCCTTCGTTACTATAATAAATGATGAAAGATTTGATTAAAATAATTTAATAATCAATTCTTAATTAAATTCAATTGGGAGTTGAATAGTTGTAGAAGGATAAGTGTGTCTTAGTTGTTATGATGAAATGGTGATATTTTTTAAATTTAATTTGTTAATTTAGCTTAATAAGAATTCTATTTTTAGGATATATGTTATCAATTATTATTGATGAGGTTACATTGTGCAACTGGATCTTAGACCGAGTCATGTTGTACAACGTACTCTAAAATTGAGTTATGTCATGAAATTAATTGAAACATTATTGTGGTGTGTTGTCATGTTAATGTAATCTTTGAAGAGTTTATTTGTATTTATAGTTTTTCATTAAAGTAGCTATGTTAAGAAACATGCTAAGGATTTATTCGAAGTGTAGGTAGTGTAATAATAGAAATTGTGTACTTTGCAATTCATTTTAGTATGTTTTTTTCTGTATTGAAAACCCTTTCAAATTTTGCATATTTATAACCTATTTGGAGCCCCTTAATGCTAGAAAATTATAAGTGTAAGTTTAATCTAATAGGCCCAAAAATATTTCTCTTTCACTTTGTCTATTTTTTTGTAATATTTTAAAAATATTTTACTCATCATATAGGCACATATTGTTTCTAGGAGATTCCAATCATTGCAAAGGCATGTTTTAGTTCTAGACTTATTACTAGGCATGACAATATAACAACCAATTTCCTTTTTCGAAGCTTGAAATACTTTTTGAATCATGCAAAAATAAAAATAAAATATATTTAGACTAATTAATCACAAGATAGCTCATTGAATTAAGAACATCAAGATTCTTTGAATTATATTTACTGCATTCATCCCAAAATGTTCACATTGAAACTTTGTGCCACACTTGTTTTCTTACTACTCATAATTGATTTGCGATATTTTTGTGGGTATTTTGGTCAATTACACTTTTGTGTTATAATATTCCATTTCGTATTCCTTAGTAAAATTTTAGTTCTTGACTAAGTGTTTAGGTCTTCTAAGCTTTCCATCTTGTAGAGCACCCAAATGGGTATCCCCAATTAAAATTTGATGGATTTTGCACTAAAATCGACTAAATTATGCTTTTACAGATTTATTCCTTCCATCTAGCCAAGGTGTAGTTTACATGGTTTTCCCTAGTGAGATGAAAATTGTAAAAATAGCTAAGTATAAATTTTGTAGGTGGATATCGACCAAATTCTTACAAAGTGAATATTTTTGAAGATTTTATGGGTAGTTTGTTTCGTAGGTGTTTCCATATGAACCCTCCAAATTCAAAGTTTTAGCTGCAAAATATTTTTTGGCAAGGACCTATTGAAGCTAAAATTGACTAAGTAGAACTTTTGCAAGTAAAAGGAAGTGGAATTTCCCCATAAGCTTAATTGAGGCCAATGATCTAGAAGATTGAAAGTTTGCATATTTCATGGGTTATTGGTTTGGTGATAATTTCCCAATGAACTGGAAAGAGATAACATATGAGTTTCAAGTTTTGATGAATCTTCAACATAGGTGTGGTGGATGGTGGTTTCCTATCACATCCAAATGAAGACCAAGGTCCCACAAAGAGTAGAAAGAGGAGCCAATAGGAATCAAAATGTATCATGATATTGTAGAACCTTAAGAGAAAGTGGGGTATATCTTTTCCTAACCTATTTTTTCTTGTAGCTATTTTTTTGTAAAGTGACATATTTGGATGAGGGTTGGATTTTCATAGTAAGTAATTTTGCAAAGACAACACTCAAGGGATGCCAGTAATATTTCAAAAAATCCCTAAGCTACTAAATGTCTATCCATAAAGTCTTTAGAAGGGATTTAAATTCATTTTCCATGAATTTTAAAAAATTTAGCAGCACCATGTTATGTTTATCGATTCACAAGGATCCTCTCTATCACTAGGCCATCTTTTGGTCATATTTGTAGTGGATTTTTTGGAATTTTTTGTACACATAACCCATCATTAATTAATGTATTTATGGTAGAAGCATTTTTTAGGGATTTTTGTGCCAAAAGCTAATATTTTCATGTAGATTTTATAGATCTCTATAAAGGGTTGTGACTAGTGTTTCTTCTCTACCACATGCCTTATCTCTTCAAGTGCATGAAAAAAGAATAAAAGGTTGTTAATCCTCATTGTAAATTGTTATTACCTTAGTTATCTATAAAAAATATATGAATATTTTTCATCTATGCCATTGTAATAGGCTTCAATTCATTGATTAATGAAAACTAATCTATTTTACCACTCTTCAATTATGATTTGTTGTGTAAAATAGTTTACCTTCACTTTTGAATGAATATTCATTATTCTTGTATGTTATATGCTATGGTAAATTTATAGGCATGACAAACTATCAATTAGTTCTTCCCCTCTTAGTATTTGTTAAAGTCTAGCCTTCATACAACTTCTAAAAATTATAGAAAAGAAGACTATGTGAGTACCTTCAACATTTTCATTACTTCTCTATGTTATAGTAACTAGGAAGAAACATCATTTTGATCATGTTTCATCACCACTCCTTTCACTATTTTTTTCTCTCTTACCTTATCCCTCAATAGGTTAATATAATAGGGTTCATTTTAGAGTTATTCAATGCTTGGTTGGACCAACACTCCTACAATTAGGCTAGAAAAGAATTCAACCTTTTCTAGAGGATTGATCTTTATTGAAAGGACCCAACACCCAAATATCAATCCTATATTTAATTAGAATGCCAAAAATCATGCTCACGAAGGTTTAATTATTATAGAAATCAATTTCGTCTATGCATTTAGGTGGATACTATTGGAAGCTTGATTTTTTTGTGATTTTTTTGGGTGTTGTCAATGATGTCAACGCTTTGTAAGAAGAGGGTGTTGGAATGCTACTGGTATTGATGATGAGCATGGATTTGTTAGTATTGATGTCAACACAATGTTTTTGGTGTTATCATTTCAATGTCTCACTTCATTATAGTTTTAGAGGTTTCTAGTATTATTTGTGTTGAGGGAGATTGTTGATGTTTGAAAGTATTGCACTATGTTATTATTTTTTCATCAATGCTGTCATTGATGTATGAGATAAGTATGTGTTGGTGATGAAGTTGGTTCACATGGTTTCCAAGTGCTTTTGAGAAAAATTAAATAAAAGAGAATTTAGTGTGATAGAGGTGCATTCAGTGGTTTGCTATGCAATTCTTCATGGTTCAAGATATGCTTGTGCAGTTTGGATGTGATGATCAGAGGTGTTCAAAGGTGTCATATCTAGAGTTTCAAGTTATCCATCATAATACAGTGGAAGATGTGTCTGATAGTATGTCTATATGGTGAAACAAGGTGTCTGGGAGAAATGATATTTCTCAACGTTTCTCTGTAGTAAAGGTTTTGAGGTATTCTGCAAGTTTTTTTTGGTGTGTTGAATGTCTATGCCAATATTTCTAGTTACATAGAATTAAGGTGTTCTTGAGTTTTAGGTGGTTGCAATAAGTAGTGGTGAATATTCTAATGATGTGAAATATTTTGAGATGTTGTGGAGCTTTTTCTATGTGGTTCATGAGATGTTTCTAGACTTGGAGAGGAACGTTTGAGTCACTTGTTAGTGTCAATACAGGTTTGGCCAACCTAGCATGCTAGTGCTAATTCTAGAGGTTGATTGTTATTTGTAAAAGTGTTGAGAAGTGTGGCGATGTCGATTTAGGTCCTAGTTAACTCTTTGTGTGGTTATCCTTCACTTCTTTCCACCAAAGAGGTGTTTGGTGTCAACCTATTTTTTAGGTTCATACATTTCATTAAGGCTGACCTAATTGGGATTGTTTAGGTCAAATATGGTCATATAAAATGGAAATTATTAGAGATGGGTGTGTATCTAGAGAAGGTGTGTGAAAGATGTGAATTTGATTAAGTGCACAATGAATTTAGTGCAAGCTTAATTCCTATGACTCCAACATAGTGAGTAGAAGGATCTACATTTGTAGTATGCTTGAAGCTATTGAAGGCAGTGAGCCAAAGGTTGCAAATGGTATAAAGTTTTAGTGGTGTATTTCTCAAGTGTTGCCTTGAGATAGTGAGTCTCTTTGTAATAATATTCTTCTATTTTCTTTCTTTGGTAGTGAGCCACTTGATAGTGAGACTTACTTATTTTTTGGGTAGTGAGCCTTCTTGTATTTAGTGTTACAATTCATATATATGTGAGCTAATACTCACTAAGGTTTTTCCCTTCTTGGATTTTCCATGTAAATCTGATGTCTTTATTTGTTTGATGTGTTTGCATTGTTGTTTCATATGTTTACATTTTTCTAATGCATGTTAAGGGTTTAATTGTTGATAAGAGTTTGATAAGATATTGAGGGTTTTAGTGATTTGATGTATACAACTGATTCACCTCCCTCTTAGTTTTCCTATGCATCTTAAAATTGGTACCAGAGTTTAGTTCCTTAGAGAAAGCTGAACTACTTGAGGTAGATCTAGATGGCACACAGGAAGGGTGTCAAAGCTCCCATGTTCGATGGAACAAACTATACTTACTCAAAGGTACAGATGGAGTCCTTTTTGGTCTTTCTTGGATTTGTTGTTTAGAGGTTAGTTTAAACTAGATATATTATTCCTGCTACTAGTTTAAAAAGTGATGAGGATATCAAGAATTATGAGAACAATGGAAAGGCAAGAAATGATATACTGAGCCAAATTTCTGATTCAAAACTTGGGAGGGTGATAAGACTTAAGACTGCTAAAGAGATTTGGATAAAATTAGTGTGAAAGTGTGAGGGTACACTTTACAACACCCTAAATAATGCATAATTAAGTTCATTTAGTTTGCAAGGGTCTAATACTTAATCTGAATGTGTTAAACACATTACAACACTAAATCATGGCAACATTAGGCTCAATTTAATAGGGAGGGCCCAAACAAGTGTGAAAATGTAGAGGGATAAATTTTCCATCATTACTCCTATCAATCCAGATGAAAGTGAAGATATTTATATCACCATGGATGAAATTCAACAATATATGCCACCCCCCCAAGATCAAATATTATTGGCCTTCATCAACAAAGGTTTAGGTTAGACATGGCTATGGGGAGAGATAACCTCAATGATGTGAGGGAATTGGCCTATACATAATTCATGTTTGATGATGATTTTTAAAAATCCCAGGAGTTTAAAGAGTTTGTTTTTAGATCAAAGAGGGAGGAGTACCTTAAAAGACTTCAGTTGGTGTAAGGAAACTTCTACCCATCTAATAAAAATTTCCACATAACCCAAAAGAGATATTCATGTAAATAAGTACTCAGAATCCACATGTAAGAGAATAGACAACATAACCATCAAAGATGACACAAGATATACCTTGGGAAAACCCAACCTCCAAAAGTATCCATACTCCATCATATTAATTAGCCATGAAGCAAATACAAGAGTTACAATGAACACCTTTGAAGCATCAAGCCCTCCAGTGAATTCCTATGTATCCAAGCATAAATCCACACATCCCATGCCATGATTCACAAATGCACTCTCAAGAAGATTCAATAATGACAAGCAAACCATTCAGCCAACCTAAACCACTACACATGTGTTTTCTTTTATAGACACAAGCTCACACAAAATACAACTAGTGGTAAGGTGAAACCATGTACCAAAAGACCATGTGAATACAAAACCACTAACCCCTTATTTAATATTGGGTACTAAGTGTAGTGTCAAAAATATGTCATCGGAGACATTTTCACACTTGTTTGGGCCCTCCTTGTGAAATTAGGCTTAATGTTGGCTTGATTTAGTGTTATAATGTGGTTGAAACATTCACATTAGGTCTTGGGACCTTGTGAATTAATGAATTTAAATGGTACCTTGCTAAAGTGTTGTGAAGTGTTGTAACTCACTTTCACACTTTTCTAAGGTCTTATTATTAATTACACCTAATAGACCTCTTTTTAACCCTTATTTGTAGTGTTGTAAAGTGTTGTAACACACTTTCACACTTTTCTAGGCTTTTCATTAATAATTGGGATTTCTTATGCTTTAATTGGCCCTATTTTGCATTCACAAGCCTCATTTATTACATATTTTTGATGATAATCCCCACACCAATCAACACTCAATCATAATTTACATGTTTATGGCTTGTGTGGCCCATATTTAGTGATCTAGGACTCATTTTCCACCTTGGGCGAATGGGTCCCACCTAGGTCTTTTGTCCTCGAACCGGATTTCACACATTTCTAAGAACTTTTGATTTTTGGTCCCATACATTATGCCTGATGGGACTCATTCACCACCTTGGGTGAAGGAGTCCTGTGTGGCCCAGAATCAAATTTAATTCAAATTTATGGTGGGATTTTATTCTCCCAGAGTTGATGTCAGCTTGTAGTATTGTAATTTCGGGAATTCTTGTATAATTGAGTATAAATACAAGGTTCTTTCACTCATTTTCACCCCAAGAATTCAAGTATTCATTCTCATAGAAAGTTTGAGTTCATAAGCATTCACGAGAGCATTCAAGGGTAGATTATCAAGCATTTTAGAGCATTCTTCAAGCATAAATCATCATGTCAAATATTTCATGCATCATGTTTTTTATTATGCTAACAATTGTGGTGTAGGGTTTGTGATTCAAGCAAGAGTCAAGAACCACATCCATTGCATCCATTTAAAGCATATTTGTAGCCTCTTATTGCTATGGTTTGGTGAGTTGCAACATTGTTATTTTTTCATTCATCATTCTCCATTCATATTTGATTTTATTTCAAGGATTGATTTCCAACAAGGGGTTTGACTAAGGAAAAGCCCTATCCACTAATCCAACAACACTTTCCCCTCTCCTTTGTGTGTGATTTGTAGGTCTAGGTTATAGATTTCCTAAGGAGAAATATTGGAGAAAAGTTAAAAATCATTCAAAGTTGTCAAAGTTGTCATCAAGCCTGGGAGAGCATTGAAAATCACCTATAGGTTGCAAATTGGATATTCGAATCCAAAAACCAATCAGGAAGGATAGAGCAGATAAAGAAGAGTAGGATTAGTCTTTGAGGTTGTAGAAAACCCCAAATGGACTGATTCACCACTTCTGGTGAATGAGTCCCAATCCCAATCAATTTTTAGGATTTTACAGATTCAGATACCCTTTTATCTAAAACCTGTTCCTGCACAGTTTCCCAGAAATAGGACTGATTCACCTAGCTTGGTGAATGGCTCCTAGTCAATAGTAAAATTAGATTTTCTAGTGTTCTAGACCTCCATTCAGCCTTCTTTAGATTTCCAAGTGTGCACATTCAATTTTATAGTTTTTTGCATTGTTTCAGTCACTTTTCTAGGTCATTTAGTGTTAGTTTGCATTCAATTAGGGTTTTTCATTACATCTTGCATTTCATTGTCTTTTCCAAGTCTAACATTGGTTGTGAACCCCTTATTAGATCATATTTAGCCCCTAGAATATCCCTCTTGCAAGACCTCTCCTTTGCAAAGAGATCTCAAGGGTTTGTTCTTGAGTGAAAGTTAGTGAAAATTGTCCTTCTAAGGCCCTAAGCCCCTAGGGTGAAGAAGACAAACAATTTTCCACCTTTCACTAAGACATCACATTATTTAATATTTCCCCAATATTAAATTACTATCACATGTCTCCCACACATTAAATAATAATACAATGTTACAATACAACATAAGTGGGTCCCCAAATAATTACCTAGTATGGTTAACCACACCACCAAGGTTCATCACAACTAAATAATTATTCAAATAAGACATTATAATAAATCATTTTAAGCAACAGTGTAATTGACGCCATATCTCAATAGTTGGCACAAGTAGATGTGCCTAGAGAAATGTATGATGAAGTAGTTGCAAATGTAAGGGTAGAAAACAATTTTCAGTGAAAAACATTACTCCTTATGAAGGGAGAAGAATGGCGGAAGATAGTGGATTGATACTGCTCCCTAAATGGGACATTACTTTTGCAATTGTCTTTGATACTAATAGGAAACAAGAAGGAGAATTTTTCTCCACATAAGAGAAAGCAAAGATGGCATTGTCAGGATCAAGGTCCGACAAACATTGGGAAGCCCTTGCAATCTAGGCCCTTACCCCAACTACAATCAAGCCTTCGATCATTGAATCATCAAAGGGTAAGGGTATCAAAGGGAGCTTGATTGTAAAGAGGGTGTCGAACATTTCTTCCCATAAAGATGTTGCATTAGTGGTAGATGTTACCAAGTTTAATGAAGCTAGTGTTCAAAGGTTGTAAGATAGGCTTAATACAGTGTTGAAGGAACATAATGATCTCATGGAAGCTTATAGCTCGTAGAAGGTATTATTGGCTAAACAAAAATACCTTCTTGAAAGTGTGCAGGAAGAAGGCTCCTATTCTATAGTCCCCGCTACTCATATGATGGTTGAAAACATGGAGCTTAAAGAAAAGTTTCAAATGTTGGAAGAGCAGTTGAATAATTCTTAACAAAATTAGCAAAAGGAGAATGTATGCATTGCAATGTACATCCTAGAGCAGAGACTTTATAAAATCTTAAGAAGGTTAGAAAATACCCGTGTGTCATATTTGAATTTGAGAAATGTCATTACCAGAGTAAGTGGGGATCAAGAGTGGCTCAAATGTATATTTGAACAATAGATTCCTAGATACACATATGATGCCCTTCCTTGATTCTATCTTAATTTTGAGATTGTCAAGATGGAACAACATCATAAAGGGTATTTAGAAAGTATAATTGAAGTTGCATGAGCATGAATGAACTCTTTCATAAATATTGGCAGAAGGGTTGTACCTTGCCTATTGGAGGATAATGGGGAGTTGAAGACCCTAGAGAAATGAAGGGATAGTGTCAATATTCTAATCTCCACACTCCTCCCTCTGATTTGCAAAGAATACAATCTTGATTTAAATCAGCTTGATTCCTATTCAAACAGGATGGTAGATGTAGAAAACAAAGATGGAAAGTTTTTGTAGAGAGGCTAGTGCTTTACTTGATGCCAATATCGTCAAAATTTGGAGAATTCATAAAATCTTTTAGCTCACACATGGCCTTCTTAGGATATGATTATGGAATGGAATGAAAAGTACAATTTTTTACCTAGCCTATGAGTGGATCCATGCTTTTGTTCCAATGCCTCATGTCTGATAATTTGGTTGTCAGAAAGTTTTGGGACTAGGCTCTTCACTTCTTTGCTTGTTGCTTACCTTATGTTATAAAAGGGAATCTTGAGCCTCATTCAAAATTTCAAAGCGTTCTAATTTTTTGATCTTTTAGATCTCATTCTTTGTAAGCTCTTTTTGCACAGTTAAAGTTATTTGATAGAACATATAGGACATGCTGTAATTTTTCTCTGTAATAACAAAAGATGATTGGGTATGTGCAAGATCATCATGGAAAAAATAGGCCCTTAAGTGGCAATAAAATTCAAAAAAATCAATGTTAGGCAACTTAACGTAAAAATTTGAATAGGTTATCTATATTATTTCAAAAATATGCAATAATAGAATCTGTAGAAAATTAAATTTAGTTTCTAAACTACTAGGTTTATTTAAAAAATAAAAAAATCTGTTTGGTGAAAATTTGAAATTTCAATGTAGTAGTACTTAAATTTCAGGGAACAATAAGAAGTAGGTTCCTGTCTAACAACCCTAACCACAATAAAATGATAATATTTTTTTATAATATTTTAGATATAAGTAGAGGACTCATGTCTTGATGTTATGCATATTTTTTTCTAAATGTTTTCCTAGTAAATAATTAATTATGAATTTTTTATTACAAATTTTGGAAAATATAAAAACTCATATGTCGGACCACCTTAACTTGGTAAAAAATTGATGAAATTTAATTCTTTTTTTTAATACTATATCATGTAAAGCATAGAATGTGACGCATGTTTCAGATTCAAAAAATGTGATACCGTTTGAAAGCTATAGATGTTTTTCAATCAGCCTATCAATCAGGACTTTAGTCATAATTCAAATAGAAAATGAATAATAATTATTTATTAAATTCAAAGTAAAACATAATTTATATTGGTGGAAAACTGAGAATCTCCTTTAAAAACCCTTTTCGTTTCATCAATTTTGGGTAAAAAAAAAGTCATCAGCCACATGGGCCATCATATCACTTACATATCACCAGTTTTTGGCCCGTCATGGTCGTGCACATACCTGAATCAAATAATTAAGTGTATTTCTTTAATTTTGAATATCAACCTATCTTTCTCTCCAGTATTATATTCACTATCATTTGTCTCAAAATAATCAAGGGTTATTTATAAGTTGTCATATCACATCATGTGTTTATGTTATGGATGTTGAATTGTTAGATTTTGTTCAATCAATGGATTAATATTCCTTTCAGTTATTTATCAAATATTATGCAAATAGAAATTCAATAAGAATTTATAAGCACTATGATAAGTGTTGTTCTTTGCTTGGTTTCTCATTGTAAGGAGGTGAGGTTATAAGAAGCAATGACTATGAGTTGGTCTATTGTAGGAGTATATTTCATTTTCTAACTCAGTTGTGGATAAGGCATTGATAAAAATAATTCATAAACTATGAAAAATAATACAAAATCACATATCAAATTCAATATCATGGAATATAATATAAAATATAAAATATCACAATTTCATGGAATATAATATAAAATGTTATCAACTAGAGTTTGGAATATGATTCATGAAGTGCAATATAAAATAAAATATCATGAAGTGCAATGATTCACAATTTCATAGAATACAATATAAAATATCATCAACTATAGTTTGGAGTATGATTCATGAAGTGTAATATAAATACCTAAAAACTGCTAATTCGATTTCATTTCTCAAATCAAGTCAAGGTCCTCGAACTAATGTTCAACTTGAGATGAAGAAAAGAGTCATCTTTATTATCAGTGTGGTCTTCATTTTCTTTTCCCTGCATCTCAAATTCAACATTCATTGTGTCACTAACATTTTTCCCATTGCTAGTGCCACCACTACTAGCATTTGAAGTGTTGCACAATTCTCTTCTTTCGCATATGGACCTCTAGATTGTGAGTTCCCTTTCAAAAGGAAAAGTTTTGACATTATACGAAGTTCCTAACACCCTCAAAAAAATTTCCAAATTCTTGTCTAGTTTGTTTCTTATCTTTAATTTCAAAAGCACTAATGAAATAAAAACTCTCTCATCCTCCACCAACCCCAATATCATTGTTTGATATAAATTAGCAAGTTTAAAAAATTATAATATCGGACCATGCAATATTTCACTCTAACCTAAGGTTGTCCAAGTCATTTTTATTGATCTTAGTTCAAAGGGCTTCTTCATGGAATTAAACTAGTCCATCATACTTCTTGAAAAACACTTACATTATTGTCTAAGCTTATCTCCATTTATAATTCATTCTATTTTTTGCTCATTGTATTTTACACTTTTCAAAAAGTGTTCGGCCAAGATATTTACTTTATCATGAAAATATCTTGGGCTATCTCGATTGCCTTGAATCTAAAATTGAGGATACACAATAGCCATGGCTTCAAGTATTTCTTCTCGAGGGAATCTATTATAAATCATTAAAAGCTTTCATTTTAATAGGTACCTATTTGATAGAGGGTCTGACTATCGTACAAGGGTACATTGGTATCTCAAATCCATGTACTCAAAAACATAAGTGCCCACTTGCATTTAACTATAAATAATTTTTAGGATGATTCAAATTTATAATTTTCTACTAGATTAAAAAAATTGGGCTTTTAGAAGTTAGCTCTAGATATAGATTATCAAGGGACATACATTTCATAGTTTGGTATATTCATTGATATATATAGTTTTGTCTTGGACATTCTTCACAATATTTTTCATTTCATCTAGCATGGGTTGAAGACTAGCTAGAGTCAACAGTGTCTCTATATCGCTCAACCTATGTAAGAGATTAGGAGATTTGTCTAATGTGTTGTGATGCTCATACATTACTCCAATCAAGGATCGATATTCTGAAAGAACTCGTTGCACCATTCCATGCAAGGAGATCCATCTAGTATCAACATCCTTAAGAAGCTTGGTTCCTGATGTTATTCCCTTAGTAAAATTTTGAAATCCTGTGAAACATTTGGGACTTTGGCAGAAGTATGTGTAGAGCTCGTGGACTAGGTTTTCAACTTTTGATACTATAGGATACTTGCTTACAATTCTAAATGCTAAATTCATTCTATGGTCCATGCAGTGAATGGAAAGCATGTATGGTGCACAAGTAGTTTTTAACTTTGTGCTAACACCGGTCCTATGACCTTGCATTACTACACCTCCTTCGCTCCTACACACACCAACTTTTTGGCAATTGTCAAGTCATCCATACCTACAATTTCATTCAAATATTTATTGACTAGTTAAAATAGATTTTGTGATGTTGAACTATCCTTCACTTTATGAACACAAAGAAGATGAGCTTGGTAGACATGTTATTTTATAGTATACACATGCATTCAGACCCAAGAACTATTATCTACCATAGTAACTACATCTAAAGATAATGCAATGAACTTTAACTCTTCTACTTTCTCCTTTAAATCTTTCTTTTTCACTAGAGAAAGACAACTTACCCATTCCCATACAGTGTTTACTGACCAATGTGCACTAGGAAAGTTAGGATCACCCAAAAAAATATAATAAAAGAAAATATTCTAGGTAGTCTATCATAGGACTCCGCTTGAAAAAAATATGAAAAACAACACTCATCTAAATAGTTTTTGCCAGTTGTGCTCCTTTACTTTTCCAAAACTGAGCCTCAATTGTACCTCCACATATTACAAGCTTCAACATTCTTTGCTTATGCTCTTTATATTCTATGACATACTTAACATGAAGACATTCTTCCTTTGATTTCAATCATACTACTGATTGTTCCTTTCTTCCTATGTTTTTTATTCATAAAAATTACTGATATGCTTTTCTATAGTATCAAGATTTAGCTGCAACTTCTTGTCTCTTTTACATTTCCAACTAAAAATCATAAACTTACATTCTATTAGAGGTTCATCTTTGTTTTCTTTATCCACTACTTCAATGAATGGGTACTTTTACACCCAATCAAGTTGAAATTTCCTTTCCATTTCCCACTCGCACCTTGTTTTTGATTTTCCATTTTTTTTCTTGCTACCACCATCATCTATGGCCCCAATTTTTTCATCCAAGTCAATTATCTCATTCTGGCTAACCAGGGCATCCCTTGGAACATCTTCTATGGTATTTCCATTCTTATTTGACTCATTTAACTCAGTGACAATCCCAACTTTCTGTGGCATTGAGGTATTGTGAATACCTTCTTCATTAATATTTAGTGGAAGAATTGATGATGTATCTCCATCTTGATCCGATGGATTAGAAGCATTGCCAATTCCAAAGTAAGACTATATGGTAACTCTACATTTTAGGCATTTTGATGGCCTCCTAGTCCCTTCACCACCTTGAGGAGTCTTACCCTTTTTGTACTTGTTGCTTGACATCTTGATATCTCACTTCAAATAAAAGCTAGAAAAAAAATGTCCTCCTTTTTAAGAAGGATAAATAATATAGATCCCATTCCCTACTCAATATCATCTTTAAGATTAAAGAATGAATGGAAAAGAGATAAAGAAATCTTATAACACTATGAAGAAATGATCACTCACCTTTAAGTTTAGATTTTCACTGACTTGTTATTCTTTAATGCAAGAATTCATGTGTTGTAATTTTGTAACTTGTCTATGATCAACTTCAAGGTTCCAAGTCCAATTTCTGAATTCAGAGCTCACAAATTTAGAACTAAACAAAATGTATAAGAAGAAAGGACAGTTTTGATTATATTTATATCAATTCATATTTGGTGAATTATGTGGGATTTTTAAATGGTATATTAAAAATTTGGTGAATCCCATGTGATTATACAATGATACATTTAAGTGTTTGGCAAATCAAACCTTGATGAAATACATACATTGTAATTTTCAAGCCAATTATGGCCCTATGATTACCATGGAGGTGTCATGGAGATTGGAAAAATGTGTCATCAAATGTAAATATTTTGTAATGTTATTGGTGAAATGGGTCATCATAAGGAACTATTTGTAGATTTTGATTGGAAAAATGGGTCCTCATAAGAAACTATTTGTAAATTGTAATTGGAAAAATGGGTCTTGTTACATAATGTTTTAATAGTATTAGTGAATATGTAAGTGATTTATTACATGGTTTGTTATGGATAATTTATTACTTAAATATGCCTCATAAAATAAATCGATGGCAAATGGACATGCATTGGATCGATAATTTGTAAAATCCAGGCGATTTGGCCACCTTGTTGGGTGCAATTAATTCACCACTCTTGACTTGGCCGATATCTAATATTGTCCAATTGGTGAAGATTTTCCACTAAAAAAATCCCTAGTAAGGAGGTGATGGGAAATGAAGTGTCAAGGGTATGGTCCACAGTGGGTTGACTAGTGTCAACACTATGAGTTACAAAAGAGTTAGAAAATCCAAGATCCATGATGAGTGATGTATCATGGGATGACATGAGTCTTGAACTATCTCATGATAATATTGGAAATAGGAAACCAAGATGTGAAGCTCATACAAGTTTCACAAATTCAATGTGCACCTAAAATGAAGAATAGGTAAGATGCAATAAAACACCCTAGAATGCAAAGTGCAATGCAAGTATGTAAAAGCAATTTTTTACATTTAAAACAAGATAACATTTTGATTATGTGATGTAAAATCTTAAAAAATAATGTCGCTTTTTTAAAATACAAATTTGAATTCAAACAATGCATTGAATTTGACAAATTAACCTTAATGTAAATGATTTTAAAAAATAGAAATTCTAGAATCTAAAATAGCAAATTGAATGCAGGAATACAAAATACAAAAATAGTGTTTTTGATGCTCAAAAATGTAGAAAAAGCCTTGATCAAGGACACATTCGTCCATGGGCGAATGGGTCTCACTTCAAAGTTTTTAAAAATTAATTTATAAATTTTTGAGTTGGTTTTTATGCTTTTTAGATTTTGGTTTCAAACAGGTGGTTAGAGTTTCTAATTTCTAGAATTTAATCAAATCTAAATACAAGGGCAAAATAATGCTAAATGACAAGAAAAAGCACCTAATTTGAGATGCAATTTTGACACAATTTTTTGATGTAAATGACTGATGATGCAATGTTATGTAAATAATATGCAAAATAACTAAGTTTTTTTAATTTTCTAGATTTTAAAGAATGCAAAAATGAAAGTAGAAAACCCTAAATGAGATGCAAATGAAGGCAAGTAAACAACCCTAAATGAGATGCAAACCAATTCAATACAATGCAAAGTAATGTAAATCCTAGATCTAGGTTTGAAATGGACTCCAAAATTAGAAATTTATGATGCTCAAAAGTTGGGTTGGCCAAAATGAAACACCGAAAAATGGGTTCACCACTAAATTATGGAATGAAAACAAGTGGGTTATGATGGACCTATTTTCATTTGTTTCATTATGAAAGGAGATCCCCACAAAGAATTGACCAACAACCCTTAGGTGAATCAACTCAACGTGAGAATATTTAGATCTCCCTATGCTTTGAGGATGGGGGTCAAGTTCAAACAACACTTTTGGGAGAAAAACTAAAAATAAAAAATCAATGTAATTATGCCAATTCCAACTTGAAACAACAATATAAAGCTCAATATTGACATAAACATAAAAGCAATTGCAGAATTGAGAAGGGTAGAATGATGTTTACCAGTCACCAAAAGTCACTTTTTGGAAGTTGTATGGGATTCATTCGCCCATGGGTGAATGGGTCTTTTGTTAGCGTTTTCTAGAAACTTTTGAGAGCCTCTAATGGTAATCTATAGCTTTTTATTTTTCTAGGCTTCAGTGTCAAAACGTAAAAAATTAGATATGTAGGTGAGATTTCATGATTTGACAACTTTGACAATTTTTGTAACTTTGAAAAAATTTTCAATCTTTCACTTTAAGAGGTCTTAAATCCTTCTTCAACCTAAATTTTTAACACACACACAAGAGGGAAAATTTGTTTTTTTTTTTGGTGAATGGGGGTTTTCCTTGGTTAAAACCTGTTTTGGTAATCAAACCTTGAATTGAAATAAAGCATGAAAGAAGGAATGGCGAATGAACAAAGCTATGTTACCACTCAAAAAAACCTTGTACAAACCTTTGAATGGAGATCTTAGAAGGTTGGAAACTTGTATGAAATGGATTCAATGGATGTGAATATTGATACTTGAAATAACGCTTTGAATGCTTGAACTTGATCTTGAAACCTAAATCACAATGTTAGCTCCAAAAACATGCATGATGCAAGACGAATTTGACACGATGATTGGATCTTGAGTGCTGCAATAAATATTTGATAAATATTCTCTTGATCATCCAATTTTATCTTTTTAAATTTCTCTTCAAAGTGCTCTTGAAATATCTCTAAAATGCTAGGTGAATCTTAGTGAAATAACATTGTATTTATAGGTATGTATCCTTAATTTCTCAAACTTCAAATATCACAAGCCAACATTGAAATATGGATTTGGGAAGATTAAAATACTATCAAAAACATATTTTAAATTTAGGTTCAAAGGCCTAGAGAGGAGCCATTTTCCCATGGGCAAATGGGTCCCATGTCCCTATTCCTGGAACACAAGTTGCTGAAGGTAGAGTGTTATGTTTTGGCATTAATTATTTTTGAGTTTCCCCTTTGAAAAATGTTATTTACTAGGCTTGTAAATGAATAATAAGGCTTATTAAGGCCTAATTAAGTCCATTTTAATTAAGAGGGCCCAAACAAGTGTGAAAATGTCAAGGGATACATTTTTTAGCTCTACACTTGTATGTATGTCTCTCTCTCTCTCTACACACACACACAATGGGCTCTTTTATGTTTATTTTCTTTAATAGTATTTATGAAATTATTAACATATAAAAAAACAAATTAGATAGTTTTTATAATAGAAATCATGCAATGTAAACATTAAAACTATTTTTATAATTATTTAATGTTTAAGTTTGCTCAACAAGGCAAAATGTGACAAAATATATTTAAAAAGAATTTTTTTTTCTTTAAGTGGCAAGTCCTTAAATGAATGAAAAAAACATGAATTCATAAGAAATATTGAGAGTATTAAAATATCTTATCACTAGAAATAAAATTATAAACATAGCTCAAAACTTTACACCAAGCACAATAGCTCTCTATCTAGGACACTAGTGCATCACATGAATGTCATTGCAACATTGTGTTGTGCTTCATCACTCAACCTAGATGCTTCCAAAATGTATGGCTCTAGTTTTAAAGTCACTCTAACCTACACATGCATAAAGATGGAAAAACATTAGGGATTTTTAGGGATTTAACCAGGTGAAACCTCTATTTTTATATTTCAACCTCTACAAAGAACCAATATAAAATATGGTGGAAAAAATGATGCTTTAAAATTATCACTATATTAAGGACTAAAAGAAGATTGTAAAATGAATTATTTGATAATGGATTCAACTTTGATCTATGGGGTAACCCACCATTGCATGAAAGTGAAACTAAGGGAAAGACATAGATTACCTCCTGTAAAAAAATATCTTATCACTTTGAAGAGTACATACATTTAAACAAAATGAGCTAGAAAATAATATTACCAACAATGAAGATCTCCAATGGAGGTCAATATATGACTTTTATTGTATTTCACTTGAAAGAATCTCATTTCTAATGTGAGCATAGGATGTGAAATGGTAGAACAACAAGCTAATAATGGCGAGAGAGAGAGAAAGTTGAAAAAATATAGAAATATTTTCCCAAGACCTTGAGAGAGAGAACTTCAATTCAAAAAGTTCAAAAACCATTCTAAAAATAAGTGAATTCTTAATTTTGTTTTCTCAAATAAGAGGGAAGAGGCATTCTTTTATCATCTAGATGTTACAACATGCATCAAAAAAAATTCATGTGGAAAGTACACTTTTGGATCTCAAAAATACTCAAGATGCCAATGTGTTGTATAGATGTCTGTGTATTGCATTATCATTTGAGAAAATTTTATTAATATTTCATAGAAATGTTCAAAATATATATTACTCTTCAAAAGTGAGTTAAAATATTTTTATAGAAACATAATATTCTATCATAAATGTAGGGCTATGATGACTTTACAATGTAGTGTAAAATCACACAAAGATGCATTTTTTGACACTACAACACTAAAGAAGGTTTTTAGCTAAAATAGAGGTACTTTAGTAATGATGAGCAACTTGGAGCAACTTTAGATTTATTTTTTTGAGTAAAGGTGGTAGAGTCATGAGAATTTTATTAAGTAAGAAAAGGGTTACATAAGAGTCCTAGAGGATTACAAAATAGAAGCAATAAAATTGCGGCATTAATTACTTGAGCAAAAAATCACAGAGGGAAAATCCATAAAACAAAATTTACACGACAAGCCTCTGATCAGACCAAGAATGTGCCTTATGCACTAGATATAAGAGAAATTCCAAATCCTCAAATGAGAGTAGACAAAAAAACCATGAAGGACCTAGAATATACGAAGCTTGAAGATCCCATAGAGTACTGAAGCCAAATGCAAGCAAGGAGACCAAAAAAGGGAAATTGTCAATTCTTGGAAAAATGAAGAGAACCATCTCGTCAGGAGGCCAAGAGCCATTGGGAACCTGCAAAGAATGGGAGAGCCCACGAGGTTTCCATCCACAAGACCTAAAAAAGTAACATCCAAAGAGTTATAAGAAAAACTAACAAGAATGAAGATACCGAGAGATGAAAATATAAACATGAAGTGCCAAAAAAACCAAAACTAGAGAAGAGAAGAGTGGAATTTTCAAGTGGAGCTTTCTTTTGAAGATGCAATATCTGTAGGTGGTAGAAAATGTGGTTCCTCGTGTGGCTCAATAAGAGCATGTCTGGTGAGAAGGTGAACTGCATCATAGAGTTCTTGAATAGGGTCACATACAAAGTTTCCATAACAAAGCCTGAGGCTCATAAGTCATGCTTTGAATTCAAAATGATGATCATCGATTAAACCATGTGCCATGGCACAAATAAGCCCAGAAAGGCATCTATCAGATAAAACATGTTGTTTGCATATAATTCTGCCAACTAGATTTGAACCCTGAAAGAATTCATAACCTTATAATACCGGTTGAACGGTGGAAAGCGGACAAACATGAGGGAGTAGATAAGTCCCTACTGAAAATTTGACCATCTTGATAGACCATTAAACATCCATAACATTGGGTACAAACTTGAGGATGGGGGTCGAGTTCAAACAACACTTTTGGGAGAAAAACTAAAAATAAAAAATCAATTTAATTATGCCAATTCCAACTTGAAACAACAATATAAAGCTCAATATTGACATAAACATAAAAGCAATTGCAAATCTGAGAAGGGTAGAATGATGTTTACCAGTCACCAAAAGTCACTTTTTGGAAGTTGTATGGTATTCATTCGCCCATGGGTGAATGGGTATTTTGTCAACGTTTTCTAGAAACTTTTGAGAGCCTCTAATGGTAATCTATAGCTTTTGATTTTTCTAGGCTTCAGTGTCGAAAAGTAAAAAATTAGATCTGTAGGTGAGATTTCATGATTTGACAAGTTTGACAATTTTTGTAACTTTGAAAACTTTTTCAATCTTTCACTTTAAGAGGTCTTAAATCCTTCTTCAACCTAAATTTGTAACACACACACAAGAGGGAAAAATTGTTTTTTTTTTTGGTGAATGGGGGTTTTCCTTGGTTAAAACTTGTTTTGGTAATCAAACCTTCAATTGAAATAAAGCATAAAAGAAGCAATGGCTAATGAACAAAGCTATGTTACCACTCAAAAAAACCTTGCAAAAACCTTTGAATGGAGATCTTAGAAGGTTGGAAACTTGTATGAAATGGCTTCAATGGATGTGAATATTGATACTTGAAATAATGCTTTGAATGCTTGAACTTGATCTTGAAACCTAAATCACAATGTTAGCTCCAAAAACATGCATGATGCAAGAAGAATTTGACACGATGATTGGATCTTGAGTGCTGCAATAAATATTTGATAAATATTCTCTTGATCATCCAATTTTATCTTTTGAAATTTCTCTTCAAAGTGCTCTTGAAATATCTCTAAAATGCTAGGTGAATCTTAGTGAAATAACATTGTATTTATAGGTATGTATCCTTAATTTCTCAAACTTCACATATCACAAGCCAACATTGAAATATGGATTTGGGAAGATTAAAATAATATCAAAAACATATTTTAAATTTAGGTTCAAAGGCCTGGGGAGGAGCCATTTTCCCATGGGCGAATGGGTCCCAAGTCCCTATTCCTGGAACACACGTTGCTGAAGGTAGAGTTTTATGTTTTGGCATTAATTATTTTTGAGTTTCTCCTTTGAAAAATGTTATTTACTAGGCTTGTAAATGAATAATAAGGCTTATTAAGGCCTAATTAAGTCCATTTTAATTAAGAGGGCCCAAACAAGTGTGAAAATGTCAAGGGATACATTTTTTAGCACTACAGTTGTATGTATGTCTCTCTCTCTCTCTCTCCACACACACACAATGGGCTCTTTTATGTTTATTTTCTTTAATAGTATTTATGAAATTATTAACATATATAAAAACAAACTAGATAGTTTTTATAATACAAATCATGCAATGTAAACATTAAAACTATTTTTATAATTATTTAATGTTTAAGTTTGCTCAACAAGGCAAAATGTGACAAAATATATTTAAAAAGATTTTTTTTTTCTTTAAGTGGCAAGTCCTTAAATGAATGAAAAAAACATGAATTTATAAGAAATATTGAGAGTATTAAAATATCTTATCACTAGAAATAAAATTATAAACATAGCTCAAAACTTTACACCAAGCACAACAGCTCTCTATCTAGGACACTAGTGCATCACATGAATGTCATTGCAACATTGTGTTGTGCTTCATCACTCAACCTAGAAGCTTCCAAAATGTATGGCTCTAGTTTTAAAGTCACTCTAACCTACACATGCATAAAGATGGAAAAACATTAGGGATTTTTAGGGATTTAACTAGGTGAAACCTCTATTTTTATATTTCAACCTCTACAAAGAACCAATATAAAATATGGTGGAAAAAATGATGCTTTAAAATTATCACTATATTAAGGAGTAAAAGAAGATTGTAAAATGAATTATTTGATAATGGATTCAACTTTGATCTATGGGGTAACCCACCATTGCATGAAAGTAAAACTAAGAGCAAGAGATAGATTACCTCCTATAAAAATATATCTTATCACTTTGAAGAGTACATACATTTAAACAAAATGAGCTAGAAAATAATATTACCAACAATGAAGATCTCCAATGGAGGTCACTATATGACTTTTATTCTATTTCACTTGAAAGAATCTCATTGCTAATGTGAGCATAGGATGTGAAATGGTAGAACAATAGGCTAATAATGGCGAGAGAGAGAGAAAGTTGAAAAAATATAGAAATATTTTCCCAAGAGCTTAAGAGAGAGAACTTCAATTCAAAAAGTTCAAAAAACATTCTAAAAATAAGTGAATTCTTAATTTTGTTTTCTTAAATAAGAGGGAGGAGGCATTCTTTTATCATCTAGATGTTACAACATGCATCAAAAACAAGTCATGTGGAAAGTACACTTTTGGATCTCAAAAATACTCAAGATGCCAATGTGTTGTATAGATGTCTGTGTATTGCATTATCATTTGAGAAAATTTTATTAATATTTCATATAAGTGTTTAAAATATATAGTACTCTTCAGAAGTGAGTTAAAATATTTTTATAGAAACATAAGATTCTATCATAAATGTAGGGCTATGATTAATTTAAAATGTAGTGTAAAATCACACAAAGATGCATTTTTTGACACTACAACACTAAAGAAGGTTTTTAGCTAAAATAGAGGTACTTTAGTAATGACGAGCAACTTGGAGCCACTTTAGATTTATTTTTCTAAGTAAAGGTGGTAGTGTCATGAAAATTTTATTAAGTAAGAAGAGTGGTACATAAGAGTCCTAGAGGACTACAAAATAGAAGCAGTAAAATTGCGGCATTAATTGCTTGAGCAAAAAATCATAGAGGGAAAATCCATAAAACAAAATTTACACCACAAGCCTCTGATGAGACCAAGAATGTGCCTTATGCACTAGATATAAGAGAAAGTCCAAAGCCTCAAATGAGAGTAGAAAAAAAAACCATGAAGGACCTAGAATATACGAAGCTTGAAGATCCCATAGAGTACTGAAGCCAAATGCAAGCAAGGAGACCAAAAAAGGGAAAGAGTCAATTCTTGGAAAAATGAAGAGAACCATCTCATCAGGAGGCCAAGAGCCATTGGGAACCTGCAAAGAAGGGGAGAGCCCATGGGGTTTCTATCCACAAGACCTAACAAAGTAACATCCAAAGAGTTATAAGAAAAACTATCAAGAATGAAGATACCGAGAGATGAAAATATAAACATGAAGTGCCAAAAAAACCAAAACTAGAGAAGAGAAGAGTGGAATTTTCAAGTGGAGCTTTCTTTTGAAGATGCAATATCCGTAGGTGGTAGAAAATATGGTTCCTCGTGTGGCTCAATAAGAGCATGTCTGATGAGAAGGTGAACTGCATCATAGAGTTCTTGAATAGGGTCACATACAAAGTTTCCATAACAAATCCTGAGGCTCATAAGTCATGCTTTGAATTCAAAATGATGATCATTGATTAAACCATGTGCCATGGCACAAATAAGCCCAGAAAGGCATCTATTAGATAAAACATGTTGTTTGCATATAATTCTGCCAACTAGATTTGAACCCTGAAAGAATTCATAACCTTATAATACCGATTGAACGGTGGAAAGAGGACAAACATGAGGGAGTAGATAAGTCCCTATTAAAAATTTTACCATCTTGATAGACCATTAAACATCCATAAGATTGGGTACAAGCTAAGAAGCCAATTCTATGGAAGTGCCATAATATTCATCTCCATCCAGTTGAAATGCAAAACCACCTGGATTGCATACATCACCTATTTTTATTTCAAAGAGAATATCCTTCTAAGATTTTCCTCTGTGAATGGTGAATTGTCACAAATTTTGTGATAACTAGGTCGAATGAGCACCCTGAAGAGTCTATCCAAAGCCATCATAGAAACCAGTTTAAAAGCCCAAAGAAAACAAGAAAAGTGAGCCAAAAGCCATCCCAAGAGCCAAAATATAATGTGCATCAGATCACCACCAAAGCACCTCATTCAAAACCACACACGAGCTTGCAATAAGAGCTCAATAAATGAGCAAGCAGAAAAGTACTTTCAAAATATTCTTTTGATGCCAAGTGCCAATCAATTTGCAATGCCTTGGAAATTTAAAAAACTGCTAATTTTAAATCAGAATTCACCAAGGTAACACCAAAATACTCACCTCCAATGTCCATCAATAAGAATAAATTCTTATTGAGGAACACCAAAGAAGAGGAAGAAAATTCACCAAAACATTCCATTTACTAGATTTGGCATCAACCCTAGAAGTTGCCAAAACTAAATGAGATCTGAATGTCAATCTTTTGAAATAAATTTCATTCCATAGAGGGGCCATAAATCCCTCCCAAATGTTTACCTAGACGAGACAGGTTCGTAGTGGGTAGAAAATACATAGGACACCTATCAAAAGCTCATAGAATGGTGATGAGAGGCCACATATTGCAAATAATTAGAGCTACAAACGGAGGTGTAGTAACAACAAATGAATGACCACCACAATGAATTGTAGTATTAGCAATTGAGGGCACATTTAACTAAGTAACCATCAGAAGAAAGAGACAAATAAAGAGGATTTAGGAACTTTAATATGCATTCATCGAGAATTGAAAAATACCTAGCCCCAACATTACCAATGAGTGAACAAGGCAGGGGAAAGAATTCCAAATATGCACAACTAGTGAGAATTAACCAGGTTACCACCATCAAGGAAAATAAAGCAAGAAAAGAAACACCACAAGAAGGAGCCTAACCACCAAGAATGAAGTCAAATCTAAGCTAAATTCGACAAGAATTCAAAATAGAAAAAAAGAAAAGTGTCAAGAATTCAAAATTAAACGGTCACATTCCCTAGTTGAAAATTCTTTCAACTTGATATTTTCATCAATTGCTTTGTTGGCAAGAAATTCTGCACATAAATTGATCTCCCTAAAGCAATAGGAAATTTTGAAGGTAGAGAAATTTTCCAACTGTCGAAGAATATGAGACAAAATGTAATTCAAATGCCAAGAATCTAAACACTTTTTATTTAAAGCTAAGATTACAACCATTGAATCACCTTCTATGAAAATATGATTAATTGATAGTTTCTTGGCAAAAGATAAGCCTAAACTTAAAACTCTTAGCTTAGGAACATTATTAGTAGAATCCAGGATCAATTCACAAATAGCTCCAATAAAATTACCATTATAGTCCTTGAGGATAGCTACAATGCTTGATTTTCCTGGATTGCCATGAGAAGCCCCGTCAAAATTTAATTTGACAAAAAATTCTGGTGGTGGAGACCATTTCAATGATTTCCTTAATACCCTTTGGGACTTTATGGAAACTGAGCCAGGTTTACGAATTTTCAAAAGCTTCCAGTTCTTTTGTATAAATGCATCCCATGAAGAAAAAATTTTACACTGATGAGAATTTTTGAATAAAGAGGTTGAAGACACTTTCGAAATTTAAATCTCAATTTTTTGCAATACCTATGCTAGTGAGGAAGCCTTCTTGTGATATTGCTATTAGGATTCAACCGTGTAGTTTTTAAGTCAAACTCATTGACCCATGTTTCATGAGTAGTGGTTCACAAGAACCCATCTCTCATGATAATGAATTGTCCACTTCTAGAACTCACTGCATCTAGGTGATGCTCATCGAGGTGAAGCACTGGGTCGTCTCAGGAGGTCACCCATCCCAAAACTACTCCAGCTCAAGCGTGCTTAACCAAGGATTTTTCCCCAAGGTTAAGCCCACTTAGCTCTCAACCCCATTTGCAAAACCTTTAGCAAGTGTCGTGCCTTATGAACCATTCATTGTAGAGCCCCTTTGGCTCATCAATAGATTCTATTGTTCCTTTCAATCCATATGTTCCAAATGATGATAGGACAAATCTCCCATAAGAAGGCAAAGGAAGAGGAATTAAAGAGAGAAGGCCAGGAAAGAAAAAGTTGAAATATAGAACTTTGAAGGGGGATTGACCATCCCAACCTATTCATTACCCATGTCCAACAATGGTTTTGCAAAATCACAACCTAGAAGGAGATGATCTATTGATTCAAAGGCTTTATCACACATAAAACAAGTAAAAAGAGGAGAAATCCCCAACCTGTCAAGTCTCAAACATGTTAATATTATATCTTTAATTGCCAGCCATGCAAAGGCTCCAGCTTTCGAGAGGACATTAGGTCCCCAACAAAGCCTAAAGGGCCAAGGGTTTCCCTCAATATAAGAAACTAAGGAATTATAACCATCTTTTACATTGTATTGCCCCAATTTGGACTTTATCCAAATATTTCATCTTGCTTATTAGATAAATAAATTTTTCTTTTTGCAAGTTCATTTTTAAGAGATACCTTAACATGGGATGGAACTTGCCAAAAATCAAAGTTTTTCCACTTCACGAAGCTGGGATCCAAAGGATCAATTTCTAAATAATTACAAACCTTATCACCCTAGCTATATTTCAACAAAGGTTCAATTTGATTCCAATCTCCAAGAGATCGAAGGGGCTTATGGCCATTCCAAGAATCATCCCAAAACAAAGCCTTTTCTCCATTATTGATGGACGAATAGAGATGAGGGAGAATAAATTTTCTATAGGAGGCTATAAAGTTCCAAATTTTAGACCCCTTAGGGAGGTCCTTTTGAGTAAAAATTTGTTCCCTATCTTGGGAGTCCAAATACTTTTATTTCATCATTTGACACCATTTTGAATCAGGTTTTGAATAGATTTTCCACACCAATTTTTCACCCAGGGACTTATTTTGCAAGTAGATATCTCTTATTCCCACTCCCCCTTTGGTTTTGGGTTTACAAATTGTGTCCCAACCAACTAAAGGTAACTTCTTTTTAGAAGATACATTTTTAGACCATAGAAAATATTTGAATATCTTTTGGAGGGTCTTCCCTTTCCCTTTTGGAAGATTTGAAACTGACATAAGATAAATCAAAAGAGAGCAAAGAACTAATTGAAGAAAAAATAGTTTCCCCATAAATGTTAACCATTTTGTTTTCCAAAGAAGAATCCTATTAGAGATTGAGGAAATCAATCTGTCCTAGAAAACATGTTTTTCCTTTCTCGAGAAAAAAGGTATTCCCAAGTATTTACAGGGAAGAGTATCGCATTGAAATCCCTAGAATTTTTGAATTTGAGATTTCACAATAGGATTCACATTTAGAAAGAAAATCTTGGATTTTTTTGAATTGTAATGTTGACCTGAGAAGGAATAGTAGTCAAAAATTATATTTTTTATTAATTTAGCCTCTTCCATTATGGCTTGTCCCAGGAGGAGTGTGTCATCTACAAAGAGGGAATGTGAAATTGGAGCAAGAAAGGGACAAACTTGAATACCTTTCTAGATTATAGCATTCCTTTCTGCAATTATTGATCTACTCAACCCCTCAGCCATTAGGATGAACAAGAATGGAGAAAGGGGGTCACCTTGTCTCACTCCTTGTGAAGGAGCGAAAAAACCATAGGGGGTGCCATTTATTACTATAGAGAATCTAGCACCAAAAAAATAGGAGTGAACCCACTGGCACCAGTTGTTACTGAAACCAAATTTTTTAAGCACTACCATCAAGAAGTCCCAACTCACCCTATCATAAGCTTTCAGCAAATGTATTTTTATAACCATTGTTGGAGATTTATCACACATGATTAAATGAAGAGCTTTGTGGGCCAATATGGCATCTTCAGGTGTATCCTTCCCAACAACAAAGCCACCTTGTTCTTCAGAGATGAGAGAGGGAAGTAGCTTAGCAAGTCTAGAAGCGATAGATTTGGTGAAAATTTTATAAATTGAATTACAAAGAGCTATCGGTCTAAAATCATTAAAGGTCTTAGGATCGACGTTTTAGGAATAAGAGCTAGAAAAGTACTATTTAAATCCTTTAGAATATTCATGTACCTTCTAGACTCATCCAAGGCCAGAAAGACATCTTTCCCCATGAAATCCCAACATTTTTGGAAGAATAAAATAGCATACCCATCTAGGTTAGGGCCTTTTATTGCTTCCATTGAAAAAACCACTTCTCTAATTTGCTCCATAGAGAATTTTGCCATCAACATTTTGTTCTGATCCGAAGATATAAGTGATGGAGTATTATTTATTACCAAATTATTCTCAAGAGAGTTGTGAGTGACTTTTGGAGTTAGAAGGTTTTTAAAATAGGAAATTGGTACTAAACCAATTTTATTTTCCGAACAAAGGAGATCCCCAGAGGAAGAAAGAATTGAAATGATGCTATTCAATTGTCTACAAAGCTTGGTTGAGGCGTGAAATAGTTTTGTGTTCTTCTCACCTTATTTTAACCAGATCTCTTTGAAATTTTGCCTCTAGTAGTATTATTCACATGCCAAAACCTTATCAAGTTAAGCTTTTAGATGCTTCTCTTTATTATAATAGGCATTGTCCATCCCCATTTTGATTACTGTCTCATATAAATAAGAAAGTTTTGATTCAATTCATTGTTTCTCTAAAAAAATATTTTTAAAATGATTCTTGTTCTTGTCCTTGATCTTGATCTTTAAAAATTGCAAATTTTTGCTTAACTGTTCAAACATCCTTGTTCCATTAAAGAAGGGGTAGTTCAGCTAGCAATCTTTAACGCAATAGATGAAATCCATATCTCAAAACCACATAGTTTCTAGCTTGAACCCACTTTTAGAGATATTCTTGTCTTCAAAAATCGAAAGGGAGACCAAGAAATGATATGATCCTAGTAGTGTATTAGTAATATATGAGAAATCCCAAGCAACAGACAACCAATTATCAGAAATTAAGAAGCGGTCTTGTTTATTTGCTATTTGAGAGAAGTTTTTTCTCTTGTTTGTCCAAGTAAAAGTGCCATTTTTTTATCAGGAAATCATGGAAGTTATAGGACAAAATGAAATTATTAAAATCTTCCATTGCTATTGCTGATGGGATAATTCCACCCATTTTCTCTAAGATATATCTTATAGCATTAAAATCCCCTACTAGGATCTTAAAATCATTGTTGATGGAAGCATAACTAAGAGAAATTTTCCTCCAAATATGTCTTTTACCAAAAGCAGAGCATGGGCCATATATGTTATATAGCCTAAAAGTATTATTGGTTCTTAAAAAAACCACTAATGCATGAATCTAGTGAGCCTTTGTTTCGAAGTGGTCAATTCTAACAAAAACCTTATTCCAAATGATTGCTAGACCTCCTAAAGTGCCCAAATCCAGAGAGTTAATAAATCCCCAATCAGAGCAAGAGCCAAAGAAATCTAAGGCTGATTGAGATGAAAATTTAGTTTCCTAGAGAAGAAAAATTTCTAAGAAAGTACCAAATAGTTGACATTTTATTATTCATCTTTTGTTAGGGGTGTTTAGGCCCCTAACATTCCATGAAAGAATCATCATTGTGTTCGAGTAGAGAAACTGTCTCTCCTCATTTTCATGATTATTTCAGAGGATTCGCTCCCCACGGTAGAATCACATAGTGCAAGTTAGGAAGGGGAACTAATCCCTTGACTTTTTTTGGAGGCAGAGCATAGATTCATTTCCAATGTTATTTGGAGGCTTGCTGCAATCTCTAGATTAGTTTTCTCCTTTTTTGATTTGCGCCCTCTCGTACTTTTGGGAGTGACAAGAGCCTTGAGGTTAGAAATAGATTGAGATATGGGTGGAGATGAAAGAGGATTAGAAGGAGCAACCTCAAAATTATCCAGTGATGGAAGGGCATCTTCGGTGAAGCTTAGCTTCCATTTGGAGGAAGTTTGAGAAATGGGAAGTGGTGGGGATTTGGCCTTAGAGTCAGGCTCCTCAAGAATTTCATAATTAATTTCTTCAATGAGATCTTCAACAGCCTTGGTTAAGGCGTCGTTAACAAAATGCATGAGATCATCTTCTAAGCCATTTAGTAGGTCTTCATAGTTTGATATGTTATTTTTTGAAGGCTCTGGGTGATGGGAAGAAGAAGAAGAAGGATTGGCTTGGATAGGGATATTCATTTTTTTCTAGAGGGGTTTTGAGGCATTGAAAAATCTATTCAGATCAGATTTTTTATGTGACAAGGGATCTTGAAGGGTTGGAAAAGAGGGAAAAACTTGACAAGATTGAGAACTGCAAGAGGGTTGGTTCATACCCAAAACCCTAGAGATAGCTGTAAAATCCACTTGGTCAGCTCGAGAGAAAAATTTTGAATCAATGTAGATGTTTGCTTCTTTCCATATGGATGTTTCTCATATTATCATTTGAGTCCATTCACCCTTGCTAGTGGAAAGGAAGACTCTATGGGATAGGGTATAATAATTTTTGATTAGAGCCCAACCTTGATAGTTGGTTTTCCATTTGTAATCACAAATTCACTTTTTATTAAATCCCCAAAATAGGAAACAATTTGTTTCACAGAGCTAGTATCAAAAAATTACACAGGAAAAAATGGCATGGAGAAACAAACAGGGTAGGGTGACAACTTGAGAGCCTCAAGGGAAGTATTAGATTTCTTATAGAAAATGCCTAAGAAAGTATCACCACACCAAAATAAGCCTTTGCAAAGCAATTTACTCTTGATGGTGGCATTTTAAAAAAGAATAAAAAATGAAGAAGTAGAAACCATGATTAAATCAAAATGTTCATACCAATTTTCCTTGATCCACGATTGGATTTCTAACAAAGATTTGTTCAATCCCCAGATTTGCACAAAGAGGTTGTTTTGTTCATAGTCTACATATTGGGGTTCCAAATAAACTGGAATCGTTAGCACCCACCTCCATTCTTGTTCTCCCTTTGACAAATCTCCATTTTTTGAAGAGGGTTTTCCATTTGTAAATATTTCTCCTTGAGAGGTGGACCCATGCTCAAAAGAGTTTCTCCTTAGAACCTTTGGGTTCCTCATCGACCTTTTTTTATCCTCCACATTTCCTTGATCCCTATAATGCAAAGGGTGAAAATTTTCTTTATTAGCCGACCGAGGGTTTCAGGGAGGGGGCCGACTCTAAAAGGAAGAGGAAGACTTGGGGTGAGCGAAAGAGGAGGAAGGGTTGTTTCTTTGAGGATTAGTGTGCCTTTTGTGCTACCAAGTAGAGCTGTCATTTCGAGAACCTCTAACCCTAGAATCCTCTTGGAGGTATTCCTTAGAATCCAAAGAATGAGGTTTGGAGACATTCGGTTGTGTGTCTTGTGTGTCACGACGGGAGAGGTTTGAAGGGTTTTCATAAAAACCATGAGTCCATTGTAAGTTTGATGTTTTAGGATGCCTTGGGTAGTCCCTACAGTTATTTCTTGGGGTTTTCAGAATGCCTGGGTCATGCCACGGCAGTAGATTAGGGTTGTACGATGGCAGAGATGGTCACTCCTCTTCTTCATTTGCCCATCGCACTCGCTTGTTTTGAGTATGATGTTGCTCATGCATGCATGAATGTATTGGAAAAATTTACATGAAGAGTAAACACAAATCCTAGAATTTCAAAGATAACCTCAAGCTCAATTCAAAATCACCTATAAAATGTATATGGATAGAGAGGAAGAATTGGAACACCATCAATTGCAGTGGATATATTTACCATTCAATACATGAACTAAAGGGTAAGAAAAATGTATTTAAGAATTTAACATTGCTTTGAGAGAATTCTTTCTTATGATTAGAAGAAATGATTGATAGGTATTTGTGGGAAAGAACAATATTGTAGGAAAGTTTGATATGCTCAGGAATGTTGAAAAGCCTAAACTATAAAGATAAAAATCTAAAATTAAAACCAAACTATAACTAATAATTGAAATAGTCAAAACCCTTCAAACTTCATTCACTTAATAATAAAATAAACTAAACAAATCTAATATTTAATAATATTAAAACTATTACGTAAAATTGAAGGTCCTTCATAATTAATATTTTTATTAAAATATTATTAATTTTAATATAGAAGCATTTGAGATTAAAAGTTGGATTAAAATTATTCCGTTATTCTCTTGAGACCATTGTGGGATCCACACTAAATAAGCCTAAATAGTCTTAGCGCGATAAAGGGCATTCCATTTTCAAGATTATTCTTATACTCTCGAGTGACAGGAAGTATGTTGATTGATTGATGAGTATTACAAGATATTTATTTTACCTGCTACAGCCTTCACTAGCAGGAATCGTTTTAAGGGGCTCAATTTGGTTAACATAAAGTTCACCAGAGGAGATAACGGCACAGTAGTGCAGGCCAACAGAAAATATGCATTATACAGCACTTTAAAACTAAAAAACATAGTGTAGTCAAATCATATATCACTCATGAAGAGGCATCATTTGTGTCTCCTAGAGGCACTCAGCTATAAAGCACGGTAAAACTTACTTTATTCCAAATATTTGAAGAAGCATTTCTGTATCCAAGCTGCATTGTTCCTCAAATAGTTGCATCGTCAATCAATGATGTTTGTATTCAAATACGTCTTCCAGGGAAAGATAAACTATCTCAAGAGTGAATACATGAAAGAGCTATTTCTGACCGACTTGAAACAGCATCAAATGCAATAATTCTACGATGTAGAAGAAAAAATCTTTCTCATTATGTACTAGTAAAGAAGAGAATCCAAACTAAATATGGGATGTTGAAACAAGGTTTCATTTACAGCCCACAAGTTTATAATCATATTGGTGTGAATATAAATTTATCAAACGTTAAAGATTGCATATATAATAGTAGTCAAATTTGTTTCTATTTTTTTAGAATGTCTTAATATATATACATATCGATTAATGATGTAATCTTGTGTAAAATTAGGATCAATCTTTTAATATTTTACCTGTTTTTATATACTACATATTCCAATATATTTTCCTAGGTTATGAATTTATTCTATTGATCCATACACCTATTCCAATTTATTCATATTCCATTTGGATCAAACCATACACCTACCTAGGGCAGGTTTAATGTATAAGTCATAGACTTATCCTTGCTTTTTAAAACATCAATTACAAACATGAACAACCCCTACCTATCTTACAAGCCATTATGAGCTAACTACAAACACGTTTATACAATTTAATGTTTTCTGCTTATATTTAAAGGTTTTGATTTGCATCTATTCCACATCCTCTCACATTCAATAATCCTCTCATCTTTGAAATATTAGAGTAAATAATTAAAAAACACTTCAATTGCATTAGAAAAAGTAAATAATTTATAAAATCATTCTAAAGTGATTCCCTAATATTTAAAATTATGCACACCTCACAAGGTAGAATGTCACTAAATGTGTTAAAATATAATTAAAAAATAAAAGTGCATATAGCAATAGTTATTAAAAACTAAAAAATTATAAATTTAATATACAAAGACAATGCAACAACTTATTAGCTTACATAATCTTTAAATTCTTGAGAATCTATTAGGTGTAATTGAAAATTTTGAAAATTATCATTTTTTTTTTTTATAATTATGCTAAAAAGTTGGACATTCCTTTATTCTATCACCCTTTAACCCTTTCATTTTGGTAGATTCATTATTAATTGTTATAAAATCAAATTATTGTTTTATACTAATTGTGAATCCGGAAATTCATAACCTGCACAAACACAACAAACATATCATACTGTTAGATCAAATGCAAGAGAGAATCAAGGTTCCCCACAAAATTAGATTGCAACATTAACATAGGAAAACAAGTGAAAAACAATAAGTAAACAAATCCTATTTTTAATGAGCAACTATCAATCCCATGGGGGAATTGGTGCTGATTGGTATGTCGAAATCAGCCCTTTCCCAATTCCTGTTGTAAGCTTGATGATTGTTGATGGTGAGATCAGCTACTTGAATGGAATGAACAAGATTAGCTCTCAATCCAATAGAGTAACCTTGCATGAAATCTGTGGAATGAAGATGAATTTGAATATAGTAAGTTTACTCAAAGTTGTGTGTTTTTGAATGAGGAGAGAAACCTCCAATTTATAGATTTCTAAATTGGAAAAGAGAATGAAATCAAATAATGTGGGATCATTCAATATCCAATGACCAAGTGTCACTTGTCAAGATGTGAATGGTTGAAGGTTGTGCACATTTTGGTCAAAATGTCAATAAATGCAATTAGGTGGAATTTCAAATTTGAGAAATGACATGTGAGAGGGAAAAGGGAATGAAATAAATGCCACTTGGCTCAATGTACAAGAACATGTAAGAGGAATGAATGTCTTGCTAGATGTACAAATCCACTTGGATTTTTTGAATTCAAATTGAGGGAAAATAGATGAATTAATAAATCAAAGTAATTGATTTATTGTGCAAGTTGCATTCTTTAGAGAATGTGACATAGATTAAGATTAAATTAATCAAATTTTAATTAATTTAATGAGGAATTTAGGAGATGTGACCATTTAGACTTAAATTAATTAATTAATTTAAATGAGAATTGAGGGGAATTGATTAATTAAATAAATGATTTTGATTTATTTAATTAAGTGGAAAAATGTTAGATTAAATCAAATAAGGTTTAATTTATTCAATTTAATAAGAGGACTTTAGAAACTTTAATCAAATAAAATGATTTATTTAATTAAACAAAGACATAAGATTAATTAAATTAAATTGATTAATTTAATCAAATAAGAAGAAAAAACTTAATCGAATAAACAATGATTTATTGAATTAAGAGACAGAATATGATGATAAGCTGAGAGTATGATTCAGGAAGAAATGTTGTTAATAATCAAGATCAAATGTGTTGAACCAAATGTACATTTTTCATGTCTACATTTTGCCCCTCTTTGAAGTAATGTAATTGATGTATTGATTCAAAGAATAAACTGTTGTGATCAATGTCAGAAATTTCTTAATTTTTCGAATGCCCCACTATTGCCCTAGTAGAAGGATTATGCTGGTATGTTGCCCCCTCGAGAGATGGAGTGGAAATGCTAATTTTTCGATCGATATCGCGATAAAACGCGAGAGGAGTGGTTTTATTGATCAAAGGATGAAAGATAATAATTTTTTGATGTAGACAGATTTGATGATGTATAAACAGTCATTGACTATTGGTAGTCTCGTGTATACCTTGATACAACACACTGATTTTTAGATAGAAATGTTAGTAAAGATAGAAGAATAAGAACAATAAGATGGATGGAAGGAGGATCCAACAAGCGTATGTTACAATAATGATGATTTTCTTACCAGGAGTTTGGATTTTCAAAGGGCCAATTAATTTATGTTTGATAACACATATAGATACAATGCATCGAGGTATAAAGGATCAGGATGGCATTGTAGCTAGTGTGATGTATTTTGACTCGACAATCAGATAGGAGTATTATTTTTCACACTTAGCGTACATACTTCATTTAGGATGTAGTTCAAACATTTTAAACATCTTGGGCCAAAACATAGGAAAGCAATCTTTCTTATGTGGTCAACAAGATATCTAAAACCTCCTCTCCACAAACCAAACAAAACATTTATGACTAAGTTATTTTACAAGTGTATCCCACAAGCGCAATAGATAAAAAAAGATAATGATCTTTGCCCCATTCCTTTCTCTCTAAACCTATTTTGTTTAAGCATCATCGAGAGGTCCTTGGAATGAGCACAAAATAAGATAAGTCAAAAAGACCAAGATAAAGTAAACAAATAAGCCAATGTTCTTCATACCGCTAGCCAAGGCTAAACTTCTATGAGGTACCTGATGCTTATGTCCATCGTGGGAAAGATTCATCCTAGGACATGTAGTGATCAGGGTTTTGGTGGGACTGGTTAGGTGATAAGCTATTGATACTTCGATTTGACCAACTTGCTTGCTTACTGACTTAGAATTTTGAGACTCTGATGATTAGGGTGTTCACTTTTGAACCTACTAGACTTGCTTCTGATTGAATCAGCAAAGGGTGAAGGCGACAATTGATTTTATTATGAGCGGTGATTATTGCGGGCGAAAGCGAGATGAGACGGGTGCACCATTTTGGATTTTCAAATATTTTGAGGTTGTTTTTGGTATTTTTGAAGTGTTTTACCAATGTTTTTGGTATTTTTGAGATTTTAAGATGGAGAGACTAACTAAAAGATCTATCCTAGGGGTCTCGGGAGCTGGTCCATAGATTATCCTTGCCTACGTTATACATGCAGAGACCACGTAGTTTGACAAAAAACAAACTTTGATGATGGTAGGGTGGGCAAGTAGATTGCTATTTTATTGCGATGGATGCCTAAAGGACTAAGCTAAATGTAAACTAGGCGGGCAAATGGATTGCCAATGTGACAAACGCCTAAAGGATTGACCTAAATGTAAACTAGACGGGAAAATAGATTGCTAATGTGACGAACGCCTAAAGGACTAACCTAACTGTAGACTAGACAGGCAAACAGATTGCCAATGTGACGAATGTCTAAAGGACTAACCTAACTATCTCAGGGGATGATCAAAGATCAACCTTGCCTATGTTCAAGCTCAGAGACGACGTAGTTCAGACAAGGTGGAAGACTGACAAGACTCAATGATGAATTTTTGAAGATTTTCTGAGATTTTCAACATGTTTTTGAATTTTTTGAATGTTTTTTTAATTTTTTGGTTGATTTTGACAATTTGGATATGGATATGTGATGATATCAGTGTTTTGTTTTGGGATTTTTTTGAAAACCAAGCTTAATGTTGATCAATCAGATTGATGGATTGATAGTTTGACTAAGTGTGTTAAGTCAAACAAAAGTGATAATGCACTTGTAAACTCTAGGAAGTTGTGTTATCCTAGAGTAGACTCATACATAAGAGGATAATTTGGCTAGGTGTGTTAAGCCAAACAAGGTGATTATTTTGATAATTTGACTAAGTGTGTTAAGTCAAACAAGGTGATAATGAATTTGTAAACCCAAGGAAGTTGTGTCATCCTAGAGTAAACGTGTGCACAAGATGATAGTTTGACTAAGTGTGTTAAGTCAAACAAGGTGATAATTGATTGGATTCGATTGATCAAGATTGATGAAGCTTGATCTGGAGCAAAGTTGTTTTGATGATTTGATGTGACGTTGACGTGGACATTAGATACAATTGATATGGATTGTTTGGATTGATGTTCAATGAAAGATAAAGCTTGATAAGGAATGTCTTCTTGTCAAAATATGACATGGGCTAGTGATTTGGACTTTTGGTTCACAAATGCCTTGACCAATTTTATTTCATGTTTGCCAATGTTTGGATTACTTCATAAGTTGGAGTATATAGATCAATATTTATTCTCGAAGCAAGATGTAAACATTTTCCCCCAGTGTCTAGCAATGTATGGAATGCCACGGGTGGATTCTTGGTTAGGTGTATGGATAGATACGGTAAGCATGCAAAGGATGCCAAGGATTGTCTTGTGACAAGATAAGGTGTTCGAACAGAGGAATTCTCATTCGGATAATGCTTTGAGACTCAAATAACAATTGGATTGGATCAATGAAAATGATCCATGTCAAGATGTTTACCACAAGCAAGTATAAAGTGTGCACCGAATTTTCATCAAGATTAAGATACCTTGGAGTATGGATGCAGATGGATGAAAATGGATTGGACAAATGGTTTATGGATGAATGGATGATATGGCTCAAATGATGGATTTATTATGGATATGATAAGATGCTTTCACCTGAAATGGCGCACATAGATGCTTGATTCTACACATGATGCCTGTTTGCCAGGTTTTCATCATGGTACCTATCCAAAGCGCCACCGAAGCGGTTTTCACTAGAGGATGATTTTTTCTTTACTGTTTTCAATCCTTTTTCTGATTTTTTTGGATTTTTTTATTTTTATTTTATTTTTGTATTTTCTAAGAGATTTTAAGGTGATGTTGAACCACCTGGTACTGTTGATGTTGATCCTTTTGTCATAACATGCCATCAGTATCCTGTTTGAAGAAGTTGCGTTGCCAAGATACGTGCACTTGAATGCAAATTTTGAGATCCTTGATCTGCTTTGCTAATACTGAAGTTAACTTCGTCTTTGTGTGCATATCGCGATAGAGTGCATTCTGAATCCTTATGATGAAGGGTCGTTTCCAACACATGGTCAATGTGAGAATTGGATATAATGTGTGGAGGCGTGGATGGAGTGTGTTTAGGAATAAGATATGGATTGATTGACAGTTTGGAACCTTTGATTCACCAAACTTGGGAAGATGAGCAATAATGAGTGGATATGGAAGTGTACATGGAATTAGGACCAATTGCTTGATACACTTTGTACGTCGCTTGAGAAGCCTGCTTTTTCTTTTGTGGACATATTTGATGGATACTTTTCCCTTTTTTATTTTTCCCCATAGTTTCTTTGACTAATGGAGTTTGATAAGGATTAATGGAGTTTGATAGGGATAATCTTTCTTTGTATTTTTTTGGTATCCATATGTATTTGATTTGTCCGATCTGCTTCTTAGCTTCTCTTTCTTTGATGACATTTTTCATACTTTGATTTAAATCTTTATTTTCATGTTGGTCCCAATTCATGGATGGGATGATGGGTGGATGAATATTCGTGAGGTGGCGGGTTATAGTATTGGCCTCGATTTCATCATAAGGATTCTTTGTGCTCCCTGTGTTGACATTTTCTTAAGATGGTGTTGCCCCCAGTTTTATGGAGGTATCACTGATATGCTTATATCCCTTGATTGTCGAATAACCAAGGCCTTGATGCTTAGGATTGCCAAAAATTTGCACTAGTTCTAGGATACCCTATTCATGTAGGCCTAGCCCTTTGCCTTGATAATTCATTTGCTGAAAAAATTTATTTGCAATAGGATATGATTTTCCTTGAAAACAAGGTGCTACTCCTTCTCTGCTTTGTGGTGGATCTCCAAAAGTGATAGCTTCTTTATTGATGAGATAGCTTGCTCTAAGAAAGGTAAGTGATCCAAGTTTATAAGTGATAGGATCCTCCACTTGTGGGATGAATGCTTGATTGATATCTTTAGCTTGATCTTGTGAGATATTGGATTGTACTGCTTCTTCAAGAAGTGTTGATGATTCATTTTCCTCATAAAATTCTTGCTCGTGATTCATTCTTGATATGATTTTACATGATGTTTCTAATTCACAAATTTTGTAGGAGCCTTCATGATTTGTTTCTGATGTCTTTGGATTTCTCTATATCTTGATCATGTGTACAAATGTTAGGAGTAGGAGACTCTTGTTCCTCATTAAGAGTATGAGACTCTTGTTTTGATTGACGATCATCTACGTGTCCATCCAAAGAAAGCATCTCATGGGTAGATGGAGGAGTATGTTCTATATGGATATGATCATTATTTGTGATATCTTGTATAGATATGAGAGTTTCCATTAGATCATTGTAGTATCTTGGAGATACAAATTCTCGATCTTGAGTGATTTTAGAACTACTTTCAACATGCTTTAGATCAAGTTCTTGACATGGGTCAATTTCATAGGATGGACTACTTATAGTGGGTTCTTGGGTATCGTCCTTAGGCATGGGAAGTGGCTCGATATCCCCTTGATCTTTGAATGAATTTGGATCAAGTGTAGAGCTAGGGATTTCTTCAATATCTGTAACCATGAGGTCAAAGGATGTCAATATGTCTTGGGAAGGACCATTGCTAGACCTTGGTGATAGATGTTGATCATGCTTTGGAACATGTTCTTGAGATATGTCCTCTAACTCGTTAGGTGATGTAGAGACATTTTCAACATAATCATTGGTAGATGGATTTTGGATTATGTCTATAGGATCAAATAACATCAACACTCCTTCAAATAGATCTTTGTAGGAGGGGTCTTGATCATAACTAAAAAATGGCTTTTGATGGAGTTGATTTGATCATCGAATGAGGTGGAAACATCTTCAAGGTATTCATTGATAGATAGATCTTGATCATTGTTTTCAACAATTGTGGTGGCAATCTGTTGCAAGTTGTGTTGAGTGAGTAATACCTGCATCTATTGCTAAGCCAACAACGCTTGTTGTTGTTTGTGTTTTTTTTGTTCCAACAAAGCTTGTTGTTGGTCCTACCGCTTCTGTGCCAACAAATCTTGTTGTTGGTCTAGTTGTTATTGCGCCAACAAAGCTTTTTGTTTAGCTTGTTGTTGTGCCAAAAAAGCTTGTTGTTTAGCTTTCTATTATGCCTGGAAATCTTGGAGGGCTTGTTGGTATGCTTGTAGATGAATTTCTTGTAATTGTGCATGAGCTTGAGCCTATTCTTTTTGGGCTACTTGCGTGGCTTGTGCAGCTTGTTGGGCGACTAATTTTGCTTGTGCTTGTTGAGTAGCTAGTTGTGTAGCTTGTTGGTTTTGGAGTTTCTTTTGGTGAGTAGCTTACAACATGATAGAGAATGAATTTTCCATGTTGTGTTTTGGTGGTGGTGGTGGTGGTGATGTATTGGGAATGGTGTTGATTGTTGGGGTGAGCAGAACGGTCTCATTGATTGCCAAGGTTTGAGTGGTGAATTGTGCGATTGAGATTCTTGGTCCTTAAGACACTTGAGGAACAGTAGATGTGTTAACCATTAGGGTTGCTTGGATGGTTTCCATCTGTTGTTGTGATATCCATGGTGCAGTTAGAGGATTTGATATGATGCTTTGGTTTATGATTGGAGTGTTTCTCGGATTCAGTTGATTGGTGGTTGGTAAAGGGGGAAGTTTCATGGCTTGATTTCTTGGTTGATAGATTTGTAAGTTTTGACTTTGATTTAAATCTACCAAAGGGAAAGGTGTTCAAAAATTTAGATTGGGAATGCTCACATTTGTTGTACCATTGATGTTTGGAGGAGATAATGATCCCATGTATGGATTGTACCAATACAAGTTTTGAAAATCAAATGGTATTGTAAGGCTTGGATAGTTTGGTTGAATTGGATTACTCATGATGGATGAAACAAGTTTATATTCCATGTTCCTCTTGTGTTTTGACCTTGTTGACCTTTGACTGGTTTAGGACCAATGAATAGATGGAAGATGAAAGGGTGAGTGATATGTGTGTTTAAAATTTTAGGAACTTTGGATCAATGCTAGACTTTAGGACTTGATTTGATTTTGATTTTGAAAAAGGATAGTTTGACTAAGTGTGTTAAGTCAAACAAGATGATGGTGAACTTGTAAACCCTAGGAAGTTGTGTTATCCTAGAGAAAACTTGCATAAGGGAATGAATTGGCTAAGTGTGTTAAGCCAATCAAAGTGATGATGAACGAGTAGACCTCAGGAAGTTGCGTTATCCTAGAGGAAAATTTGTTCAAGAGGATTGATAATTTGACTAGGTGTGTTAAGTCAAACAAGGTGATGCTGATTTTCTAAAAGTCTAGCATAAGCGATGTTTCAAAGTTCCAAAAGTTGTTGGTGAGATGGAAATTTGATAAATGTTTGGATGGATGAAGTGTTTTGACTTGATCCTAAATGACCCTATGAGGATCTACTTACAAGACCAAGGTATTGAAGAACATGTTTTTGCCTAAGAGTGGTTCAAACCAAGAAACCAATGTTTGCATGAAAACCAAATAACTCAAAAGGGACGAAGCACATGTGTGGTTCAATTGTCTGTTATCTTACTTAGATTTGGTTCTTTTTACCACAAACACTTTCTTGATTAGCTTTTCAAACTGAATGTCCAATGTCCTAATTTTCTTTCATCCCACAAAATGCATTATGTGGAAATCAAGGAAATCAAGGCAAAGGTTTCCTAGGTTGACTTTGGGAGAAACAAATGATGATTAAACCCAAGTACTTAGAAACCTCTAAGGATATAATCCCTAGGGCAAGCTAGAGCACTTAGATTCGTCAAAGGATATTTGTATCCTCCAAAGGGTTTGAAATTTTGAAGCTTTTGTGAATGTTTGTTTTCCATGTTTTGAGGATCAAGCAATGTGTTTTGATTTCAAGAGCATGTACAACCCTAGGATAAAGAGACAATATTTTGTTGGGTTCCCACTTGGATGAATCTAGTTGCACATATTCTATGCGGATGACTAGATGCTTGAACACACTAGCTCCCCTCCATGACACACACTTCTCGGGTCAGCCAAGCATCACTACCCATGAATCTCCCATGGCATACTTTTCATCTCTACAACAAAACCACATGTATAATGTGGGGCGGCTTCAAAAGACATGACCTTTTGCACCAACAAAATAGACAAGGATTTGGCCTTCTAAACAAGGGTTTTAATTCGGTCTTTTCGTTTGTGGCGGCTAACCCATGTGGCGAGAGACCATTGTTGCCCTTCTCATTGGAGCCAACCATGTGATATTGGCTTTTGTTCCAGTACCCACTTTTATATCCTAGCTAGAAATACACTTGGCTTTAGTGTGTTACCGCTTGGGTCATTCCCTTGGGTGAGTACTTTTTCCCACAAGGCAGGCCTGCTAAGATAAAAAAAAGCGAGTAAACATATCCATAGTTCAATCAACCTTCATTTATAAACAAAGGGAGAACACACGCAATAATCC
The DNA here is from genome assembly GCA_007115665.2 of Sequoiadendron giganteum. Lineage (NCBI taxonomy): Eukaryota > Viridiplantae > Streptophyta > Pinopsida > Cupressales > Cupressaceae > Sequoiadendron > Sequoiadendron giganteum. The sequence goes on from CM021100.1 coordinate 466,111,332, forward strand.
TACTCACACTCGCAAGATGTTTTGTTCAATTTTAAATCCAAAGATGAAGTGTGGAGGCAATTCTTTTGACAACTTAATATCACAAAAAGATTTTTGATTCTCAAAATCGTTGTGAGGCGCGAGAGAAGCACATACTCCTTTTAAATGATATTACTTTTTGAAAAGGATTACAAAACATCAAGTACACATGTTCATTTTAAACCTCAAAGCAAAAGATGAGTTCTTTTTAAAGCACCATTTTTGAAGTGTGAAAGTTTTCCTTGTTCAATTTTTTACCAAATCGAAATCTAGTAAATGTCTAAGGTTATTTTTAACCAAGAGGATCAAGTCAAATGATTAATTTTAAACAAGCATGAAAATGGAAAAATCTAGCTCAATAAGCATTAAAAAATGCTTTTGTGAATCTTGGATTCCAATCTTGTTTTGCCTTGGTTTGGTTCCAATATCAACCTATAAAATAAAATACAAAGTTAATCATGAATTAAATGATCCACAAAGTCTTTCATAAATTAATGTATTAAACATAGGTTATTAAAAAATGCCATTTCTTAAAAAGAAATTATTTACCCCCCTTATAATGCAAAAAATTTCCTTCACCATTGTTTATTTCGCAAATTAATCCCTTCTACTGCTATACCGCGACCCCCTTCTAGATAGCCCATGGTATCACGGTTGGCAGCAAGCAAGCCAGTCAAGACCGCAACTGTTATACTGTGGACGGTCTGAGAGGAACTCGCAGTAGCGCGGTGGGAAAAGATGGTGGCGGAGACAGTGGACAAGAAGTTTACAACACAATACCACAGTTGGTAAGGTTGAAGACCGTGGTGGTGCAGTGGTGGCAAAGTAACGGCGAGGGTAGCAGTTAGCAGGTTTACCGTGATACCGTAGTTGGTTAGACTGAAGACCGCGATGGAGCGGTGAGGGTATTTGACGGCTACTGTGCTACCACTGGTGGTTAGGTGGTATTCCATGGGACAACGGTGAAGACAATGAGCGGTTACCGCTCAATCACAGGTAAGGGAAAGCTATCTGGCGGTACCGCGGTGAACACTGCTCTACTGCGGACGGGGAACCACTAGGTGGCAGTAACATGGTTGAAATTGCTGTACTGCAGACAGGGAACAGGTAGGTGGCGATAACGCAGTTGACACCGCTCTACCACGACAGTTAAGGGGATAGATCGTGGGACAGTGGTAGCAGCCAACAGGCGGTTAACCGCTCTATCACAGGCAAGAGATGGTTAGGCCTCGGTAATGCGAGAAACTGAGATGGTGGCGACCACAAGACCATGGATAGTGAGAAGGTGGGCTGTGGTATGGTGGTGGACACCGCGGTACCACTAGCGGTGAAGGCTGATGGCATGGTAAGGCAGTAAGTGGCGGCGGAGATAGTTATTGCAGAAGAAAATGTCGGCGTGGTAGTGCGGTAAGAGGTCGGAGTGAAGCCTGAGGCAAACACCCAACACTGCTATACCACGGGTGAATGAACTAAGAGGCATGGTAACGCGGGAGATGGCCTACTTGGCTACGCAGGATAAAAACTACAAGGAAAAGCACAGGAGAAGAAGAAATTTGTAGCAAAAAAGCTTGTTCAAATTACGATTTTATCTTTCTAGATTATTTGCTTTCAGCATATATGAACAGTTAGGCATAAATGAAAAAAAATCATGACTTGTAAAAAAAAGAAGGAATTTTTTTTTCTTTCTTAGACATTATAATATACAACGGTAAAAAAAAATGTAAGTAACTATCTTCTCATGAAGTGGAATGATCTGCAAAAGGTTTTTAACCATAAATAACAACAAAAATGACTGTTAACAGAATAGTTGAACACATTGAACAAAATTTCCTGCAACAAAGATGTAAGTAGAATTGTAAAAGAAAATTCAGAGGTGCCCTCCTTCTAGCGCCAGAATGTGAACCTGGAAATTCATAACCTGCACAAACAGAGCAAACATATCATACTGTTAGATCAAATGCAAGAGAGAATCAAGTTTCCCTATGAAATTAGATTGCAACATTAACATAGGAAAACAAGTGAAGAACAATAAGTAAACAAATCCTATTTTTAATGAGCAACTATCAATCCCATGGGGGAATTGGTGCTGATTGGTATGTTGAAATCAGCCCTTTCCCAATTCCTGTTTTAAGCTTGATGATTGTTGATGGTGAGATCAGATGTTTGAATGGAATGAACAAGATTAGCCCTCAATCCAAGAGAGTAACCTTGCATGAAATCTATGGAATGAAGATGAATTTGAGTAAAGTAAGTTTACTCAAAGTTGTGTATTTTTGAATGAGGAGAGAAACCTCCAATTTATAGATTTCTAAAGTAGAAAAGAGAATGAAAACAAACAATGTGGGATCATTCAAAATCCAATGGCCAAGTGTCATTTGTCAAGATGTGAATGGCTGAAGGTTGTGCACATTTTGGCCAAAGTGCCAATAAATGCAATTAGGTGGAATTTCAAATTTGAGAAATGACATGTGAGAGGGAAAAGGGAATGAAATAAATGCCACTTGGCTCAATGCACAAGGACATGTAAGAGGAATGAATGCCTTGCTGGATGTATAAATCCACTTGGAATTTTTGAATTCAAATTGAGGGAATATTCTCTTTTGATGCCATGTGAAGGAAAATAGATGAATTAATAGATCAAAGTAATTGATTTATTGTGCAAGTTGCATTCTCTAGAGAATGTGACATAGATTAAGATTAAATTAATCAAATTTTAATTAATTTAATGAGGAATTTAGGATATGTGACCATTTAGACTTAAATTGATGAATTAATTTAAATTAGAATTGAGGGGAATTGATTAATTATATAAATGATTTTGATTTATTTAACTAAGTGGGAAAATGTTAGATTAAATCAAATAAGGTTTAATTTATTCAATTTAATAAGAGGACTTTAGAAACTTTAATCAAATAAAATGATTTATTTAATTAAACAGAGACATAAGATTAATTAAATTAAATTGATTAATTTAATCAAAGAAGAAGAAAAGACTTAATCGAATAAAAAATGATTTATTAAATTAAGAGATAGAATATGATGATAAGCTAAGAGCATGATTCAGGAAGAAATGTTGTTAATAATCAAGATCAAATGTGTTGAACCGAATGTACATTTTTCAGGTGTACACTAATTATAATAAAAATTTATTTTCCTATACATTATGATGAACTTGAATCATCTTACACCTTTTGAGGGTCAACCTTAGGAATATATCTTCATAGTCTCTAGGTTTTAATAGTTTTACCTTTTGAATGCTCTATCATTATAAAATCTTACTAGGATTTTTGTATTTACTTTCTATTTTTTTGTTGTATATGTCTTTCTAGGCTACATGTTTCTTTTATGAAACTATTTTCACCCATCGTACTCATCTTTGGATACCTCATCAATGTTTCATTCTTGGATCTTCTATATCATAGAATTTTTTAATTTTAAAATATTTAATTGATTTACTTGTCTTATCATGGATATTTTTTTCCCCCTAATTACGAAGATTGATTTTATGTCATTATGCTAAATATTGCTACATCGTTTGTGACTTATTACATTGACATGCCTACTAGTTCATCCCTATGTGAATTGGATAAAACTAGGGATCTCTAGAGGCTCTTTTCTATTTTTTACCTAACAAGTATGATATATTTTATTCTACATCTATGAACTATCCTCCATGTGATTATCTTCATACCTATTTATTTAAGGATCCTATCAATATAGATACTTGTATGATTGAATTGCACTTACATATGATTTTGAGGTGATTTCTAGCATACCTATAGATAAAATTGTTGATTTTTTGGATAACCTATCAATAATTATTATTCCTAATGTGATTATACCTTTGATGATTGTACTTCTTCTATCAGTAGTGATATGCTCATGCATGATACACCTTCTCTACATCTTATATGGCTCATGGTACATTAATTATATATTTATCGATGGTTGTAGTGATATATTTTCTATTATCATGATGAAGATGTTGAATTATTGTCTCATGATGATTCATTACCTCACACATATTCTATTGGCATTTTCTTAATGGATTCCATGCATTTCCCTATAAACCATGATATTTTTTAATTTTTTAATAGAGAGCCACATGTGGATCCTCATAAGTTTTCTAAAATATAATTTTTAATTATATTGGAGTACACTTATGTGCATTGACTATTGAAGAAATGTGAGATCTAGGCATGTATACGGATTTAAAACCATACATGTAATTTGGGCTGATAACACATCTACCACTATTGCACATGCTATAAATTTATATATGAATATGGTTTGTGTTGAGAATTATCTAGAAAACTACCTTATTAGTGAAATAGATTACCTAAAATATTAGTTAATGATAATAAACAAAATGATATCATCAAAATGATGCTACAAGACATTTTTACTTAACTATTAGTTTTTGATAAAAGAGTAAAACGAGTTTTTACTTAACTATTAGTTAATGATAATAAACAAAATGATGCTACAAGATATTTTTACTTTAACTATTCCAAGCATATTTTTGGCAACTTGTTTCACAAAATGTGATGGCAAAGGTGATCCATTGTGACAATTACAATACTCCGAGTCATACATCAAATGTGACGACATTCCTTGCATGGTTTTACCAACAAAAAAATACATCTATGCTAAAAAAATTTCATTTAACACTCCTAATAAAAAATCATTTGATGGGGGCATTGACATGGCATGTAGACTATTTAGCAGAAGCGCCTTAATGGAATGTGGCGTGATGATATGCCAAGATTGTTTGATGTGCTTAATTTTTGTTTAGCTCTCAATAAAATGTGTTTCATAGGAAATTTGGAACTTAACCCACGGACAATCATGCATCCGCATGGGGTAAGGTATATTGTATATGCATTTGAAAATCAAAGCCTTAAGAGATACTCACGGTTTAGAAGGAGGTAGTTGATGTGCGTAAAAAAAAAAACCTTCAGGGGCCCACTTTGGAAAATGGAAAGTCAGATGGAAAGATAGTTATATATTTCAGTTTGCATGGAAAAACCAAGAATAGGAAAGTTGCATCGATAAGGAATGAAAGGGGAAGGTTGACATAGGAAAGGAGGGAGTATCGTGGACAGCAGAGAGAGTGGATCGATGGAGTGACAAACGAATTAGGTGTAGCTTGGAATGGAGTAGCTACATGGCGGACAAAGTTGTTGATTCAAATGAGTATATGCCAAGAAACGTTTCCATAGAGCTGCAACTTGTTTTTGTTACTATTTTTAATGCTTTGAGTTGCTGCTAGTTAGAACGCAGCCTGATATATTTGCCTTTATATTGCCAGCCAAAAACTTAGTGTTGGTATAATTATTTATGTGTTGAATATCAATCTCTTTATTTTTGTGTCCATTTGTGAAGACTTGAAAATTGCTAACTCCATTGCGTGAGGCAGAGTTTCAATTTTGTTCTTGGTTCTGTATTGATATACCTTTATGTTCGTAGTTCGAAGATTGAAGCAAAGCAAAGTAATGATAGTTTTAGTTTTGATTTTTAACCTCAGTCATCTTTTTTTTTAATCAGAGCAGTAAGTGATTGAGTGTGGTAAAGATGGACAAGATGCCGCCCGAGAAGAATGCCAAGAGGATGTGCTAGAGGAAATTCTAGATGGGCCATGGATGGATTCTTGAATTGTTACAGAGTGTCATGGAAAAAATGGATGCCATGGAGCATGCAAAAAGGAGATGATTACCTACTGGAGATATAAGGGACAATAAAGAAAAGGAGCAGCAAGTCAAAGATGAGGTGGTTCAGGGAGAAGAAGAAGAACTTGATGGGGTTGAATTAAGATTACTTAGAGCAGTCATGGGGTTGGAGCCAAGCTCAAGATAGAGGTTCCCACCTACTCAAGAAGCCTCAAGGGAGAGGAACTCATTGATTTGATCAATGAGCTTGATAGTATTTCAAATACAAAGAAGTGGTAGAGGATAAATGAGTCAAGTTTTCCATACAAGATTTAAAGGCCACACTACTATGTGGTGGGATTATGTTTAGTCAAAAAGAAGAAAGAAAACAAAGGAGAAGATAACTTCTTGGAATAGAATGATTGCCAAATTGAAAGCTAAGTTCCTTCATGGAGACTACAAAAATAACTTGTTTAAAAGATTACCAAATATTAAGCAGAAAGAGGTGAGTTTGAAAGAATATACAAAGGAGTTCTGCAAGCTTGTGATTTTAGCAAGGCATAGTGGAGATGATATGGAGAAGGTATCTAGGTACCTCAATGGATTGAGATATAGTTTGCAAGATGAATTGAGTCTTTTCTCACCTAGCACTCTTGAGGAAGCCTATCAATTTTTGGTTAAAAAGGAGAAGCTTATGAGAAATAAAAGTCAGCAAGGAAGAGGTAGAGGAAGAGGAGCAAGAAGAAGAAGGTAACACTCTAATAGAGGAAAACAACACCATCAAGGTGAAGAAGTAGGAACTTCTCGTGGATAAGACAATCTAGAGAGAGGAGGTTCCCAAAACATAGAAAGGAGCCCATTTGGTAGAGGTGGCTACCAAGGAAGATTCTAAGAGGCTTTCAAGGAAAGTTCTTTAAGTGTAACAAGTTTGGTCACAAAAGTTGGGAGTGTTTTGAGTTTACACAAGAAGGCCACACAAGGCCTCAGAGGAGTAATCAAATTGTGCAACCAAACCAAGAGAGTGTGAGGCCACCTTCTCACCATTTAGAAGAACTTTAGATAAGAGTCTTTGTTTTCCAAGAGAGTACTATTCAAACCATTAAAGGAGAGTCAAGAACATTTGCAAAGAAGAGCCTTAACCAAGACCAATTGCAAAGCTAAAGATAAATGCTACAAAATTATTATTGATAGTGGTAGTATGGATAATATTGTGTCAATTAAAATGGTGAATAAGGTAGGTCATACTAGAATTTAAAACATCCTAAACCCTATCAAGTTTTTTGGCTACAAAAGGGGCATCAGCTATTGGTAGATGAGCAAGCCTCTATAGAGTTTCAAATAGGTAGTTATAAGGATAGTATTTTGTGTGAAATTATTCCCATGCATGTTTATCATGTGCTTCTTGTTAGGCATTATAAATTTGACATGAGAGCCATACATGATGGAAGAAATAATACTTACACTTTTCAGAAGGATGGTCAAAAACATACACTATTTCCTTTGAAAGGAGAAGTGGATAATAAGAGCAGTAGTAATAGTAAGGTTATGTTTGTGAGACGAAAATATTTTTTGCATGAAATGAATATGGAAGAAGTGGGATATGCATTGGTACTCAAGCCTACGGTTGCTCTTACCTCTAGTAATTTGGATGATATACCAAATTACACACAAGATATATTGAAAGAACATATGGATATTATGATAGTTGATTTTCCTAATGAGTTGCCTCAAATGAGGACCATTAGTAACCATATGGATTTGGTTCAAGGGGATAGCCTACCAAACAAGGTTATATATATATATATAAACTCCTAAGTAGAATGAAGAGATTAGAAAGTAGGTTGAATAGTTTCTAGAAATAGGATTGATAAGGGAAAGTCTTAGCCCTTGTGTTGTACCAACAGTCCTTGTACCCAACAAAAAAGATGATTGGAGAATGTGCATAGACTTTAGAGCATTCAATAAGGTTAAAATTAGATATGTAATGTTTCCTATTCTAAAGATGGATGATTGAATGGAATTTTTGAGGGGTTCTTTGTATTTATCAAAATAGATTTGAAGAGTGGATACCATCAGATTAGGATTAGGTTTGGGGATGAATGAAAGATGAAACATAGCGAAATAGGATTTTAAATGTGGGGTGCACCAAATATGGTAAGAAGGGGGCCTATCTTCCTTTATTTCATTAGGAAATGAGATCCACACAAAGAACTAAATTACAACCCTTAGGTGAGTTAACTGAAGATGTGAATCTTTTGATTTCCTTATAACTGAGGGATGGAGGTCAAGGTCAAACAACACTTTGGGGAGAAATACTAAAAATAGTAAACTAACATGAAAAATCAATTGAACACTTGAAATAACAAGATTAAACTCAATACTAATAGAACCTACAATCAAAATGTAGATTAGAGAAGGTCAGATATGAATGTACCTTTCACCAAAAGTAAATTTTTGAAGTTGCTTTGGTACTCATTTTCCCATGGGCCAATGGGTCCTTTGTTGGGGTTTTTTTGAAACTTTATAGAGCCTCTGGTCCCATCTCTGCACTTCCAAATTCCTTAGGTTTTAGTGTCAAAAAGTTTGAAATAAATTTTGTAGATGAATTTCCATGAGAAGATGACAACTTTGACAACTTCAATTTTTCTCTTCAAGAGATCTTCAAGTCTTCTTCAACCTACATCTACAAACACAACATGGAAGGGAAAAATTGTTTGTTTTTGGTGAATAGGGATTTTCCTTGGTCAAACCTTGTTTTGGTAATTAAACAGTGAAACGAAATAAAACATGAAATAGGGAATGAAGAATGGACAAAGCAATGTTACCACTCAACAAACCCTTGTATAAATCTTGGAATGTAGATATCCAACTCACATGAAATGGATTCAATGCATGTGGATCATGAGCCTTGAATATTTCTTGAAATAATGGCTTTAAATGCTTGAAGGGATCATGAAACTTACATCACCATATTAGCTCCAAAAAGATGCATGATGCAAGAAGAATTCGACATGAAAATTGGATCTTCAATGCTGCAATAAAAATCTAATAATTCTTGCCTTGAATGCCTTTGAAAGTGCCCTTGAAATCTTATAAACTTGCTAGGTTCTTGAATTTCTTTTCTAGGATTTGAAATGATGAAATAACCTTATATTTATACGTATGTATCCTCAATTTCCCAAAATTCAAATATCACAAGGAAACATTGAATCGTAGATTTGAAATCACTAAAATACAACCAAAAACATAATTTAAAATTAGGTCCTAAGGTCAAGGGAGGTCCCATTCTCCCATGGGTAAATGGGTCCCATGTTCCTAAACCCAGGACACACATTGCTCAAGGTAAAGTGTTATGTTTAGGCATTAATGGATGTTAGGTTTCCTCTTCAAAAAATATAGTTAAATAGGCTTGGTAAATGAATTAAAGCAAAAATTAAGGAAAATTAAGCTCAATTAATTAAAGGATTCCAAAATATGTGTGAAAGTGTAAAGGGGTACACTTTACAATGCTAAAATAAGGAAAAATTAAGTCCAAATTAACTAAGAGGGCCCAAACAATTATGAAAATATAAAAGGATATGTATTTTTCTACACTATAGAAGATAATGTTTAAGACTAATGATGGTCTATGTGAGTGGTTGGCTATGCTTTTTGGTCTTACAAATGCACACCTAGTAATTTTATGAGGCTTATGACTGAAGTCATTAAACCATTCTTAGGAAATTTTGTGATAGTTTATTTGGATGATATATTGGTTTTTAGTAGGTCTAAGGAAGAACACTTGGATCACTTAAAACTGGTTATGACACAATTACATGAGGAGAGGCTGATGATTAGCCTCAAAAAGTGTACCTTTATGAATATTGAATAAATCTACTTAGGTTTTGTTGTATCTAGAGAGGGATAGAAGATCCACAAGGAGAAGGTTAAGTCCATTCTTTATTGGAAAACACCTAGGAGTACTTATGAGGTAATAATTTTTCATGGAATTGCTAGCTTTTATAGGAATTTTATCAAAAAATTAGTAGCATAGTTTCTCCTATACTTGACACTATAAAAGGACATAAAAAGTAGTTTGAATGCACTGAAGAGGTTCAAAATTGTTTTAGACTTCTCAAAAATAAAGTGACTAAACAACCTATACTTGTGTTACCTAATTTTTACAATGTTTTTCAAGTGGGGTGTGATGAAGGTGGCTTAGTAATAGGGGTTCTCCTGAGCCAAGAAAGGAAACTATTTATCTATTTTAGTGAAAAATTAAATGATGCTAAGAATAAATATTGAGCTTATGATCTTGAATTTGATGCATTGGTACAATCTTTGAAGAAATAGATGTATTGCTTGCTTCCTAAGGAGTTTTTTGTTTACACTAATAACCATGCACTAAAATTTCTTAATAGCTAACACAAGTTGAATCAAAGGCATGCAAAGTGGGTGGAGTACCTTCACAGTTTTAATTTTTGTGTTGAAATATAAGAGTGGGAAAGAAAAAAAGGTTGTTGATTCATTAAGTAGAAGAAGTATATTGCTATAGGAGATTCAAGCAAACAATGTTGGGTTTGAGAGCTTGAAGGGGTTGTATGAAATTATTTTATATTTCAAACATAAATATGAAGATTACAAAAGTCCTATCAGTTGAGATAGAGGGACATGTACTAATTTTATTTTGCAACGGGTTTTTTTTTTCAAAGGTAATCAATTGTGCATTCTTAGGGGGTCAATGGGAGAGAATATCTTGAAGGAGAATAATTTTGGTAGCCTAGTAGGACATTTTGGACAGGACAAAACTTTCCTACAATTGAGTACACACTATTACTCGCCACAAAAGTAGGAGGATGTGAAGATTTATTTGGAGAGATGTAGAGTATGTTGGCATGCAAAGGGTAGCAGTCAAAACACTTGTTTATACCAACCACTACCTACGCCAAGTAGACCATGGGATTCAGTAAGTATGGATTTTTGTTGTAGGATTGCCAAGAACCCAAAAGAGGAAATGATCTTCTATTTTCATAGTTGTGGATCTAGATTCTAAAAATGGTTCATTTTATTCCTTGTAAAAAGACTAGTGATGCAACCACTATGGCTAGCTTCTTTTTCAAAGAAGTGGTGAGGTTGGATGGTATACCTAGGAGTTTAGTATTTGATAAAGACACTAAGTTTTTGGGTCACCTTTCAAGATTGCTTTGCAAGAATTTGGGCACCCATCTTAGCTTTGGCTCAACTTTCCATCCAAAAATGAATGGCCAAAAATAAGTCAACAGAAGTTTGGGTAATGTGTTGAGGTGCCTTCTTGGAAACACACCTGATAATTGGCATATGGCTTTATCGCATGTGATGAGTTTCCATATAATCATTCTCCAAATAGGAGTATAGTTTTGAATTCATTCTATATTTTTTATGGTATGCATCCAAGGGGTGTATTTTAACTCAAAGATCTTGGTAATTTTTAAAGGAGATGTGAAGATGGTGATGAATTTTTCGAAGATATTCATGACCTTCATGAAGAGGTAAAATTATAGATTGAGGGGAGAAACAAATAGTACAAGTAGTATGCTAATAAGAAACAAAGAGAAGTGCATTTTTAGGTTTTTGATGTCATTTTGGATCATCTCAAGAAGGAGAGATTCCCAGAATTTGAATATAATAAACTAAAAAAGAAGAAGATAGGTCCTTACCAAAAAATATCATAAAGTTTTCCACCAATGCATGTGAGATAGCTCTTCCTTCCGATATGGATATCTCACCCATATTTAATGTGATTGATCTCTATCCCTACAAAGGTAAGGAAATTGATGAAACAACTGACACAGAGTTGATTTTGAGATTGGAACAACAAGTGACCAAGCTAGCTCCAATTGACATTTAGTGCATCTTAGAGAAGCACTTGTTGAAGAAGACTCAGTGAAAGAAATATTTTCAATACTTGGTTAAATGAATGGATCACCCTTTGGAGGATGCCACTTGGATATCAACTATTGAGATCTCCAAATATGGTCATAGTGTTGTTGACCGCATGAGCAAGAGCTCATGATTCTAATTTTTTTCTTAGGGAGCTTGATGCAAGAGCAACAATGCATTCAATTTTTATTTGCATTTTAAATTTGACTTTTGTGTTTTGCTTTGGCTTTCAAATTATTTTTTTGTTAGTGATAAGGGGGTGTGGTTTTGAAAGGCAATTATTTTAAGAAGTTATAATTGCAAACAGCTTGGAATACATTTATACAAACATGTAAGTTTTGGAATATGATTACATGCAACTATAAAAGCATGAAATACAAGGGAATTTTGTCATAACTTTTTAGATGCAATTGCACTAGTATATTTGCATTCAAATATGGTAAAAGCATAGACAATAGTACGTGTCCTATTGAAAAAAATTCCTTAATGAGATGTCATCTCCGAGAATTCCATGATTGTAGAATATGCATAAAATAAATTTCTTATGGAATGGGTAAAAGCAAGAAGTTGGGTTCACAAAGAACGGAAGTTTTGGCCAAAACAAAAACATTCACAAGAAATGCATACGTGCTTTGGATCGAGTACCCGAGCCTAAATCTGAACGCATATGCATTTAGATTCGGGTACGCAACCTAAAATGTGTATGCATTACAAAACGCATGTCTTCATAATGTGAACACATTTTAAAATGCGTATTCATTTCACAAAGCTATTTAATTTTTTAAATTAATGACTGTAATTCATTTTCACAGTTCATTTTAGGTGCGTGCTTGAGGGAGAGAAAATATTGTGTACGCATTTCAAAGGGCCAAATTTATCCAATTTTTTGTTGCCACCTCCTCCTGTCGACACAACCAACCTCAATGACCTCTAGGTTGGTTGAATTCTTTTTTTTTGCTTTATATCTTGCATTTCTATTTTTAAATTGTTTTTTTTTGGTTTGTTTTGTTTGTTTTACATTCAATATTTTATAGTTTTTAAATTGCACTTAAAAAACCAAAAACATCAATGAAACCAAAAACCTTACATTGTAAATTAAAAATCATAAAAACTAAACCTAAATTAACTACAATTTAACCTAAATTGGACATATTTAACTTATAAATCAAAACCCTAAACCCTAGGTTCAAAAAAATAAAACCTAAAAACTAAAACCCTTAATCCTAGGACCTAAACCCTAAAACATAAATGTAAAACCCTAAACACTTAAACCTAAACCTAAAACCCCAAACCCTAAACCCTAAAACCTTAAACACTAAACCTAAAACCTAAAACCCTAGGTAAGAGTAGCTATCTTGAATCTTGTTGTTTTCCCCCTTAGTATTGATCACGCTTCAATTAATGTATATCATCAAATTTGGCTATAGTTTAATTATCAAGTGATAGAGCTAAAAATACGTTTATGACCTTCTTTTAGGAGATTCACTTAATAAACCAATGACATATAGATCTAACTCAAAACTATTTACAATTTCCACCCCATTTATTAAAGGTAAATATCATAAAACACCTATATGAATTATGACAAATATGTCATCCTCTAGAAATTTTTGATGTAGAAGCACTTATACAACTCAACATATGAACCCTTTCCATGTACACAAAATGTAACATTGCATCCTTAGATATTTTAGGTATCTTAATTATAGTATACATATTGATATAAGTTATAGTGGAAATCTTTTAGATATACTTGATGATTCTTCTTGGAAGGGTTACAAAAGTACTAAAAGGTGTTCAATAATTATTTTTAGGTAATGTAGGTACGATTTAATTAAAATTGTATGACCTTGGTGTGACAATTATCTCCATTTTTAGTTGCATTAGAGTTGGTAGTTACAATGAACCCTTCATATTATAGGTCTTTCACACAATAAGATCATTGACAATCATTTTTGTGAACTATTTACTAGGGGATGTGAGACTAATAGTTTCATCACACTATCTAAACCTATTTATTTTTATTAACTTTTTTAACATATTTGCAACATTCTTCATAGTATTAAATTTATCTAACATCGCTCTCCCATTCCCACCACTAAACAAACTAAACACAAACACTAGTTGACCTCATACAATCTACATCTCATAATAAATCTAAGCTAATAAATGTCTAAATCTCATATAAAGTTGCAAGTGCCTCTAACCTTTCTATGATATAAGTCACCTATTGTACTAGTTACCCCATTTTTACAATAAATTACATTACCTTTAGGTTGTAAGTGATTTGTAGTAATACTACCAATTTATTGCAAGTGTCATATAGTGCCTCTTTGCTAGAAAATATAATATTTTGTATTTACCCACAAATACATATTAAGAATCTCTCAATTTCTAGTTCATTACAACACCTTTAAAAATGAATTCAATCTACACATAGATTAACATCCACCTTCTTTATGACATTAATTTAAAAATTATCACACATAGATGTCTCTTGATGAGGGCCCCTTACTATTATATCTTGAAGGAGATCAATAACTTGAGGACCACCAATAGGATTCATAGTGGGTTCTTAGCCTTCCCCTCATTCCCACTTTGATGAGTGACATGATGCCTACGAGGCATCTTTCATTGATAATCAATGCATAGGTTAGGACATACATATAATCATCTAAAAATCATCACTAAGGCATGAAATTTATTAGTCCAAGATAGAATGATACAATAATTTGAAATTAACAACCACACACTAGACTCAATTTTAACCTTGCAAGGAAAATAAAACTATATGGTTACTAGAAGATAAAGTGCATGAATTTAACTTTGAGGGTACATGTATGTATGACTTTAATTGTATAACTTAATGTGTACATGCTATGAATTTTTTAATGTTATAAATTGAATGTGTTTTCAAATGAAATGTATTTTGAATTTGTGCATGTTCAATGTGATTTAAATAACTTTCAAATTGTGTATTTATTAGCTAAATGGTTTGTTGATGTATATTTTTTAATTGTTTAACATGCAGTTGCGATTTCATTATTCACATGGAGCTTGAATTTACCATAGAGGATTTTGTACCTAGTGCACAACCTGAAGATCCCATACATCTAGATCTTCCACCACAACAAAACCCCACACCTCCACACTCTCCACCTCCTAAGCCCCCACACCCTATAGTAGATCAAGCTCGATTAAGAGAGTGCATTAGAGAAAACCTTAATGTGATTCGGGAAAATATAGGTTTGATAAAAAATGAGCCTAATATCACCTTCCATATTTCATAATTTGTATCTTCGATGCATTTTTTTGTCAATTTTGTTCGATCTATTCATACAGACCTAGATAGGTCCCATCAATGGAGATACGAAAGGAGGCAAACAAACCATTTTCCAACATTTCTTTAGCCCCCAAATAGACGAACTGATTCCACCCACCAAAAAATGAATTTCAATTAAATGGTGTAGGCACCCGCAAATAGCTACAAAATTTTGGGATAGATGGTGGATGGTGTTTGATACTCCACCACATGGAAATTATGAGGTGCCCATATACTTTTTGAGAAAGTTATGGGTTGAGTTTGAATTGGGTTTAAAACCCAACTATTTTGATATAAGTTCATTTTAGGGAGTTGGGGGTGGCATGCCCCAACATAGATTAGGAGCATGTCTCGATCCTTAGGGATGTGCTTTGATTTCTCCTATTGTTGCTCCTCCTTCTCATGGTGTTCCCACTGCATTTCAGCAATAGACAATGTTATTGACATTAAGAGCATTGAGTTCTCTTTTAGGACATCTCACTCATAAGACTACACATGCAGGGACTAAAGTGGGAAATAGAGAGCATGAAGGCTCAAGCTATGGGCATACTCAGGCATCCAATTCAGGTGACCCACATGTATCTAGGAGAGAGTCATATATGGATTTACTATATTCTGAGGATCATCTTACATAGCTATGTTCATCTTTTGAACTTAGGCACATTTAAAAAATTTGTTTGAAATGTGAAAAATTTGTGTAAATAATAACATAAAATTATATATAATATAATATTAATTCAATAAGTGTTTAGTGTAGATGCATGATCACATGATGCTTGAATCTCAATATGATCGTGTATGTATTTTGAGTGCTGTAGAATTGGGCTCACCTTTTGGTCAGGTACAAACCAATATATTTTAATTTATGTGCACATATCTAATTTAATTTTAATTTGTGCACATGTGTGAAATGATATATTATATCTAGATGTAGGGAGGTCATGTGATATTGAGTATCGACCAACCAAAAGTTGTGTTGTGTGCTTCTGAGTCATCATCAGCTCAAGTGCATGCTTTCAAAACTTTGTTAAGTTTAAATTAAATATACATCATAGATCTAATTTAATTTGAATTTGTACACGTGTGTGAATGATCTATACATTGTTGTATCTATATGCAGGGATTTCGTGTGATACCCATGGCGGGTGCACCTGAGGCATCGTCAACATTTATGTATAGGCAATCTCAGGTGTGCGATCATGAGGTCTTATCATTCAAGGTTGTAAACTTTAGTAAATATCCTATACAATTTTTAGGTACCTTTTAAATATATATATTTGAGGTTTTAATATATTGTTTGCTTTATATGAATATGCAAGATATAGTAGATCAAGCATTTAGACCTTCTTGATTGACAGTTATGCTACCCATTGAACAAGATGTGTTTGTAGATTCACATGATCATATGGTAATTTATGCATAGTAAAAATTATTTTTACTGTATTTACTAGATATTTAATTAAATTTATTTTTATCATGTTTATATTTTCAAGTTTATATGTTAAATTATATCAAAATTTCTAATTAACTTTAAATCTAATTTCATGTTTCTTGGACTCTTTTACAGCATGATACAGGTACATCTAGTCCACATGGAGCAAAGAGGAGACTTGATTTGACTGATCACCCTAATAGTTAGATGGTTTTAAATTTTATGGACTATAGATCTCTATTCTTATTTAAATACATGTTTTGGACTTGACATATACATTTTGAACATGTTATTTCATGGACTATTTCACATACATTATATCAATTAATATGATCATATTTGTGTTTATTTATATCATTTGACTTTAATATGATGATTATATATGCACTTAGTTATGATCATGTTATGTTCATTTTGATGATTATATGCACTCATGTACATGTATAGATATTTTATCTAATTTTCATGTAATACACACTATATAAATTCTTCTCTAGAATCAAATTTCATATATATAATTGATCACATGGTTAGGTGACAAATTAATAAATTCATTAAATAGTTTAGATCATATTCATAATAAATTAAGGGAAGGTAATTTTAACTATTTTATAATGCTAGCAAATATTTGAATCACTGAACAAAAATCTATCTCCTTGTATGTATAAAATGTACAATCTATATACAATTGAACAATTATATTAAACGTGGTAAATACAAGACGTGATTTGTATAAGATAAAATTCAAACAAGATATTTAAAAAGTGACTAATAAGTTCATTGAAGTTCATACATCGAACAAACATATATAATGTATATTGATGTTTAATACAACTATATAACATGATGAAACATATATGTGCATGTAGATACAATTAATGCTTATCAACTTCTAGGTCAAGATCACAAATTGATATTTACATAGTCTCTTGATATAAAAAAATTACACTGAAAATCACATGGTTGACCGACTTGATGAGAACCTACAAAAATAATTAATGTAAGTAAAGTAACTATAGTTTTTATGAGTCTTTTAACTAAATAATTCATGCGAGAAAAGAAAAATATATAGTAAATGTTAGAAAATTGGATCTTATAAATTTCTTACAAATTCAAGTGATGTTTTCCATAGGATGGATTAAGGGGACCTAATAGGATATAGCTTAAGTGGTCCTAAGAGAATTCCTTAAGGGGAGTTAAGAGAATTACTTAAGGGGATGCAATAGGGTGGATTAAGGGGAGTTAATAGAATGACTTAAAGGGATGCAAGAGGGTGGATTAAGGGGAGTTGATAAAATGAATTAAAGGGATGTAAGAGGGTGGATTAAGGGGATACATGTCATGAACCTTAGGATATGGCTTAATAGGTCCTAAGAGGATGGCTTAAGGGGAATTATGAGAGTGACTAAAGGAATGCAAGAGGGTCGATTAAGGGGATGTAAGAGGATATGACTTAAGGGTCCTTTAAGAGGATGGCTTCATGGGATGCAAGAGGGTGGATTAAGAGGATGTAAGAAGATATGACTTAAGGGTCATTTAAGAGGATGGCTTCATGGGATGCAAGAGGGTGGATTAAGGGGAGTTGATAGAATGACTTAAAGGGATGTAAGAGGGTGGATTAAGGGGAGTTGAGAGAATTAATTAAAGGGGTGTAAGAGGGTGGATTAAGGGGAGTTGAGAGAATGACTTAAATGGATGACTTAAAGGGATTAAGAATCTCATTAACCCTAGAAAAACTAAACCCTAAACCATATGACCTAAATCCTTGGAGATGAACTCTAAACCATTAACCCATATATATTTGTTATTCTAAGAATCTCATGAACCCTAGAAACCATAAACCATAAGCCATAAACCATACGACCTAAAGCCTAGGAGATGAAACCTAAACCATTAACCCATTTAGATTTACTATTCTAAGCATCTCATTAACCCTAGAAACCCTAAACTTGAAACCATATGACCTAAAGCCTAGGAGATGAAACCTAAACCATTAACCCATATAGATTTTTTATTCTAAGCATCTCATGAACCCTAGAAACCCTAAGCCTTAAACCATAGGACCTAAAGCATAGGATATGAACCCTAAACCATTAACCCATATAGATTTATTATTCTAAGAATTTCATGAACCCTAGAAACCCTAAGCCCTAAAACATATGACCTAAAGCCTGGGAGATGAACCCTAAACCATTAACCCATATAGATTTGTTATTCTAAGCATCTCATGAACCCTAGAAACCCTAAACCCTAAACCATATGACCTAAATCCTAGGAGATGAACCCTAAACCATTAAACCATATAGATTTGTTATTCTAAGCATCTCATGAACCCTAGAAACCCTAAAGCCTAGGAGATGAACCATAAACCATTAACCCATATATATTTTTTATTTTAAGAATCTCATGAACCCTATAAACCCTAAACCATAAACCATAGGACCCAAATCCTAGGCGATGAATTAAGGGGATGCAAGAGGATGGGTTAAGGGTAGATATACAAGGATGGATTAATGGTACATAAGAGGATGGCTTAAGGGGTCCTAAGAGGATGGATTAAGGAGTTTTTAGAGAGTGATTTAAGGGAATGCAAGTGGATGGATTAAGGATAGATATATGAGGATATGGATTAAGGGGTCCTAAGAGGATGGATTAATGGGTTTTGAGAGATTGACTTAAGGGGATGAAAGTGGATTAATTAAGGGGTGTTGAGAGAGCGACTTAAGGGGATGCAAGTGTATGGATCAAGGGTAGATATATGAGGATATGGATTAAGGGGTCCTAGGAGGATGGCTTAAGGGGTGTTGAGAGAGTGACTTAATGGGATGAAAATGGATGGATTAAGGGTAGATATATGTGGATATGGCTTAAGGTGTCCTAAGAGGATGGCTTAAGGGGTGTTGAGAGAGTGACTTAATGGGATGAAAGAGGATGGATTAAGGGTAGATAGATGAGGATATGGATTAAGGAGTCCTAAGAGGATGGCTTAAGGAGAATTAATAGAGACTTAAAGGGATGCAAGATGATGGATTAATGGTACAAAAGAGGATGACTTAAGGGGTCCTAAGAGAATTTCTTAAGGGGATATGAAATCAATTATAAACTTTTTATAAAATGGCATTTAACTATTTCATTTTATATTTATACTATCAATTAAATGTATCTAGAACTATATATACTTACATCTTTCTAGATTTGAATTTTATTGTAAATATATGAATGTCCTCTCATTTTTTTAATGCATCTATGATTGTCTCATGCTCATCCCTTTAAAGTGTTCATAACACTTTATTAGAAGGCCTCCCTTGATATCTAACTAGTTTTATATTGGTTGCAAAAATCAAATTTGAATAATGTATAATCTTCTTGTGTCTTTCATAATCTTCAAATGCAGGAAATCCATTCTTTCTTAACAAATATTTTTGAAGCTAGGTGCCAACAACAATCATTGAACTAGTTGGATATTCAAAGTTTCCATCATCCACTCTAGGATGTACCAACTTATGTTTTCTCTCAACACATATAGCCAACAAATACTTTGTCTCCTCTTCATTCCCCTTAGGTGCAACAATAACATACACATGTCCTACAAAAATAAATAAAAAGTTCAATAAAGAGTGACTTATATCTAATTCACATATAAACATGCATACATATAAAATTCAATTCAATTTAATGTACCTTCTTGTACAAGATACAAAACATGATCATAATCATCTGATGAAAACACTTGATTATCTTCAATTGTCATTCCATGTTAAACATGTGTCCATGTAGGTGTTAAGGCTCTTTGTTTCTATTGTTTGACCTATTCCATATTTTCACACACTTCCCAATCACCTGCAATACAAAATTGAAAAAATCATGCCATCTCCTTGTCCATATTGTCCATGTGTTTTCATTTGAACTCTTAAATGAATGTCATTTTGCAAATCCATTAACTGTTTCACAATCTTGTCGAGAAAAATATCATTCTCTTCAACTAACCAAAAAAATAGTCAAATTATTGAGCTCTCACTTGTTCTTGTAGATAATTTGGTATTGCACCAATCTATGTAATTACACATGCATCTCTGAATTTTACAGCATCCTCAAATTTTAATTGCTCTCTAGCAAGAGCTCTTTTCACACATGCACCTGCTCCATCGTGTTCTCTCTTACCATGTCCATCTTAGAAAAAAACTCCACATGTGTTGGATATTATTTTCATTATGAATTCTACATAACCAATAAAACATTCTAGCATCTTGAATTGACCCATGCAATTATCCAACCATATGAGATGTTCTCTCATTTGAATTCATCTCTCTTAAATTTTTATAAAATATGTCAAAAAATATTGAACAAAATCAGATGAATGTAATTGATTATCACTTACATAAAAATGGTACTCTCTCAAAAAAATTCTATTATATTCTCTACTATCATCTACATATCTATAAACAATATGAACAAATATAGCTACTTGCACTGAATTATATTACTGCGATTGAATTTCTTCTTGTGGAGCAAGAGTATAATTTTCAGCAAAATCAACAAGTGACAATATAGTTCCAATTGAGAATGTGTTTTTACATAAACAAAATTGATTATCAATCCTATGAGCATAATAAGAGTGTTTCACATATTTAGGTACAATC
This sequence comes from Sequoiadendron giganteum, assembly GCA_007115665.2. NCBI lineage: Eukaryota > Viridiplantae > Streptophyta > Pinopsida > Cupressales > Cupressaceae > Sequoiadendron > Sequoiadendron giganteum. Next base: position 466,132,290 of record CM021100.1, read on the forward strand.
TTATCTTTAAATTCTTTAATAAATGCATGCACAATCTTTCCACAATTATCTCACAACATTTTCCAAATTTTTCATCTTTTAAATAATATTCAAAATTTTAATTTTTTTTACATCCATTAATTGTTTTCCAAATTTGAATCTAAACTAATTTCATGCATACATTCTCCTAATAATGAAAAGTTACCACATCTATCATATTCTCCAAAAATAAATGCTTTTAAATAAAATAAGTTTCCATTAGAGGGTTCACAAAACAAACCTACTATAAAATCTTTGATTGTTTTAGGTGGCATATTAATACTAGAAATGTCCTGCATAATTTTCTTAGCTGCAAAGTGCATCATATATATCAAAAAATATCATAATAATAATGAAATTGTACATGAGTATTACAACAACAAGAGATTCATTGTTTATTAATTCTAACATACCAAGGTTTACACTTTTTGAATGATCTTTGACTTATGCTAATATTAAATGGTAAGATTGAATCATCTAAAAAAAAATTATATAATTCAGTTTGAGTCATATCTAAGAGATGCTTTGGATGAAGTTCACAAATTTTGGAACCCACCCCTAAATCTAAGACATCTCTAATGTTAGGTGATACTTGTATTATCATGCCAAAAAAATCGATTAAAGATTTAATTTCGTTAGTTAATTTCATGTTTGATTTTGGGAGTCTACCACTAAAAATCCAACATTTATTAATTGGATCATTTCAATAATTTCTCTTCTTTTAGAAGCACTTATCAAAGTTTTAGGATTTACTTTTATACATTTACTAATCTTACTTAACATTCTTTTATTTGAAGTTGCTTTATTAACTAGAGAAGTTGTTAGTGCATGACGAGTTGCATTCTTATCTTTAGATCAACTTTTATTACCTATAAAATCAATAGAATTAGCAACACTAGATATGACTTGTCCTACTGAATCATCTTTCTTTTTTGGTTTTACAAAAATACCAAAAATTTTCATCACATTTCTCATTTTCCAAATTCTCATCAATTGCAACATGAGTTGACATTGAAATCCTAATTTCTTTCTATAAAAAAATATTCTATATATTCTATTTCCATAAGTTCTCATTTGTCTAAAAGAAACTTTACCATGAAGGTTATCTAGCACATCTTTTTCAATTGTAAAAAAACCATATTAATCTTCATCCATATAAGGGGTTTCATTTTAATTCACACAAGGGGTTTCGTTTTTATTTTCAGACATAAAAGGGATTTTGAATTCTCATTTTCATCAATATGAGGGGTTTCATTCTCATTTGCATTCTTATAAGATATTTCATCATTTTTTGTTTTTGCATTATTTCAACCCTAGAACTATTGATACCATTAATGGTGTATCCAACATCATCTAAATAACTAAGATCAATATTATCAAGACTTTGGTTTGAAGATATACCTAGATAGATTGTTTTAATAGGTTCATTTTCCATATCATTGGGAGGTGGATTTGAAGACATACCTGAAGTTTTTTGCATAGGTGCTATTTCCATATCATTCAAAGTTGAAGTTGAAGGCATAGTTGGGTTTGTCTCCATAGTTACATTTTCTTCCATATTCACCATCTCCACATTTGCATCATCTAAATTCATTTCATCCTTCATGGTTTCCTCTTCAACATTCATGGAACTAGATGCTTCCAAATTTTTCATTTGACGAATCCTTTCTCTTCTATCCCTATATCTTTTTTCCTCCATTTCTTTATTTAATTGAATTTATTCGGGTGTCATTAACTTTCTACATTTTTTTATTTTCCTTTGCTTTCATCCCATGGTTACCAAACCCTCTTTGATAGCAAACAAATTATTCTTAACATATTTTCAAATTTCCATCTCCTTCAAATATTCAAATAAAACTATGTAGTATGAAGATCCTTTCTTTTATAAACTTTCAAGTACAAAAACATCATGAATACATCCAAAATTTCTCTTTTTCAAAATATTCTTGTAAAATGTTCTTGTACTTGATTCCACTTCAGAAAATTCAACCTGCACTTTTCTCTTCCAATAATTTGTATAGAATATACCCTGCAGAAAACAAAATTGTAATAAAAATCGTAGAAAATGGCACTTTCGGACTGTACTACAAAAATAGAAAGTTGCAAAAAAAATGTGTTTTATTAATCTTTTTCAAATCAAGAGAAAATGGATATATAAGAAACATGTACATGTTTTAAAACATGTATGCATTTTATTCTAGGAATGCGTACACATTATATAATGTGTACGTGTTCCCTTTACCCAACAGGTAAATAGATAACACGCACACATTTTATTTAAATAACCTGTACGCATTTTAATAGCGTGTACATGTTATTTAAAATTGGAATCCCCAACCCACATGCAGCCTTGGTTTTAGGCTCGGGAAAGGCTTGGTAATCTGACCCTTAGCCTTTGACCTACAACTAAAAAACTAAGGCAGATTAAAGAAGAATGTCCAACTTTGGCAATATGGCTAATGGATCTTTTTCTTGAATCAATCTATACAATTAAAACCCATTAGAGAACACTATGTCTAGTTTCCAAATACATATTTTTTATTAATATTGGACTATATTTATTATTTTTTAATGAATTTCTAAGAAAACTAGTCCTTAAATGTGAAATATCAAGCTTTTTTTTAATTTTTAATAACATTTTTTTGGCTAAGTTTCTTGTAAAAAAATTATATGGCATCAATCTTCAGACAATTCTCTACACAATGAAAAAAAAATTCAAAAAAAAATTAGTTTAAGTCCAATTATGATATTCGTCCACGTTGATTTTTAAAAACAACAATTAAGGCCAATAAAAATTCAATAAAAAAAATATTCAGAAAAAAAAATTACAAAAAAATTTCATCAATCTCCATGTTTTTATCTCTCTTTCTCCAAAAGGAATTAGCAAAATACTTTTATTTGGGTCAAAAAGTGGTGTCTGTACAGTGTGTGGTATGGTAAAAAATAGGGACTTTTAAAAAGTGGTTTTTATTCATCCCTATCAAAATTTATTTTTTGTCATCTGGGTATTTGAATAAATTACATATTTGGAAACTAGATTCAAAATGCTAAATTTCATATTATTGACTATTTTTAAGATTCATTGTGTAAGTGCCTCAAATTTTCAGTCTAAGTGTGAAAATTTCTAAAAATAGCAAAAACACTTCCACTTTTTGAGCTTTTTGTGGACCCAACTTCTTGCATCATCTTGAATCATTTATGGCATTGACATGGCACATAGACTATTTATTAGAAGTGCCTCAATGGAATGTGGACTGATGATACACTAGGATTGTCAAATGTGCATAATTTTTTAACTTCCAATACAATGTGTTTCATAGGTAATTTGGAACTTAAACCATAGATAGTCATACATCCACGTGGGGGAAGGCACATTGCATATACATTTGAAAATTAAAACCTTGAAGATACCCACAATTGAGAAGGAGGTATTTGATGTGTGTAAACACAAGAAAAAACCTTCAATATCCCGCATAGGAAGAAGGAAAGTTGGAAAGAGAGTTATAGATTTTAGTTTACATGAAAAAATTGAGAATAGGAAAGTTGCATCGATAAGGATAGAAAGGGGAAGGTTGGCATAGGAAAGGATGGAACATAATGGATAGCAAAGAGAGTGGCTTGATGGAGTGACAAAGGAATGAGGTGTAGCTTGGAATGGAGTAGCTATAGGGTGCACGCATTCAAATGAGGATATACCAAGAAACCTTTCCATTGCGGGGTGAACCCATAATAGTGGGTTACAATTTTTTCCACAAAACCAAAAAATAAAAATTCCCATCAAAATGTTTAAAATGGCTCTGAATGAAGAGAACCCATTCGAATGAAGGGGTTTTGTTTGAACCCACATGTCTTTTAAGGCCTTTGAATGAACCTTACCTCTGCAAAAACCACCCACCTCCGTTCAAAGGTATTCAAGCGAATGTCATATAAATCAAACATTAATGCGATTTAGCCGAAACATTAGAAAATATATTATGGGCACCATGTAGGGGGTCTTCATTTGAAGACCACATAAAATGAAGGGGTATTTGAATGAAGTTGTCACTTTCATTTGAAGCCCCATTTGTTCAAAGGGGTCTTCAAATGAAGTTATCACCTTTTTTTGAAGTCCACTTCATTCAAAGGGGTCTTTGAATGAAGACCTTTTTTTAACCTTGCCCACCCAATTTTAAAACTTATGCATTTTTTTTTACTTTTGAATCCTGGTTTGGAGGTGTAAATAAAGTCAATTTGATAAACCAAACTAGATGACCACAATCCTTGAAACATACTTTCCAACAACTAGAAATTTAATATATTTTTATTTTTTTAGTTTTATTGAACATAGGTTTTTCATTGAACATCAAGTTCTTGGTTTTACACATGTTGAAAAATAGTAAATTAGTGGAATTTTTTTTTTAAATATCCATACACTAGGTATTGATGTGCATGTTCCAACTGTTGGAAAAAAGCTACACTGAGAGGGGGGTGAATCAGTGTTGTGCAAAAATTAACTTTAAGCATTAACAACATTCATCCATAGTGCATAAACATGAAAATAAACACAACACCATAACACCAATATTTTTACATGGAAACCCTATTAGGGGAAAAACCATGGTGGATGGCCAATCCACAATTATGATTTGAGTATACTCAAATGAAGATTACAATAAGGGGAATGCACTTGCATTCAAATGCACTACCTAGAGCTCATTGCTCAAAGGGAAGGCTCACTACCTTACAAACAAAATCAGATTAAAACCATCTGAGAGTTTAAACTGAGAGAAATAGCATCTACGTATGCTTGATTATAGTTTTGGTTAAGCACAATATTTTATTTTCTTTCCTACCGATTGATTCTACACTTATACTCATAAACAACACAAATCCTCTATGCACAACTGAAACTATTCATTATCTCTCTTCTGCTCTGCTCTTCTTCTCAATTCACATCAAAACTCACTTCATACATCATACAAAATGATACATATGATCTTATATATATATATCGACAACATAAAATTTAATTACACTTTGTCAGCTTCAATAGAACACAAAATAATTACAATCATCAGCTCAAATCATGAGAAATATGAAAATGTGTATCCACAACAGTTGACCATAACTTGGCTAGGACCCAAACAAAGATGTACAAACACAAAAATAATTATCTAATTACTTCGCATACATTCGTGGCATAATTCATTCATGAAGTCAGCTCCAGTACTAATAAAAATAGAGAATTAGTGAATCGAATCTTCTAACTCACACAAGAATCAATACGAGCCCCTACGCTTCAATAATAACAAAGATGATATACTAGAAAATATTTCCTAAGATGTGCAACACAAAATAATATCATAAAATATTCATACAGATCGATGCATACTAAACTATCAGATGCTTTGTTCTTCCTTGTCAATCTTCACTATGTTTGCCGGTATGACTGAGTGATGATGTGCGTAAATGTTCAATGATTAGATTTTCCATCAATGACAACACCAAGTGATACTAGCAGTGTCTCTTGCGAACAATCTCCCCCTTTGGCATTGATGGCAACACTTAGTGAAAAATGGCTAAGTGTTGGATCAGTACCAAGATAGACTGCACTGTCATCTCCAAAATTCCAAAAATGTGATTCTCTCCCTGAGATGATTATGCAATTTTCACTCTACTACTCTCTCCCTCTGAAATCAATGGAAAAGGTAGGGAACGACACACCAAAAATGGATCAATAAATCAAAATTGTTATGGAAAAATTCTTCTTTAACTTACATAAGATGAAAGATGTCTATAAAATCTTTCTTTAGCTAGATCAGATTTGCTTCCCAAACTCTTTTGAGACTCTCCAGGATTGTTATATGGCCAAAAATCAGGTAAGATAGTGTCTTTGTAGATTCCAAGTTGTTTGGATCACCAACTACCATAGATTCTTATCCTTCTTATAGAGCACTTGACAATAGATCAATTTTCGGACAAATTATACCTCTAAGTTCACATGTTCTTGCAATAATTTTGTCATTCTCATGCTTCAATATTTTTATTTTATCAAGAAAAGACATCACTTCACCTTCAGTTTTTCCAATACCACCAATTAAAGGATCAAATGCCTCAGAAATGGTACTCAATTTTTTTTCTAGATCCTTAACCTTTTTCTCATTAGCTTTAGTAAACTTTGGAAAAGACAAACATGCTTTGTAAATCTTTCCAACTTCTAACAGAGAATTTTGCACATTCTTCACACATGTAGCTAAAAATATTTTATCTTTGACAATCATCCTTTTCAATCCATTAAATCTTTTGACATCAAACTCTTTCTGCACTTTCACCATAGCTAATTTCTCAAGTGACTCAAAGTGAGTACTTACTGAGTTGATGAGTTTCTTTAATTCACTAGAGGAGGAACCAGTCGGATCTTTTACATGAGTAGGAATGATCTTTTCCAAGACTCCAGATACAAGATTCAAAAGCTCACTGTCCTCAATATGGGACATCAATAGTTCTTCTCTAGTTTTTCCTTGAGCAAATGAAGCTACCTTCATTTTCTGAATTGGACTCAAAGTAGATAGATCAATCAAACCTTCAATCAATTCCAGATCAATTTTTCTTTTTGTTCTACCAGAAATTTCTTCATTGCCTTTGCAGTGTCTCTTGCTTCAACTTTCTTCTCTTCAATCGGACCAGGAATTGCCTTTCCCACAATTTTCTTTTCTTCAACTATTACTTCTTCAGTCATAGGTTCTGATTTGTCTTTAGGGATCTCTGCTTTCTCAACTGATATATTTTCAGGAATTTCAACTTCCATAGGAATTTTTGTGTTGTCCACTTCAAGAGGAATTAGAGTATCATCTTGTTTCTCTTCTTCTTCTTCTCTTTCTAGACTAGAGGGAACATCCTCAACATATTTTTCCTTAGCAACAATATCAATTCTGTCATTTAGCAACACATTCTTCAAGATTTTCTTAATTTATTTTATGACTTCATCAGTTCAAACCTATCATGAGCTTGTTCACCCTTGATTTTCTCTTGAATTCTTTATTAGCTCTTTTCAAGAATGCCTGCATTTCATCCATTGATATTATTGGACACAGTTCTGTTAGGATCCTTTCTCTCATATGTTCTTCTTCAGTTCTAGCATTAAGTCTCCTCATTTCCAGAATGTCATGTAGATTTTTAGGAAAATTTGGCATTATTTCAATCAAAACTATATTGAAAATATTCATATGCTTTATTGTTGCTTCTTCAAGAATTCTTTTATCAGATTCACCATAAGATTCATACCATTTAAAAAGTGGTTTTAGATTTCCATCCTTAACAAAAAAAAAATCAACTGCTTCTATTTGCATGCTAGGTTTGTCAATTTTTTCCTTTTTCTTTTCTTGGTCATCTTCATCGGAAGACTTGCCTTTTGTTACTATTCCTGCCTTAGTGCCTTGATGCCTGATTTATTTGAATCCATCATCAAACTCCATCTCTTCATCCTCAGAGACTACTACATAAACTCTTTTTCTCTTATCTTTCTTCCTCTTTCCATCTTTACTGGATCCCTTAGACTCAATTTACACAAGGATTGATTGTGTTGCAGGGGCTGAATAGGATGCAAAGCTTCTAGTTTATCTAGCTTGAGAAGATTGTGTTGCTAGACCAACTAATTAAGCTTTTGTCACTTCCTTAGTTGCTTTCTTTGTTGCTTTAGCTTATTCCCTTTATTTTCTAGCTTCTTTTAATAAATATGTAGATACCCCTAGACTTTCTAGAAGAACTTCTACCTCTTTTCTGACTCTTTTGGTTACCACAGGTTTTCTGAGCTCATTTTACACCTGTATGTCCTTCTTTGCATGGGTACAAAACCTCTCTTTTGTTGGATGCATGAGTTTTCTCAATAGGTGTTGAGCATACATATCCAAAACTTTCTGTTCAACTTCATATCCCATAGGCATGATCCAATTTGTTCTAGGATCAACAGCTTCCATCATACACTGATCAATATCTACCATGAATTAGATTGTATCTTTGTACTTCTCTACAATTCAGGTAGGAATCCTCTTTCTCGATTGCATCATAGTCTAATTTTTTTAAAATTATCTCCATATAGCTACATTACTTGTCTTGGTGTCTGCAAAATTGAGTAATAGATCTCTAATTTGAGTGGCTACTAGCTTGTCCTTTTTCCAATGAACCTTTCTAACTCCTAGAACTTCACCCATGAAATACAAGAATAGGCACAAAAACAAGTTTCCATACTTGAAATATTTCTTCTTATCTTTCGTAATCTTCGCAATATTTTCCATTAGTTGACTCCTCAACAATTCATAGAGATCATATTCTAAATTTTATTTCACTATCTGGTAGGTGACATAAATTAGTGTACTAGATATAAAATTGTCTCAATTGGAGTGATAAATCTTGTACCCAATAACCATGGAAGAAAATTTGACCTCTATATTAGAAATGTCATCAATTTCCATTGCCCTTCTATCATATTGAGAACTGGTTGCATCAATAACCATTTGATTCTTTACCAAATTTAGAACAGGAAATCCGCCAGAGGAACAAAAACCTCTAATAGTGCTTATAGCTTCTCTTGTTATCTTGAATGGTATATTTAGCCACATGAATTCTGAATGTACTCAAGATATACCAGACCCATTCATTTTCTCTAAAGACAAGAAATTTTGCAATCTGAGTGAATGTCTTCTCCTCTAGGGTTTTGTAATCCAGTTTCACATAGAAATATTCACCAATTATGTGATTGTTATATAAATTTAGCATTTGTGAACTTCCTAGCTCTTCAATATTTGTGTAAATGTAAACCCTAATATCTTATGTGTGTAACACTCCATGTGGAACGGATGAAAATGCTCCTAACGGATCGGTCTCAAGAGACTTTTAAGGATGCCCTTTGAATTTAGGACAAGGTATGTCCTTAACTTCAACTACCAAAGGAGTATTCATTTCGACCAAATCAAAATTTCAAAAAGTTTTTTGATAAATACCTTTTTTGCCATATAGTAATTTGTTTGTTGAATCAATTCCACACTTGATTATTGCCTTAAATCGCCAAATTTTTCCATAGATCTCTCCAAACTTCTTTTCTCCAAATATAAATTGAAAAATGAAGAATAGAAATGACTTTTTATCGTTTACATACCTAACCCTTTTTGTCACAATAAATGCTTCAACCCTAATTCATTCAGTTACCATTTTTTTGTGCACTATGATAGAAAAATATTTTGTGGATCTCCAATATGGCATACCACTTCCTCCAATTAGTTCATTAGCACCTCCTGTACATGTCCACATATGATGTTTCTTACCGATTAGGTGGTTAATGATTTTCTTGACAACTCCCCCTAGGCCAAAGGCCTAAAACTAATTCCTAGAGGAATTACTAGAAGCAAGTTGTTGTGCTGGCACATTTTCCTCAATAGAGGGATCTTTGTTCACCCATTTATTCTACATCTGCTGCCTTACCAAATCTGTAGTGACTTTTCCATTTCCATTGATATATTTTTTCATATTTTTCTTTTGATCTACCAAACCTTTCCTATTCCAATAGTGTGTTGCAATGTGACCAAATTTGTTGCAGTTATAGCACACAATATTTTTCTATCTATACCAGTTGTTCCACTGATTTCCTCTTGATCTGCACTAGTTAGCAGTATGGCCTAGTCTATTAAATGTATAACATCTGATATTTCTATGAGATTGATTCATCATATTTTTGTATTCATTTGACTTATGACAAAGCTTATGACAATTAAAGCATAGACTTGAGAATGATGGACCACTTGATTTACTTCTACATTGCATAGCCATGTGTCCAAACTTATTACAACTGAAACAATATCCATTAAATCTCTAAGCATTAGGTTGCCTTATCGGATACCATCCAAATTTGTTCATTTGACTTCCTTGCTTGAATATTCTTTGTCCAGCAATCCTTTGTCTAGATTCTGAACTTTCTCCTTCTTTATATCCAAGACCGCTCTTGTCAACATCAATCCTCTAACCTTTAATCAGTTCATCAAGCTTGGCTGATCTAACTTTCAACTTCTCCTTCTACTCATTTGCACCAGCAAGTTAAAATCTGAGATCATCCAACTGCTTTTCAAGGGCTTCTATATTGTTTTTAGATTGTTCCAGTTCATCATCCAATCGACTGCATACTTCAAAATTTTCTTTCATGGATTATGCTAGGTCCTCTTCATTTTTATTTATCTTCAACCTCTTTGGTCATTCTCATCATGATAGATTCAATCTCATTATTTACCTAACTGCATTGTCTTTGGTAAGCTTTTCTCATTCTTCTGTCTTTTCCTTCAAGGCTTGACTAATTGTTCATCTTCAATTTTCTTATTGTCATTCTGCTTGATTTGATTGTAAAGTTCCTTTCTCTTCTCTCTAGACTTATTGATTGTGTCTTTCAGAGACTCAATGAATTTCTCAACATCCATGAGGTTTTCTTGCAATTTTTGAACTTCAGACTTTGACTGATCAAGATCATCCAAGACCACCAAGAGTTGTTGTTGAAGACTACTTGAGTCCATTGAAACACCTTCCAAGATCTCCCCAAGTGGTTAGAATTCTTTCAAAGGAACTAGCTCTGATACCAATTGTTGGAAACAAGCTACACTAAGAGGGGGTGAATTAGTGTTGTGCAAAAATTAACTTTAAGCATTAACAACATTCATCCATAGTGCATAAACATGAAAATAAACACAACACCATAACACCAAGATTTTACGTGGAAACCCTATTAGGGGAAAAACCACAGTGGATGGTCAATCCACAATTATGATGAGTATACTAAAATGAAGATTACAATAAGGGGAATGCACTTGTATTCAAGCACAATGCCTAGAGCTCACTGCTCAAAGGGAAGGCTCACTACCTTACAAAAAAAGAAGAAGATTAAAACCATCTGAGAGTTTGAAATAAGAGATATAGCATCTACATATGCCTGATTATAGTTACATTTAAGCATAATATTTGATCTGCTTTCCTACAAACTGATTCTACACTTCTGCTCTGTTCTACTCATACACAACACAAATCCTCTATGCACAAGTGAAACTACACATTATCCCTCTTCTGCTCTACTCTTCTTTGTAATTTGCATCAACACACACTTCATACATCATACAAAATGATACATATGATCTTATATATCTATCTGCAATATAAAATTCAATTACACTTTGTTAGCTTCAATAGAACATAAAATAATTACAAATGTCAGCTCAAATCATGAGAAATATGCAATGTGTATCCATAACAGTCAGCCACAACTTGGCTAGGACCCAAACAAATATTTACAAACACAAAAATACTTATCTAATTACTTCTCATACATCTGCGACATAATTCATTCATGAATTCAACTCCAGTACTGATAAAAATAGAGAATTAGCGAACTAGATCTTCTAATTCACACAGGAATTGATATGAGCCATTGTGCTTCAATAATAACAGAGATGATATATACTAGAAAAAATTTCTTGAGATGTGCAACACAAAATAATAGGATAAAATCTGCATATAGATCGATGCATACTAAACTACCGGATGCTCTATTCTTCCTTGTCAATCTTCAATCTAGCTTCTGGTATGATCGAATGATGATGTGCCTACTTGTTCAATGATTAGGGTTTCCATCAATAACAACACCAAGTGATACTAGCAGTGTCTCTTGCCAACACCAACAAAAAAATTAATTCCAATACATACACAAATTTTTATGTGGGACTAAGTGCACCTATCTCTAAATTATAATTGGTTTGACTTCAAAAGTTAATTAAAAATATAATATTCAATAAAAACATTATGAAATGAAATGCAAGCACTAGATATTGGTGTTACCAACCTAAATTAAAAAGAACCATAATTTTATCCTTTGTAGAAGAAAAGTTATGTGGAACAAAGTACAATCACCTTTTGAAAATGTTGTTTACTATTAAAAACTAGTTATCAAAATAGACACAAAAAAAATTACAATTTAATTTCAATTTTTTTAAAAAATATATATTTAAAATCTATAGAAAAAATCTCACAAATCACTATTTTTTGTCATCTTCAAATTCCTAACTCTTTAGTTACTATAGGTGTTGAAAAATGAATATTTTGTTCAAAATGTTGATTTCAATGTCAAGTTTGGCCATCAAGTGTAACCCATTATGTGTGATGACCTAACATTGTAGCTTATTTTTGTTACTATTTTTAATTCTTTGAATTGCCACTAGTTAGAATGTATCATGATATATATTTTCCTTTTTGTTGGCAGCCAAAAATATAGTGATGATATAATAATTTATTTGTTTAATATCAATCTGTTTATTGATGTGTCCATTTGTGAAGACTTATAAATTCCTTACTCCATTCTGTGAGGTAGATTTTCAATTCTATTCTTGGTTCTGCATTGATATACTTGTGTTCCTAGTTTGAAGATTGAAACAAAGAAAAGAAAATATATTTTTGGTTTGGATTTTTAACCTTAATCATCAACTCATCTTACATCCCCTAGATTTTGACCTTTGGATATACCTCCATTATTTCTTAGGGTTTTTTATTTTCACCATCTAAGTAAATCATATTTTAAAATATTTTTAGGGTTTCTATATTTAATTATTTCATTGCTACATATTTCCTTCTAGTTTTTTTTATTGTATGAAATAATTTTTATTCATGATGTCTTCCCTTGCATACCTCATTAGGATTTATGTTTTATATATGATATATCACTACTTTTTATATTTTTTAAATCTAAAATTTATTTGCATTATATTATTATAATGACTGCTTTATCCTCCTTTTTTACAAGTATCACTTCTTATTTAACTATGGTTTGAGCTACTATATTTTTTTATGGATTACTATAGTGACTTACCTATTACTTCATGTCCTTATATACACTCGATACAACTAGTGATATATTATCATGTGATATTATACCTATAAAAAATTAAATATTTTGTTTTACATCTATGGATTACCTTCCAAGTTTCTCTCTTGATTTATCTTTATTTGAGGATTCAAGTGATATAGAAACATGTATGTTTGACCTACACTTACATATGAAGTTGAGGAAAATTTAATATTCTTAATATATGATTTTGCATACGGTATTACATATCCATGATGACTATCCAAGTGAGGAGACTTAGGATGATTATACTTTGATATTAGTAGTGATATGACTATGGTTAATGTATCTTCCACACCTTCACCTAAGATCATTATTTGTCATGTGGTTCATGATACATCTTCTCTATTTATTGCATGTATCATGGCATATGAATCATATGTTTAGTATGCAAATAGTTATAAGTTTTATCTTATCATGAAAAATATGGTAACTCATTATCTCATGTTGATTCATTACCTCATAAATATTCTAGTGGCTTTTTCTCAATACATACCATGGATTTTCCTTTGCATCACAATTTTATGTAATTTATTTGGTAGAGACCCACATGTAGATCCTCTTGCATTTTATTTTGATATATATTTGATTCTTTTGGAGAATGTTCTTGTAAAATGAATATTGATCAAATGCATGGACCATATGTTCATAAGGACAAATAACCCACAAGAACCTTGTTTTAAAAATAATGATACTAAAGGTGACCCATTATAAAAAAATTGATACTTCCAAATAATCCATAAACTATGAGTATATTACTTGCAGGATTTTTCCAACAATAAAAAATAACTATGTGATGACCTATTTAATGCTCTTAATCGAACTTTCTACTATTTTCAATCATTTAAAATAGTTAAAGACATGTTCAACCTAAAATAATATTGTACTATGTTGTCATTAGTATAGTCATTGATGTTAAACTCTAGTGTGGTTATGATGAGCAAGTTTTTATGGTATCAAGAAGGTGTTGCAGATGCAATAGGGTCACTTGGTTTCCAAGTTCTTTTGAGAAAATTCATATAAAGAGTGTACAAGGTGTCAGGGATGTGTTCTTTATTGTGCTATGCATTTCTTCATTCTTGAATATTTTCTTGTGTGCTTTGGATATGATGATCAAAATTATATAAAGGTATTAAATCCATATTTTCATGTTCTAGATCATGTGACAGTAGAAGATACGTTTGATAGAATTTTTCTTGTGAAGAGGGTTATCTAGGAGAAATGAAATTTCCCTTCATTTATCCACACTAAGTTTTATTTTCTTTTGAATTTTATAATGTGACAATAATTATTTCATCTATCTTCCCTTAGATGGTTTGACATTCAGCTATTTAGAAAGCTTGGTTCATGAGTTATATCTCAATGGCAATTTGACTGGCTGCACATGATGATAGTATTTCTTTATTTCATGTGTTTGCACTAGTATTTTTGAGTATTTTATGGATGTTGGAATATTATTGAATGTTTCATAAAGTTTCTACATGGTCTGGAGGATGTTTCTAGACTTAGTGAAGTGTGAATGTGATTACATGGTAGTGAATGTCATTTGGCCAATTTGGTGTGTTAGCATTGTTTGAGGATGTGCTTCATTGTTTTTGGAAGCCTAGTGTAGCATGTCGGTGTAGATTTGGGTCCTAGTTAACCATTGGTGTGTTTTTCCTTCACTTCATTCCATTATGGAGGTGTTTGGTGTTGACCTATTTGGTGGTTTCATTTTTGAGGTACATACATTTCATTAAAGTCAACCTATAGAAGATTTTTTAAGGTCATGGAGGATATATTCAAGTTCAATTGTTGATGTTTTAGATTTCAAGTATTTTGTGAAGAGATGAATATGTGATCATGTGTTATGATCTTAGTGTGAGCATGAACACCTAAGATTGTCAAAAGTATCAAGAAGGTGTGTACATTTTAGTGTGCCTAAATTTGTTAGAGGTAGTGAGCCAAAGTTTGTGGGTGGTTGTGGTGGGTTATCTTGTTGCTCTAAGGTAGTGAACCTCCTTGTAATATTTTTTTCTATTATCTTTATAATCTAAAAGAAGTGATCTTTGTGGGTAGTGAACCCTTCTAATAGTGGGCCTCTTGTGATCAATTTTTGTTTTCATATATATGTGAGCTAATCACCATCGTTTATCCCTTATTGGGTTTTCCACATAAAATTTGGTGTTCTATTATGTATGGTTGTTGATGTGTTGATAATTTATTTGTTTACATTCATGTTGATTCTTAATAAGGGTTTGAAGATTAATGGGGGTTTAAAGGTTTTAATGTATAATTAATTCACCCCCCTTCTTAGTTGTCTAATGTGTCTAAAAATTGGTATCAAAGAAGAGGTTCCTTGGAATAAGATTAACCACTTGAGGTAGATCTAAATGGTTCAAAACAATGGTGTCAAAGTTCTTATGTTTGATGGAATAAATTATACATTTTGGAAAGCTAGGATGGAAGCCTTTCTTGTCTCATTAGGGTCTGGTGTATGGAAACTAGTTGAATATGGATATACTATTCCTACTAATCCTCCAATAAGAAAAGATGATATCAAAGATTCTGAGAATAATGGAAAATTAAGGAATGCTATATTGAGTGGTCTTTCCAATGAACAAAACTTGTGAACTTGTGATAAGCTAAAAAACTACTAAAGAGTTAGAGGAGAAGTTGGAAATTATTTATGAAGGAGCTATAAGGTCAAACAAGAAAAGATGTGTAATTTTAAAGATAATTTTAAAACCCTAAGGATGTTAGAGGATGACGATAATGTAGGCTACATGCGCATGGTGGATGAAATTGTCAATACCATCAATAGCTTTGGTGGAAAGCTGGAGGAAAGTGAAATTGTGAAAAAGGTATTGAGATCCCTTCCAAAATCTTATAGTTTTAAAGTTTCATCTATTGAAGAAGTTTAGAATCTAGATCAATATACTAGAGAGATCAATTTTTTGGTGCTTTAACTACTTTTGAACTAAGAGAGTTTGACAAAGATGTATCAAGGAAAGAAATGACTTTTAAAGTCAACAAGAAAGAGAAGAATGATGAACCTAATCTGGATGATCTTGATGAAGTAGAAGAAAATTGTGTAAGAAGATTGAAAAATGGCATTGTAAAACACAAAGTTAAGTTACCCTTTAAGTGTTTCAATTATGGAACTTGATAGGTCATTATGATTCAAAATATCTAAGAAAATTTTTGAGTAACAAACAAAAAGATCATAAAGGTAAATATCTCAAGAAGAGTTACTATGTTAAAAAAGGTAATGGTATATATGAGGATGATGAATTAGACTATCTAGACCATGGAAGTGATGAATTCTTGTTCATGGATTTGAATATTGGAACTAGTTCTACTAATCCTAAAATATGTGTGAAGGAAATTACTTCAAAATCATGTCACACTATTGAAGAAACTATGTTGACTACCTTTCATCCAAGAGAGGAGAGAAACTACTAGATAACTAGTAATTAATGTTCAAATTATATGATAGGTAATTAGAATAGGTTTTTTAAGCTTAAGAAGTATGATGGTGGTCTTGATAAGTTTTGTGATTTCACATCTACTAAGATATGTGGAAAATTTTCAATTAGTTTTGATGGAATGCACAATACAAATGATCTTCATTTTGTCAAGGATCTCTGACATAATCTTCTCAACACAGGAAAAAAATGTAGTAGAGGATTCAATTTGGTGTTTCATGATGATAGTTGTGAAATCAAATAAAGGAAGCTCGAGAACTCTAGTTGTTGTAGTTTCAAGAATAGAAGGAAATGTTTATCAGCTCAAAATCACTAGCGGTAAGTGCTTTATGACACAAATAAATAAAAATTGGCTATGACACAAAAGAATGTGTCACATAAATTTTGATAGCCTAGTGAAGATTATCTATACTCAAGTTGTGAGAGACATACCAAGAATTAAAAATCCTAGACATGTAATTTTCAAGGAGTATTAGGTTGGAAAACATACAAGGGAAATGTTCAAAACTCAATAATATTCTACCACAAGACCTTTAAAGTTGGTTTATATAGTTTTGAATGAACAAGAAAACAAAGAGAAGTGGTGAATCAGTTATAGAAAATTAAAACATCAAAACCCTCAGCACTAATCAAATCCACATGTACTCATTAAACCTTTATTATTTTAATGTGATTAATAATGTAATGTAGATAACAAAAACTAAAATAACAACACCACACAAGAGAACACCAGATTTACGTGGAAAACCCAATCAGGGAAAAACTATGGTGAGGATTAGCTCACAATATAAGTAATAGAAAACTAGTAAAAGAGATCACTACCAAAATAGGACACGATATCCAAAAAAACTCACAAATAGGGATCATTGTAATAGAAAAATACAAGAAGATAGAATAGAAATATTACATAGAGAAAAACTTCTCAATACAACAAGGAGTCCACCACAATTTCACCAACACTTTTTCAACCAATTATGAAAGATTCCAAACATCTTCAGCTCACTACCTCTAGGAATCCAAATAATTGAAATTTGCACTACTTTCTCAAATTCACATCAATCACATCGATCTCGCATCTATCTTGACTCTCTATTGATTCTCTTGCATCTCACAACATCTCCACTCTTATTTATATCAACCTTAACCTCAAAAACCTTCTCCAAGGTCGACAACTATCTATTATACTTACAAATTCAAAATAGTTTGGCACAAAAACATTCTCATGGTGGATAAGAATGAAGGTTACCTATATAAATCCTTAATTTGAACCCACATAGATCCCAACACATTTCAACATGCTTTCACAAGCCTCACATGTAGTGTTAACACAAGGTTAGCTAATACCCATGCTAAACACCATAAACATTAAGTACATGCTTCCTTAAATCAATCCATAACTTCTAGACAATCATATTCACTTGAACATGACCTAGAATAAACCTCAAACCACCTAATATTCATCAAACACTTCATCCAAACTTGCATCATACAAATGCTTCAACTCAGAATCATTGGTAAACCTTATTCACATACTGATGCATGAAACATGCACTGTAGTATACTAAATCAAGTGAAACCTTGAAGTCGGAAATATACAAAAAATATAAGAAACTTCTAAAATCTGCACAACCTGAAGCCAAACTACGGATAAATGTGGAGAAAATATATTTCTCCTAGGCCATAGAAAACATCACTGAAAGACTTGTTCACACACTGGTGAAAATATATCCATCTATACAACGATCTGTAAAACCAAATTATGAATATAGAAACCTCTTAAAAACTTGAAAAATATGCCATATCCACATAGGTATAGCATCAACACAAAAGAAACATGGAACACATCGTAGAGCACATTTTCAACACTTGCACAACACTATTTTCTATGTTTAACAAATTTTCTCAAAAGAACTTGGAAACTAAGCACTAGAGACATCATCTCCATATAATAATCTATTCCAAATCATCTTCATAATCTATAAAAAGATAGCTCCATGTACTCATAACACTTCCTCAATATCTCAACTACACATACACAACCTCACTAATGGATTTGACCCCAATTTCTAACGGCAGTTCATCAAAATTTCGACGATCTATTGTCGGTCGACCAACGAATCACACAAATCAGCGTCGTCACTCAATTTTCGTCTATATCCTGATGGATAATAAAACGTCACCCTCTCGATGCCAGATCATCGGAATAATGATGCCCATTCCATCGTTCGCACGATGAGCAATGGCTGGACCATGGGAGGAACACTGTCGCCAAAGCATCAGAATAGCGTCATACATTAGTTAGAACTAGGACGGAAGTGTCATCGGCCTAGCGACGAAACATGTTTGAAGTACGAGTGGCATACCTTCGCTAAACCATTGGAACAGTGACATATAGTCATCGATCGAGTGATGAAAAATACCCCAAGCACATGCGGCATACCATCGCTGAATCATCAGAGCATCGACATACATTCATCAGGATGGAGACGACTGTATCGTCGATCTACCAATGAATAGTACCTAGAGCATGTGTGGCATACTGTCACTAAAGCGTCAGAGCATCGACATACATTCATCGGGATGGAGATGACTATATCGTCGGTCTACCGATGAACAGTACCCGTAGCACATGCGGCATACCGTCACTAAAGCGTCGGAGCATCGACATACATTTTCCGCAAGTCATTACAGTGCAAGTTCGTCACACTCACGATGAAATAGGCAAGTCATTATGACGAAAGTTCATGGGTGCATTGCAAGGTTGTCGGGTGTTTTTGTGGTTCGTCACAATTTCGATGGAACAATGCAGTTTTTTTTAAAAAAAAAACTATTCGTTGAAATGTAGGCATATTGGGGTGACTCTGGGCGATATATAAAAGTAGTAGGAGGCTCCAAAGTGTATCCATAGGGATAATGATAGGACATAAGGATAGGCCAATCAAAGAGAGAAATTTGATGTGCTAAGATGATGAGCATTCAATAGGGGTAGTAAAAGACAAGATGGATTTTCATCAATGCTCAGATTGGAAGACTTCATTATGAAAATTTAGATCACAATATGATTAACCCTGTTTGGAAAAATGCATTGACATTAGTGTCAAGAGTTAAGAGGCCATTCAACTTTGCATTTCAATAAATTATTGTATGCATTGAGTAAGTTTTTACAAGATAGAAAAAGGATAGTCATATGACCATTTAAAATATCAAAAAACATGTCATTTTTTGTGTTTAATTAGGCTTATAGAGGCAGGGATTTATCATTTTTTGCATACTTCTACAGTCCAAGCTCTAGGCCTGCATTATTTGGTTACTATGTATGAGAAATGAGCAATGAATAATTGTAGAATATGGAGGCTATGGATGATATTATGGTGGCCACATTTGATGTTGATCAACAATTGGAGAAAAATATAATTCCTATGATGAGTCATGAGATCAAGGGGATTGTCATGGACAACAAGCACAACCTACAAACTGGATTCTAATTTTGGTAAAAAGGAAAAAATCAAACTAGTGAATATTAAACTACACACTAGAATCTAAATTTGTGGAAAATGAGCAATTTGGTGAGAAAGAGTACCTACAGTGCGTCTTGGATACTTAGCTAGTGTATTAAAAAATAGGATTGCAAACCCAAAATTATTCTCTCTGGAAATTCAATAGAAAAATATAGAATGTTATCCTGGATACTTAGCTCTTAGACAGTCAATAAAACAATATGAGCATGATTATGAATGGTTTTACCTGGTCCCACTCTTGATCTCTCCATGTTTGAGAGCCTTCTCTTTAAGACCCCATGAATCCAATTTGATCCATTTCTGCCAAAAGAGATATTAATGTGTAAACAAGGAGCCACATTTAGACAAACTAGTTGTTGATTTATTCTAAGAAATTTAGAGACTACAAAAAGAAGACAGCTAATGGTGATCATGTGGGCTTCGTAGAGAAAGCACTGGAATATGGCTTCAAGCAGCAATGAAAAACTTTGGATTAGCTTCACAGTAAATCCTAACATCATGACATTGAAAGTTGCTCAGGTATTAGGTCCTCTCCCCTAGATTAAATCAAGGAAAAGATTATTGTAAACACAATATGTATAGAAGAATATGAATGTAAAGGAAAATGGATATTAGAAAAACATAAATGTAAATAAAAGTTGTGTGAGCAAAAAATGAATCTAAATTGGTCTTGAACAAATAAAATCATACCCAATTAGCATTAAGTTATACTGACCTTGTACTCATTGCCCTTGTCAATCTTGAAGGTTACTTTGATGGCTTCTGCAAAAACTCTCTAGCCATGAGGCAAGAGAAGGCAGGAAAACCAAGTGTATATTGATGACTTCCTAACAATCAAAAAGAAAGAAGCAACTAGTCAACCCTATTAGAATAGAATAATCTTATGAATTGATTTTATTTGTTTTACTGGCTAATGGATAGTGGACCTAGTTCTCTTGAATTGAGATACTACTAAGATGTGTTGACTGGTGATTTTAGACTACCGATATTCTGCTTTAATCTCTATAAGTTACTTTTGTCTTAAATATATTCAAGATAACTCTGCAAAAAAATTCCCCGATCTCTTAGAAATTATGCAGATTAATTTGTTAATACTTCTCCATTTTGATATTTTCTTTGAAAAATTCATAGAAAGATATGTAATGCCATATTTGAAACTTACATATTTTAATTTTATTAGTTATGTAATTATAGTATATGATTCCAACAATTGTGAAACGCATAGGCAATATGGTGGATGAATGAAGTAAACTATGCAATTGGCAGGTGTAAATCCAAATTCCTTAACCCTTGCCAGCATCCTTCTTTCCTGTTTTAAAACATGTGCTTTGGAACAGGGCATGAAAATCCATGTAAGTATAATGAACAGAAGATTTTTGTGATCAGATACTATATTATAGTAAGTTGAATGAATGTCAGTAGAGATATTTTAACATACCTGCAAATGGTACAAAATTTCATGGTTAAGTGGAAGCCTCCCATCAACAAAAAGATCCAAATATCCATGTATCTATCTCAATTGAGACTCTAAACCCTTTAGAGCTATCAAATTTTCCACTAACCTGTTATGCACAAAAATCAAATTTTAGAGACCACTAAAATAAAAATAAAAAACATTACATTATGATCAAAATCCACACACAACACAATGTTCATAGTGAAAAGTTAGTACTTTCTTTCATCTTTGCATATTGATTTGATGCTTCAAACGATGCATTTCTTATATTGAAAAGTGCATTTCTTACCTTATTGAGCTTCTCTTTGTTTTGAGAATAGTTTAATATTCTGTACTTAACAGGTCCAACCACATGAAAGTGGAAGCTCATTTGGCCTCTTGCTCCCCCCCCTCACATCACTCTCAATTCCCCATACCCGATCATATAACATTAATCATTCATTCATCCATTAATAACATATAACATTCATTCACTCATCCATTAATAAAATATAACATTCATTCATTAACATATAACATTCATTTTTTCAGTTTTTACATATTATCAAAAATATGGTTGTCAACTTGTCATAATATGATTACAATCACTTTTTTTTTTTTTTTTCTTTTTTGCAGCTAAATAAAGCTGAAGTGGAGTATCATTTTCAAAATCATTTGTCCCCCCTTCAGTTGTTATGAGCTTAGCTCATGATCTTAATGTATGCCTAGTCGTGTACTCACAACGTGGATGCAGCTGCAAGGGGGGGTCTGCTACAATAGCAAAGAAATGTTAAATTGATATGTTTTATTATTATTGTTACATATATTTCATTATTTAAAAGAACATCAAAGTGGTGCTCTTTACCTGAATTGGCCACATCATGTTCCTGATATTGTCTTATAGCCTCATGCTGAACATGTTGAACACCCTCTAAATCCTGATTTGGAGTTGAAACACGAAAGATTACATTAATGAATACACCAATTGCAATTAAATATGTTTAAAAGAACATTAGAGTGGTCATCTTTACCTAATAGAGCCACATCATGTTCCTGATCTTGTCTAGCCTGATCATGCTCAACATGTTGATCACGCTCTACATGCTCTAAAGTTGAAACACGAAAGGTTACATTGATTAATACACCAAATGCAATTAAAGATGTCTAATTGTATTAATCCATACTATGTTTTGTATAGCACATGAATACATCCAGTACTGGGATGCACACCATGGCCTTCATTGGCAGGTTGTGCTCCACCCTCACTAGGCTGCATTCCAGTGTCATGTGCAATATTATCATTGCTTATCTGTGTAAAACAAATAGGCACATTATTATGGTATAAATTAACATTGAACAGATTGCACAAGTATTCAATTTGAAATAAACTTTATTGAGTTTATTTACCTGTGTGTTGGATGCAGTGGAAGATTGTGTTTTCCCATTCAAGACTCTTAGCTGTTCAGTCAGGGCTCCATAGCCTTGGTGGAAGGCAATCTTCAGGTCCTCTTCTGTGGGCACTCTGTTGAAATCAAAGCCCTGCATTTTTGCATGCGATCATGAATTTTGCTTCCATGGTGTGATAAAACCAAAAGTGTTTGCAATATTTCATTTATTGATACTTACAAATCATTTGGTTGTTTTCATATAACCACGAAAGCCAAGTTTATGTTGCCCGTGTTTTTCTAGTCTTTCCTTTGTTGCCTTTGATGTGTTGGGAAGCCTATGAAAAAATTGAAATACATTAGATTATGTAAAAATAAAGAGTAATCAATATATAATTAAATTGTTGATAGTATCACATACCTTGCTTGGCCAGGTGCTATATTTCCTTTCTTCTTTTCAGCCTTCTCCTTTCCATCTAACACCAAATCCTTCCACTCCCTTTCTCGAATCATGGGGGGACGCTCGTACTTTCTATTCTTCTCTAAATGTGACCTATATTGGTCCCTCACATACTTTAGATAGGTACCGACTTTCTTAAGGACCTTGGTTTGGTTGAATGTTTTATCACCGAACAACACAACTAAATGGTTAATGAGCTCATCCTTTAAATCTTGATTTTGGGCATTCCACCATGTACGTATGGTGGGGCCAGAAGAGCTCCAATGTAATATCACTTAGATGTTTATGAAAAACATCATTTCCTACAAAATGATCATGTGATCATTAGTCTATAAAGAGTGATCAATAAGTAAATTTCAATTGGATTATATATAATAACAATTAAAACATTTTAAAGTACCTAGGACCTTGTCTATCTTTATGGGAAGGAAATCCTCGGTCACCACAAATGTGACCAGCAATGTTCTCATACTAGTAATACGAGAAGATCTAGGAAATGTTCCTAAAACATCACCAGTACTAGCGGACTCTATATCCACAGGTACTGACACATGTGGTGGCATGTGTTCGCTGCCAGACAGTGGACTACTAAATGCCTACATGGTATGTGTTGCCAAAATTTCAGTCAACAATATAGGCACGGATGATGGGGCCGGATAAAGTGTTGTATGCACAAGAAGATCATGATTGACACTTGTGCCATCCCCTACTTCCCGAGAAACACTTGCAGTACCTTGATCATGGCCAGCAACATGATGAGGATGCAACTAATCCTGTAAAAACAACACATATTTTAGTTCATGACATAAAAGAGTGCAAAATATAAAACCATGAATGAACTTATATTATAAATAAAGATCTCATGACAGCTTACTTGCAAGTTCTATGCTCTCTCAGACAATAGTTTAACCCTTTCTCTTATCTCATCTGTTTGAGGCACTATGAATACCAACTTAAGGATTTCTTGATTGCATTTTTTTTGGGCCTTCCTCATCATATCCGCAGGGTTTGTCGAAAATGAAATGTCATCATCACATAATAGTGACTCCACCTCCATATGGATGTTCTCCTGTACTACTGGTGCCTTTCCCCAATCAGCCGACTGCAACAAGAATATTAAAAACATTATTGAAATTAATCCAATAAACTCATGAAAAAAACATAATAATAAAACATTTTTCTTGTATCTAATTTGTACAATTATAATGAGGTAAACTTGTCGGATAGAAGCGCCTGAAGATGGATCATGATCTACGCTTTGGGCCAGATCCTTCCTTGTATGATCAATGTCCCGCTGTGACAAAAATTAAATATAAAAAACATTACTGAAATGAAACCATTAGACTTACAAAAAAAAACATAGTAATAAAAAGGTATATTGGAGTCATTAATTGGAGGTTGGGTAAAATGGTATATAGTACATACCACCCCCATAGTAATTGTCTTTGTATCTAAGCAATTCAAATTGTAATCAATTAGCAACACTTCCCCTATAGTTATTGATTTTATCACACATACAAATACACAATTTCCCTCTCGTGCCTCGAATATACAATTGGGTTGCTTATTTGTTGACCCAGGTCCTGTACTATTTATAAACCCTACAATATTCCCTGATGCTTTTGGCCTCCCATCAATGTACCTAGCCACTCCTTTATTTTGATCCTTATCTTTTAGTTGTATATAATTTGCTGATAGTGCATACCTACGCATACTTCGTGTATATCGAACTAGCTGCATCCAATCTTTGTAACTGTAACAGGGTCCAACATACTCCATCAACTCAGTAACTTTTTCATAACAGACCTTTATGCCGTCTATGCAAAATAGGCCCAAACCATGTAATAACGATGGTGCTATGCGATATATCCTCTCATTGACACAAAGATCAGTGTTTATTGGAGGAAATTCCTTGGGTACCCATTGTTTCCGTAGATGTTTGTACCTCAAGGGCACCTCAATGTTGCCTATGCTCTCATCATCATAAGAACATGACTCCCCTTTAGCAAGAAAAAATTCCATGCGTTTACAGAATTTTCTTCTAATATTTTGACCTCTAGTTGGTCTCCCTCTTTTAGACCTACTACATGTCTCACTTTCCTCTTCTCTTCCTCAATTTCCCTCGCTCGAGGAAGACAAATCTAACAAATACCTATTTGGTGGTACCTGCACTCATAAGGATGTTGGATGAAGTTCTTTCATGGTGATGTGATCCAAAGGTGACATGACGATTAATCTATCATTTCATTGCTAGAATTTGATAGGTTATAAGGTAATCAAGTCTTGATAGATTGCAAGTTATTGTTACTACCGTCCAAATGTTTCCATCACAAATCAAATCTACTTAACGTTTTAACTCCCAAAATTTGTAACAAGTGTTAAATGTGACTATGGTCCACTAGTTACACAACCAAGGCATCAGATGTATTCTCTAATTGTAATCAAAGGACTTTTGCTCTTCATTCAAGTAAATAAAGTTGAAGGGAAACACCACCAAGTGGTTTATTGGACATCTACATGACTAAAAATAGTAGCAAATTTACATTTAATTTCCATATGTCTAAGTGGTGAATGGAGAGGGAGTGTGAACTAGGCTTGGTAAAGTCATCATAAGTTTATCAATGTTCTAATTCTCTATGACAAGGTTTCAACATCTTCAAATAGTGAAAGTTAGTGCTCATAGTCATTTGAAACAACAACATATTGATTATGTATGATGGTAGGATTTGATAACTTAAAAGAATTGGCTACCCAAAAAACTTAAAGTTAAAAGAAACTTTTTTAGTTTAAGGGGTTAGCACTTTCTTTCATCTTTGCATATTGGTTTGATGCTTCAAACGATGCATTTTTTATCCCACTTTTATCATATTGTATTCCCATCCCATTGCAATTGTTGGAGGAGTTGATACCAAAATTTCATATTAGATACCACATTTTTGAAGCAATTTTCTATGTTTTTACAATTTTTCTGAAGTTCTTTTATGTTGTATGGATCCATACAAGCTTGAAATGCTTTGAGATCATTGGTGTAGATAAATATATGTGTTCCCTTTCATTTGCATTTGTTTTGAAGTTCTCAATCACTATTTTGTGGGATTAAACAATCAAATATAGGGACTGCCCTATTGTGCCTGTGTAAGGGTTTGAGGGCTAAATAGAAATGACATCCACCAATCCACCCATTGTCTTGGAACTGTAACTCGATGGATTGGTGTGCATCATGGTGGATTTGATGGAGTTTCAAATCTTGTTCTTTGAATTCCATTTATGTTTTTCCCTTGTCGTGGCTTGTTACATTGTTTGGGAGGAACCTAAGGTTGGGTACGTTTTACCTTGGCTTTCATAAAAATTGTAATGTTCCATGTAAAATATTGGGTGAGATATATTCGGCCATTACCTTTTTGGAGTGGGTATTAAAATGACTTATGTCTC
The DNA here is from genome assembly GCA_007115665.2 of Sequoiadendron giganteum. Lineage (NCBI taxonomy): Eukaryota > Viridiplantae > Streptophyta > Pinopsida > Cupressales > Cupressaceae > Sequoiadendron > Sequoiadendron giganteum. Next base: position 466,158,909 of record CM021100.1, read on the forward strand.
ATTGTTTCATCTAGGCCGAGCCCCTTTTTATAAATTGAGTTAAATATTTTTCCTAACTTTATTACTTCCTAAGTTTAGGTTGGCCCGTGCCCTATGTTATTGATATTAGCCCAAACCTAAGGGGAGGGTTAATAATAAAAAGAGCTTCTGAAACTTCAACTACAGAAGCTACAAACTTGACTATAAATGTGGCCAAATTGGCCCAAAAGACAGTTGAAATAAAAGAAGCTAAGAAGAAAAGTTTGATGGAGAAGTATAACACCATTATTAGAGAGTATAGTAGAATGCAGAAAAGGAATGTTGAGCTGCAAGCTGAGGTAGACAGGTTGAAGTACAAACATGTGGGGGAGTCTTCTAGTGCTCCTGGTACCCTGGCCATACGTTCTACATCAAGATCAGTACCTCCAACTTCTCCAATTATTTCTACTCCTGGGTCCCCCATCCAGACTCCTGCTCCTAGTTCTTCATTAGAGCTAGTTGAAGAGGAGGTTGAGTACTCTATAGATCCCACCAAATAGCAGATGCTTAATAAGATTAGAGAGCTACAGGAAGCTCTAAAAGCAAGTGAGAAGGGAGCAGTTGCCAAGCAAAATGAAGTTGTAGACATAGTTTTTAGGCATTTGAATTAGGGAGTTGATGGTAGATTACCATCAATTTATTCTTTATATTCTTTATTCTTAGATTCAATAAGAAACATTACTATGGATCAAGAATTAGTTTTTCCTTTAGTTGAGAAGTGGATCCCTAGGGCCAATGACCTAGATGATATGTATAAGGCCTCTAGATTCGATGCAGACAACATACCCCAATCATTAAGGCCTACTCAAGTTTTTGTAAAATCACTGCAAGGTTTTCAAGCCTTACCTAATGATTTGAGTAGGAAGATTAAGGAACTGCAAGAATTTTGATGACTCGAGTGGCACGTCTTTACCAAATTTATAGGGACTGCCCTGTTTTTCCTATGTAAGGGTTTGAGGGGTAAATAGAAATGGCATCCACCAATCCACCCACTGTCTTGGAACTGTAACTCGGTAGATTGGTGTGCATCATGGTATGATATAGTTTCATTGCATTTAGGGGTCTTTTAAAGCAAGAAACTTGGCATTGAATTGATGCCCTAGGGCTGATAGGGGCAATTTGCTTCTGAATTTGTGGTTTTTAAGTCAGGGTTTATGAATTTGATGGATATCTTGGTAGAGTCATGGTGACACTGTTTGATGGCCCAATCTCTACTTCGAAACAAAAATATCTCTAACAACTCTAAGAGCTATAATGGGATGGAATTAAAGGAACCTTCATATGAAGGATCTTCTAATGAAGGACCTCTTAATTAAGGTCTTCATTTGAAGGTCCTTCATGCCAAGGTTCCTTTTATAAAGCATTTTGGACAAGAAATATTTAAAATAAAAAATACCTTCATTTGAAATTCTTAACATGGCATCATTTTTGAATGAAGATTCTTCATTCAAAGGTCATGACGACATCACCTTCAAATGAAGGTTCTTCATTAACTGGTATTTTGTAATTTTGAATGTGTGATAATAATTTAGGGTTGAAAAAAAATCCATTTGAGCCTTTTATAAATGAAAGGACATTTGATGCAATCATATTCCTTGTCAAACTTTTAACTTAATAGTAAGGGCATCATGAGTAGTTTGTTGGGCCCATTCAACAATCTCTGATGCAAGGATTGAATTGTCTAGAATGTATCTACTATCAAGAAAGCCAATTTGTTTACCTCTATGACTATAACTCAAGCAATAAGTTTAATTGTGATGGCAATGATATTGACAAGGATTATGTAATCTAGATGTTGAGAAGCATAATTGGTTACCATCCTAGGAAAGATTATTCATTCTCACTTTTAGGTGTTAAAATTTAACAATACGTAGATTGATGAAAGAGCCCAAAGAGCCTTTCCCCATGTTATCCAAGTACACATAGCAGTGGTCTTCTCTTATACAGTTGGACATGATTTCAAGAACTTAGCTTGGAATTATTCATTTAACCTAAGGTTTTCTCATAATGCCATCATTGGAAAAGTATGATCAAATTCTCCTATTATGAAGAATTGGTCTATGTGCCTCTGGTAATCACTATAAAAATGTGAAAGACTAAGCTATTTTATTTTTTTTGGCTTAGTTTATACCATTTTACGAGAATGGGGGGGCCAATGTACGAGAAGATCTTTGGAAACTAGGCATTTAAATTATAGGTTAAAGAGAATGGGGGTGCCAAACTTATAGTACTCATTGTCCCTTGGTCATTGATTTTCCCTGAGTGCCCTCAACCTCATCCTCGGTGCTAGTATTGACCTTGTTTTAGCTCCAAACTCTTCATCGGTGCTGGTATTGACCTTGTTTTCACTCCTCCAAACTCTTCCTCAGCATTGGTATTGACCTTTCACTTGTCCAATTTGACGAGCTACAACTTGGTTTAGTTAGGTTTTAGAGTATGTTAATTAAATTTAAAATTATGGCGCCATTGAGAGTAGTGAATATAAAGCAAGCAAAGCCTATTATGGCGCCATTTAGAGTAGTAAATATAAAGTAAGACAAGCCTATTATAGTCATGAGGGAAATAATAAAACTCCTAGGATACTTTGTGAAACCATTTTCCTTGGTTAAAGGGAGGCCATAAAATATTCCTTTGGATTTTTTCAATCTTCAAATATGAGGATTTGCAAGGTTGTTAGCAACATGAGTAATGGAAATGTGTGCAACAAGAATTTTTGAACACGCATGGAATCTCCTTACCAAAGAAAGGGGCTTCATAATTTAATATGATAATTTTTCTTAGCTCTAGAAATGATATGTTTCCTTAAAGAGGAAGGAGATACCTAAGAGGTAAAAGAGATGCTTAGGAATCTCAACACTTCCTTATGATCAACCCCCTTCTATCCATAGGAATTTAACCAATTGGGCTTGCTTGGCTAAGAATGATTTCCTATAACATTGAGTTTTATGCCACTATATATTTGACCTTTAAGCTTTCTAGAAAATATCTAGGCATTGAATATCCTAAATAATGTCACATTTTTCCTCCAAGAGAGTGAGAAAGGATTCATTAGAAAAATGACCATTGAATAGTTGGGCTAGTGATGGCAACGTTGATAGTGAGATGGGTGGTCATAGAGGTGGCCTACAAGCTATATTTGGAAAAAAAGAAGGATAGAATCCATTGATTGGAGTAGTGAATATTGACATTGGTGTTTCCTTGTCCAAAAAAGTGCCACTATGATAAATGGTGTTGGATTTGGCATTTGAATTTACTCTTTTGTTCTAACAAAAATGGTGATAGGCAAGATGTGTCTAATACTAGAAATATTCTCCCCTTCCTCCCATGTGTAATACCCCTCTGTTTTGCATTTTGGTTGAACAGTGCTCTGTCCTATTGTGTTGTACTTTCTATTTGTACCTTGACTTTGGTACTCGACTGTTATTTGATCGCTATCTATCAAGTGACGTTAATGTAATCTTTTGATGTGATGGTATTTTAAAATGATGTTATCTTATGGCATGTTTTGGATTAACAAAAATGGATATTTGAATTAATGATGATTATGCTTTGAATTATACTAGCATGTTAGAATTGCTAGTTATTTTCAGTGTATTGGTAGAGGGGACGTTATCGTATCACTTGCTTGCGAGTGCCCTACGATTCTATGATTTCCTCTTCACGATGTGTATTTTATGCTATTCATATAATATGTTTTGGTTTACTTAATTTGCAGGTTGACAGGTACAAGACATCGACTCCACCTGGTTTCATAGGTGAGAGCGTGTTCAATACCCAATGGTATTCGATTGGGAGATAGTAGCTAGGTTTCTATGTCAGGTCGTCACCCTAGTCCTTGTATGTTGTCAGTTGTTCATCGGGTTGTGTTGTTTTGATTATCACTTTCCCCTCTTCGTAATTTAATTGCAAATTGAATTGGGTGATTTAAATAGCTTAATGTATTTTAGTTGTGGATTATTGTGTTCTAGAATTATGTTGAAATATAATTTATTTTATTATTAATTTGATTTAATTAATAAATAATTTAATCTTTCATTAAATTTATTTATTAATTCATTAAAATTATTTGGTTGAAAGAAGTTAATTTATCTTTGTTGAAGTTATTGATTTAATTGTTGAAATTCGAGATAAAGAAAATGCATAAAAAGTCAATTGGAAATTTGAAAACTCAAAAAAAAAATTAAAAGAAAAATGTTTTAGAAAGTCAAATTTGAAATGTGCATTCAAAATTGAAAAAATGAGATATTTTGGAATTTGAAAATTAAAATTATTTAAAAATTAGATATTTTTCCATTTTCTGTTTTCAGAAAGTTATTAGGGTGGTTGTAGGAATTTTAGGGTTAAAAATCCTTATGAATGAAACTTGCTTCACAATTTTGGGGGGGATCTTAGATTTTTGAGAAAAGTTGGAATTAGTGAAGGAAGAAATTGTTCTATTTTGTGGGTTTTGGAGAAAGCTTGAAGATTTTTGTGGATCTGAAAAGGGCATCAAGTCACCATCAGGACCTACTATTATTTAAAAAAAAAATAGGTTCCCTTCTAATTAAAAATTTCATGTTGAAAGATTACTTAGTTTGTTATGTTGTTATTAATCTTTTGAAAATCTAGTTGTGAATTGGTGGAGCAAAACCATGTTGATCATAAATCTTGTTTGTAAAACAATTCTTGTTTAGAAATATTTTTTCTTCATAAAATGATAATATGATTGTTATGTCTCTATCCAAAATTTATTATTCTATTGGTTTTCTAGTTTATTATTTTGCAAGAAAACCTATTTATTATATATGAGTATATATACATTTATTGAAGAATATATATATATATATATATATATATATATATATATATATATATGTATGTATATACATGCTGGAAAAGTTTAGTAATTGGGGAAACTGGATTTAAAATTCACAGTCGAAAAATATTAAAAAATGAATTTTATGTTTTTTGTTTGAAGGGGTTTTTTTTTAAAAAAAATATTAAAAAAATGCATGGGAGGCGGCGCTGGGGGCTCACCTCCCCACCGCGCCCCCATGGGAGGCACGTGGGGAGGGAGCCACGCCCAACACAACCCTCCCACCGTCCGCGCAGTGCTATGGACACAACTGCCACCATTGTTGGTGGGCGGCTGGGCAAAGCACAGTGCCACCAACAATGGCGGCCGACTGTGCCCACAGTCACCACCAGTGCCCTAAAGAATCCGCCGCCCTGTCACAAACCGCGATCGTCGCCTATGTTCGCCCAACCCTAATTTGGGGTGCGCGCGGCTTGTGGGAAACAGCGCCCGGTTTTCTTTGACTCTTTTTTTTATATAATAAAATAAAATATATCATATTTTGAATATTATATTTATGATATTAAATAATATTTGATATAATATTTTATAATGTTAAAATATTATATATTTTCTTTTTGTGTAAATATATAATATTAAAATATTAATATGTATTAATAATAATATATTTTTCTATGTTAAGAGGTGTTTTTTTTAGTGGCATGATTTAAGTGTAATTGGAGAAATTAAAAATATATTGACTCTAGTTAAACCACTATTTTGTTGTAAACAATATTTTAAAAAGGAAAAGTGTTGATTTAAAATATAAGATATATGCAAGTCAAGTTAATTATTTTATATGGTTATATTGAAATGTGGAAACAATTACTTCAAGTTATAGTGTTTTGATTAGTAGAATCAATTGATTATTTTATTATTTTTGAAATGCAAGTAGGAGATTAAGTATTAAATATTAACTTTCTCCCATGTCTGGAAAAGATGTATTTTGTATCGGTTTATATAATGCAATAAAATCCTGAATGATAGAATGAGGACATGGATTTAGAATATCCAAAGTAGATTTTAATTCTTGCTCTGATTTTGATCTGCTCGTGGTACCATTTGCGAATGTGAGTCATACTATTCGGCAAGTCTTCCAGATGAGGTCTTTTAAATACGTGAGTTGTCATGTCATGTCGTCAACCTGGTTTGTATCCATTGGATAGTGTATGAGGGTTGTGTCTATGTTAGTACCCGGTTTCTTTGAATGGGGATGTTTGGTATCTCCTTGGTTTAGGAGCAGATTATGGGATCCGTGTCTCCTTGTATGGAGTCACCTTGTTATGTGGTTAGTGTCTCCTTGTTAGGAGCGGTTAGGAGCAGATTTGTTACCTTGTTACCTCTAGTGTTTGGAGAGGGTTTTGGACATAGGTGCCTCCTGAGAAAGGAGAGGTTGTAATACCTTGTTTGTTGCACTTTGTACCCTTGATGTTTGGGTGTTATATGTGTGTTTTCAAGTAGAAGAGTGGCTTCCGTTTGGGGCCAGAGCCCGGAAGAGGTAAAATTGGGTTACCTTCGGAAGTGGTATAATTAAGTGATAAACTAAATTAATATACTTAGAGTTTGGGTAGTACTTCACAAAAAAAAGATAAATATCCCTCACTCATAGGCGCAAGGGCTTGTTTAGACTTGGGATGAGTGAGAAGGACATGGGATGGCAAGGTCATCTATCTTGTCTGTACGAAAGGTATTTGGCTCTGCATTAGTAAGTGAGAGGGCCAAGGGTCAATTTGGGTTACCTTCCTTACGATCCGTTGGGTAACTCAGGACGAGCGGTGCAATGACATTCTGTCTAGGACAATAGTTGACCTTTGATTTTGCTTTAGTAGGTATGAGGTCCAATGATCGGTTAGGGCCACCATCTTGATGATCAGTGTGGGTAACTCATGATGTGCTATGAGATGGCACTTTGTGTGACCATAGTTGGTACTTGTTTATTGTGGTTATGGTTTCTATAACATACTTGTTGTGACCATGATTGGTGTTTGATTATGTGGTATGGTTCTCATAACATGCTTTTTCTGCTTTATTTGTGGAAGTAATGTGATCATGTAGTGTTGTACTTATGTTGTACTTGCATGGTATTTGAGTTGTACTTTGGGATGTTCTTGTGAGGTTCATGTGTTTGGTTGTTTCAGTTTGATTCAGTTATGTTAGCCTGTGTCTAGAGGTAGATGGTCTTGACTAGGATTCCTAGTTACTATCTCCTAGCACAGGGGGTGGGCCTTTGGGTCCCACTTGGTTGGTTGGCGTGCACCTTAATCCATTGGGTTCTTTCTTCATGTTCGTATGGGCGAGACTTCTAGTTAGAGAGCTCATTGGTTTCAGTATCAGTTCTTGTTGTATTTCATTTTAGTTGATCTTGTATTATTTTACCCCTCAGTTGTTATCGAGGTGGAAGTGTAATTGTAATTATGTTTATTGGACTTACCTCATTCGGGGAATGAGAGATATAATTGTAATATTTAATTATGAATTAATGGAATGGAAAGTTATCTTTATGTTTTGTTGGAATTCATCTTCTTTGGATGTATGTGCTTTAATTATTGGTTAATTGTTTGACATGGTTTAAATCATGTTTTTTTTTGAGGTTCTATATAACCTCTATCTCGTAACCTTAGAGGTTGTTGGCATTTGTTAGCGAACTTGCTTATTAATTATACTTTAAAAAAAAAAATTATTTTGTTTAAGTAGTTAAATGCAACTTCCTCTAGGGTTGTGTGGCGGGGCATTACACATGGTATCAGAGCCTAGGTTTAAACACTGGGTACTCTATGGCTCATTGCACCATAGAATTTGTTAGAGGTTTCCTAATATGACATATCTATATGATCCTTGCTTAATTAGTTGTTGGCTTTTATCTTTTCCTTTTTCTATTAATGACTTATTATATGATTACATAGATGATATTTTTAATGTCATTGGGCCATATCAATCTATACGAAGTTGCTTTACTTCTCAAAGTATTATCAATAGCCTTATTAATGAAAATAATGAAATTGTCATTTAATGGGTGCTTGGGGAAGGGTATTGAGTTTTACCATAGTGATAATTGTTGGTGTCTATGTATCATATTGCTTTGGCTCAAGAGGGGTATTGTTATCCCTTGTGATTATGTTTGAGGAAGTCTTCAAATCGATGCTATTTCCTTCAACCAGATTGATGTCATTAAATAGTCTTGTTATGAACCCCTTGTAGGTTGTTTGGATAATGTTAGTATTGGTAATTTTGGTCCTTCTAATTATTATGCCCAAGCTTCCATAAATATGCATTTACTTAAAAATAATGATATAGTCACTTCAATCAAATCACTTATAGTTGGGAGATTTCTCTATGGTATGATCATATGAACAGGTTAGTTTTGCATGATAGTGAATAAGCCTCAATTTTTTGTGAAGCCTATTCTCTTAGGTGAATGCTTGTGTTTTCTTCCTACTAAGTTCCAAATGTATATTTCTTAGTTTAATATTTTTTGCAAGGGTTTAGATACTACAGGGGATATATGATGCCACACTAAACGCACATCCCCTAAGGAGGTTAGAAATAATGCCATACTATGACATTTTCTTAAGAGGGTAGAATTGCTCTCTACTTTGAGTCCCTATGTTGCTCTAGTCAAGTCCTTTCAAAATAATTTTCTGCTTCATAAAAGGATAAAATGGTTATTGTGGGCGGTGTTAGATTTCTTGTTTCAAAGGAAACCATCAGAGCTGCTACTAGCTTGAATATTGAAGGTAGGAAGGTCATTAATAGGGAAAAATGATGGACATAGAAACCGTCAACCAAATTTTGAAAAGGGGAGAACTCATCGAATTATAGAATGGTGTTGAATGATGAGTTTAGTAGAGTGGCAATTAAGTACTTCAGTGTTGAAGGTAGTTTTAAATGTGTTTTTCATTACCATTTCTCGCATGACCATCTTAAACATAATAAGATTGCTTGTTTTCCTTATTTTGTCCTAATTTCTCTTAAGTGTTTTGGTAAGGAGGTCTTAATGGATAAATTTGTGATGCCTCTACACGAGGGCTTAATTTTTAGACTTCATAAGTTCACCTTTCTACGTTCTCTTAGAATTCTGTTAGCTCTCTTATTTTAAAGTCCAATATATTCCCTACCCCTATTCTTATCAAAGCTAAAGGTGGGAATCTTAGTGATTTGCATGATCCCTCTCCTCCTAAGGGTAAGAGAAAACCTATCAAACATTCCTCATTCCTTGTCAAGCAAAAAATTACATTTGATGATGTGCCTAGTAAAGTGGTGGAGGGAAATCTTGAGCTTGGTAAAGTTGTGGCTGATTATGATGACTTAGGTTGCCCTAATCTTTTTTCCATTGGTTCTGTATTGAAATTTGCCTCTCATATCCATGTGGACATTCCTAGTGATGTTGAAATGTCCAAGACTAAGATTAAAAACCCTAAATTTTAGTCCTCACTTGTGGGAAACAATGACTAAGGTTCTTATTGTTGCTACTATTAATAATAAGATTGCTATAGGAAAACCTTTTAAGGGGAACCTTGTAAGAAGATCTAATAGGTTGGTGGCCATAATTTCTACTACCCCTAGCACAACACCCAATGTATAATTAGTTGTTTCTAATTAAGAACAAAGGCTTTGTTGATCACAAGGACAATGACTGTATCAATAGTGGGAACAAAGAGTTCAGTCACTCTCAAGACTTCATGTAAGAGGAAGATGTTTCTCTTTCCAATGATTTTGGTGTCAACCTTTTTCAAAAATGAATGTTCTTTATGACACTAATTCTTCTAACATAGGGGATGATTGAATTTAGTCCCTAGAAATGATATGGTGGCTGCGGATGATGTCAAGGGTAAAGGAATTTAGGTGGAAAATAAGTTTGATTTTGTGCATTTATGTTCTCATTGTGGCCATAACACCAATTCTATTAATTTTCTGGAGAAAATTCTAGAAACTTTGGAGGAAAGAGTCAATAATGTGCTTAATTTTAGTAATAAGGTGATCCATAGGTTATTTCTATGCTTCTACTCCAAAATGTTGTGTGGGAGTTCTAGAAAAGAAGGTTGAAGGGTAATCTTGATAGTCTTGTTTTAAAGAAGGATAGAAAGAAATACCCTAAGGATGATATTTTTTCTTTCCTTTTTGAAGTTTGGGGATATGTGACTCCCCAAAAGACATGCTGCAACTTGTAGTTTTTTCTTGTTGTTTGTTAGTTATTTATGTGCTATTTTTCTTTGTTCTTCTATTAATTATTTATAGTTAGTTATTTTTTGGTTTTTCTTTCCATATCCTCCGGGCTTGCTATGTAATAGGGTTGGGACCTTGGTTTCCCAATTTATATATAAAAAATAACCAAGTTGATTTATCCTTTGCAATTATTGTGATAAAGTGAGGATTTGGCATAGTTTAATAAGGCACCTCACTATTTATTGCTAGATCTATTATATTTTCTTAAGATATCTTAGAAATAATTTATCCATGTGTAACACAATAGTATACAAATATGGATAGTGATGCCTAGGTTAACTTAGATTTTCACTTGGAATCTAAAGTAGACCTTTCAGAATTAAATTTGGAATCTAATAAACTATGTCAAAGCTTCATTAACCACATCGAAGATAAGTATATTCCTTTTAAACTACCTTTAGGCGTGAATAGAAGTAGAGGAGATTGTTTGGGAGAAGAATTCTTTTCTAGTGCTAGGTTATGTGTTAGGTTATATAAGGTTAGGTTATATAGTGTTTGACCCTAGTCTCAAACACTATAATTAGGGTTGGGTTAGGTTATGTGTTTTCTTTAGGGTTAGGTTTGGGATTAGGTTTATTGTTATGGTTAGAGTTTAGGGTAATCTCTGAATTTAAGTTTAAGTCGTAGTTGATTATTTTCCCCCAAAAGGAAATTAGATCCATTTTTTCTCATGTTCATTATAGCCAATTATGGCTTGATCTTAAATTTAGACCTTTTCTTGAAACGTAACATCATATCCCTAATCTAACCATAACCCTAACCCTAATCATAAGATTGACTCATACCCCGACCTTAACCCTAGCCCTAACAATAAACCTAATCCTAACCCTTACTTGGAAACTAAACCATCATTTTCTCATTAATGTAACCCTAACCATAACTTTAACCCTAACACTATTTCTCAAAACCATAATCTTAACCATAACCCAAATGCTTTTTATCACAACCCTAAACATAAACATAACTCTAACCCTAAACCTTAAACCATGATCCTAATTCTAATATAACCCTAACACTAACCTTAACTTACACCCTAACCTTAACCCTAATTGTAACCCTAAACTATAATCCAAATCTTAAACCTAGCCCTAACCCTAATCATAACCTAACCCTTTTTCTTGAAACCTTAACCTTGACCCTAACCCTCACCTTTATCCTATCTTTATAACCCTAACCACAACCAAAACTCTAACCCCAACCCTAACCCTAATTACCTAACCCTAAATATTTTTTCTTTTATTAATTAGTTGCATTCACTCTAATAACCCTAAACCTATCCGTAAACCTAACCCTAGCCCTATCCCTGGCCCTAATCCTAACCCCAACTCTAAGCCAAATATAAAAACAACCCTTAATCATAACAATAACCCTAAAAATTAATTCTAAATATAACCCTAATACTATAATCCCTAATTGTAATCCTAAACCCTAACCCTATTTTCATATTATGTTTTCCTTATGATTGGTTGACTCTTATACTAAATCTGAGTGTTGTTTGTGTTTTGACAAGAGTAGATTAATATTTTTAATATTTCTTATATGAAGATCAAAATTACATGCACATAGAATGAACCATAGTTTAGTTACAACACTTGGTCTCTTCAAAATAATCAAAGAAGATTAGGGAGAGGAAGGAATGCACACCAAACTACAAAATAGGGGTAGTTGTGGCTTTGTTAGTTTTCTTTATATAGTCTACTTGTTTCCTATAGGGATAAATATTTAATCACTATACAAATGAAAGATGGTTGATTATCTACTGAATATTGTTTTGTGTGTTTTGAAATGGAAGATATCTATGTTGGAAAACAAGGATAGACAACTGAGAGGGGGGTGAATCAACTGTTAAAAAATTGAAACTTATTTAACCTTATTAACCTTTAATCTCAGATCTGATAATTAACAGTGAAAGCATGAATCAACAACACATCAAAA
>CM021100.1:466171018-466282134 GCA_007115665.2 Sequoiadendron giganteum
AACTCTGTCGGCCAAAAATAAATAATAGATGAATACAAACTCTCGGCCCAATTTATGAACAAATCTCAATGTGCACCAACCTAAATTGGTCACAACATAATGAAGACCTAAAGGAACATCCTCGAACATGCCAAGCATTCAAAAATTAATCCACAAGGATCTACAACACGCTACCACCATCATGTCAACCAAGAACATGAAAACTCGAATATGGAAAGGAAAAATCTTTGATCACGAGCACACTAATCAACATGGATGTACCACAATAATAGAGTATATGATCAAGAAACGTCAATGAACATCTCAAGAGCATACACAATAATTCAATTCACCAGAATTACATTCTCTTCTTTTAGAAACACCAACTATAGCAATAAAATAACTATAGGAACACAAAAACTCATAACTCGCTCCAATCTTGATGCAGACCTCTGAAACTTCCAGAGGATATACTAGATAGGCTCAGGAACAAACCCTTTAATACATGACTTTAGAATACCAACGTACAAAAATTTTCACCACTCTGATCTTCACAACTTCATAGACTATCTGCAACATATTTATTCTAATTTTTTCAATACCCTCGACATATACAACCTTTAAGACATTAATGCTAATAGTGTTGATATCAATGACAACCACATATCATGAGCAACACAACCACAACATCCAACAATCTACATCTCTATAAAAATTGGTATATGCTAATAGTCAACTTATTATCTTATTTATAGTGTTTCCTTAGCTTTTTATACTAAAAAATTCAAGGTAGAGGGTAACATGATTCTTTGAATTGGATACTACATAAAAATTTATGTGTTATAGTCATTGCTTCCATTGTTTGCATTTTCACATTAGGATGCATATTTTTTACAATCAACAATCTTTTAATGTCTTGCCAAAATTAATATTATTAATAATTTCAAACTTTTATAAACATGTATAGAAAATAAGTACATAAATAAGAAATATATTGTAATAGTTTCTTCAACAAAGGATAAAAAAATCATGTGGACCATACAAGGATTGTGGTGGGACTTAAAATTTACTACCCCTGTGGTATTAACGAGGGAGATCAATAATAATCCTTCCTCATGGATCTCGCACGATCAGATTAAAGGCCCCTGAGGGTACTGCGAGGTCTGTGAAGAGGCGACACATGGCCTGGTTCTTGAAGCGACAGGGCTAGGTGGGATCCGCTATCCAGTTGCAACCTCTTGTTTTCTTGGGTTGTGATTGGCCACGGTTCTCCTAGGGCGCTGATGTGGATTTTCAAACAATTGTTGACTCAATCTGAGTCATCCGACTTGTCATGTTTGATCCACATTAACGGTTCTATTTTTCTTGGGTTCCTGTTAATCCACGTTGGGAGTTCTTGCTCTCTAGAAGTTGTTCTCATAATGGCGCAGATTTTTTTAGTGGATCTTCTCTTGAATTTCCTGCGTGTGAACACTCTTCTCCTGATAAATGCAATGATGGGTTCTATGACATGCCTTTGCAAGCCATGAATAATTTGTGGTGGCTACATCAGCCACTAAAATGCTCGAATGCTCATGCTGCATTCGAGCAATTAATATTCTTGCACCAATTAACTCTATAAATGCTCATTGTGTTATCTAGTATTATCATCACATTTTGAGTTGTCTTGTTTGCAGGTGGTCGAGTCTCTCCTGTATTTTGTGAGGTGTTCTTTGCAATGGACCATTCAGATGTGCGTAAAAGTACCAGACTCGGGGTGAGAAATTTGTAGCCTGATGGGGTACAACCTCTCCTTAGCAAGCCCGAGGTTGTCCATGATACTAATTTTAAAGGGACGGGGACCTCCAAGTCCCCACTAATGTTGTCTTCTAGTTCTGATGGTGATGGGTTCGAAACTGACTTGGACTACCAGCGCTACTTGGCGTCCATGACCGAGTTGTTGGGGGTCAATGAAGAGCCCCTCGTAGTTGCCCCAATAACTGTGATGGCGTCGTGCCATGCTACCAGATCATGTGTTAAAGCGGATAAAAGAAAGTTAGTCTCACTTCTTCCTGAAGCGAGGACCAGGAGCGGTCGCCTCTATCGAGGCCGTGTGTCTTGCAAGTAGTTGCAGTTGTTGGGTGTGTTACTTTTGGGTGGTGTGTTGATGTGGATGTACGCGTGCCTGCCATGCTCTTTTGTCTTTAGCTTTGGTTGGTTACAATGGTATAACTGTTTTGATTCCTCAAACTAATTATGGTTTTTTCTAATGATGAGGAATGTCAATTTCAATTTCATTCTAAATGAAATTCAATTTTAGAATGAACAATGTAGCCTATTGCTTTGTTGTTCTCCTGTCCTATAAAGGAGATTTGATGGCTCATTGTTAAGGGTTGTTGTTTTTTTTGGGTCTGAAGGTTTAGAATAGGTATAGTTAGTGCTAATGTAGGATTTTGAAGGTATTATGTAGGAAATCATGTTGGGTTGGGAATAGTATGAAATAAGTATACTATGCTTTTGTAATTATTGATATTGAAAGAAATCTAAAAAAATTAAGACATTTTGCTATCCTATGTATGGGCCATGGATTATGAATGGATTTATCAAGGGTTTGTTCATTCAGTTTCAATGGTGTAGTTGAAAGTGTAATTTTTTCTCTTGCTTTGACTTAATGAGTTAATCAAATGCTTGAACACAAATGGCATTTTTATGGTTATATGCTCAGGATTCACTAAGGAGTATTGTTTTAATATACTGACAAATCTCATGGTAGCAAAGCACTATGGTGATAAGTTCAATTTCATCTGAATTACATTTTATATGACTCCCACCCAATGGATGAGGTACTGGATAGTATTGGTAAATTCCTTTCAGGTATAGGACTGTGACTCTAAGCACGGTGATTCAATATCCGAACATTTTAACAAATATCAACTGCTATCTAATTTTGGGATATAGATCTTATGATAATTTTCAGTCTCCTTACTTTGGGATATATGTTATTATTCTTTGGTTTTTCCACAACCAGGGTAATGACTGTCTGTTAGTGTTAGTGAGGACTGCATTTGTAAGAAGAAGTGTTCTTACCAATCATGAAACATTCTTATGAACACAATTGGGTTTACCCACCTTGGTTTCACAGAGCCAAAAGTGTAGGAGATGTTAGTCTTTGACTGACTCTTGTTAGTTGGCCACTAGCCTTTGCAGTTCTTTATAACGAAGGTTGGCTACCTCTTACAGAATTGCAAATCCTATGTGGGAAAAAACACCAATAGATTGTAATTAAGATATACACAAAATGGATCTACATTGAAAATTCGGTAGGAAAATTCAAGCAAATACAACTGGTAGATGCAAAACCAAATAAATGTGAAATTGTGGACTATAATGATTGTAGAATATACATAATGGATTTCTTTTAAAAGGTTTTAGAAAATTTCAATCAAATGCAATTGGTAGATGCATAGACAAATTTCACAACCTTCACCAAAATCCTTGTCAATTTCCTTAATATGGAAGATTTGGAACAAGGTATAGACATCCATCAAAGCATAATATGAAGATGAATTTTCTCAAATGTTGTGGTTGTACACTCCATTTTCAAATCTATGTAAAATGTGGGAGGATAGACAAATCTTGTGAACTATTTGACAAAATATCTCAAAGAATTGTAATCTCATGGAATACACTCTAATTAGAAAAGTTGCATCACTACCCTCATAACAATCTCGCAATTTGTTTTAGTTTCTATTGTGTTACTCAATTTGAAACTTAATTGTGATACATTAAGTTCATTTTCAAATTATCATTTGTGTGTCAAGTTTGTCAAAATCCAAAATGATCAATTATTAATAAAATCATGGATCATGTAATATTGGGATGGGTGACCTCCTAGGAAGGCCTAGTGCTTCATCGCTTTGAGAATCATTTAGACTCAATGAGTGCTAAGTGGACCATTCATTATCATGAGAGATGGGTTCTTGTGAAACACTACTCATGAAACATGGGTCAATGAGTTTGACTTGTAAAACCACATAATTGAATCCTGATAACAATATCAAAATTTGACACAATGTGAAAAATACTTCCTATTTGTCAATAGATCATGTTGTCAAAATCTAGAATTTCAAATTATGAATTCTTTGTAATTACTCAATAGATCATGTTGTCAATTGAGCCTATTGGCATTTTTTTACTGCAACCCACACGTGTTTCCTAGAAGCTCCTATGAACTCCCCACATTCAATAATAAAAGACTAGGAATAGTATGGCCAACTTTACGAGAATAGCAATAAGGCTAATTCTCCTACACTTCAGACTCTGTAAAATCCAGGAGGGTATTTCCTAACATGTGCTCTTAACATACAACATTTAAACAATTCATTTAATTTGCACATAGGTAAGCAACAGATAGATCCCCAATTAATGTTAAAGGATCAAATCCTTCAAGAAATTGGCTATTCCTTAAAAAAGACTCATGTCCATTTAATAGAGAATCGCAAACTTCACATAAAGTAAATTGATAGGAAATATTTGAGTAAAATATCTTGATGCCATAACACAAAACATATGAGCATAAAACGTAATTAGAATTCCAGTTCCATATCACAGCGCAAGGAGTCAAGAGAGAAAACTGAACTACAGGGTAAATTTCATTTTGAACACTTATGATCTATTATGAATTGCATTACAACCCATATATCCATACCTGAGTTTATTACTCCTTTATGAATCTTATTTGTTATATTGTATGAATTTACTAGTTAACTGAAGCATTTAACTGATCCTTTGAACCAGAGTTGTAGTTAAACATTATTCACAGTAAAGAACAAATGAAAATCAATGAAAATCATCTTTGATTGATATTTCATTAATAATCCATGTAACATAACACAATAGGAGACCAAATAAACTCCAAATATTCATGAGTTTGATATAAACATGCTCAAAAACCCCATGATTAACAAAGTTCTCCAATCTGACTCAAAAAATTTTAAAACCTCGACTTACAATTCATACTCTCTATATTACTAGACTCTTATTTCTCATATCTTGGATATTTCAACCAACCACTCTCTCGGCCTAGAATTCCCTTTTATAAAACAAGGGAGCCAACAAGCTTTAGGTCGGAGAGTACACATATCCATTTGTAATTGGACTGCTAACTCCTGATTCAGTTACAATTCTATTATGCGAGAGGAGAGCATAAGACAAATATCATCATTAGTTGATAAGGAGGGAAGAAAACATCGCTCCAAAGGCTGCTCCCCATACATCGAAGGCATGCTTAGCCATTATAGTATTAACTCCACCTCAACACCCTGTACTTGGAGTCAAAAGGAGAATGCAATTTTAGAATATAATATCTAAGGCCAAACTTGTATTATACATGACCAAGTTGCAATTATCGACTATAACACTCATAATTTGAGTTCATCAATGAACACCTTTTTCCATAATTCAAACTCCTCCTCAGAAGGCCACTAGAAAGCCACAACTTGGTCAACCTTGTTTTGATAGGGAGCATACTTTACCATTATCGATGTGGCCTTTTTATCAAAGTTCTCTAAGAAACTTATAACAAAAGACAACTTTTCCAATGTATTCTCTAGCATGCGGATGTCATCATTTTTGCATATCTCATGTGTTTGAGACATCATTATATTGTTCATTTGCTCCTTCCAAACCTGCAAGGGTTTGACTTCATCCTAACTATGTAAAATATGAGATAATGGGGTCAGGTCCTTTCCATCATACACATCTTTTAGCAATTTAATCTTGGATTCTATTGGGGCGGAAAATCCCTGAAACTTCTGCTCAACAATTCCCTTGACCAATTGATATGTTGCAATAATAGTAGGATATTTATCACCATGTTGTTTTGCCCCTACTGCCATGAATCTCAACTTCTCCATTCTAGGGCTCCATTTGTTTAGCAATGAGATGGCCAATTCTTTATCCCTTTGAAAAAAATTTAGTGCTTGCAACATTAGGACATAATTTGCATGAACACTGTTTAGCTTACTCTGGACCATTCTGTTTAAATGTTTCAAAACAATGTCCACTATCACTGCATTGTTTCTCCTTGTTGCATCTCAGATTTTCTTTACCATCTCCTTATATTCTTCAACTTGATGAATCATTTTCTCCCTAGAAAGTCCCCCTCCAGGGCTAGTAGCCCTCTCAATAGTGATAGGCACTTGTCCCATATTATATGGTACAATAGCCAAAGACTGTGCTTGTGCAGGAGGTTGAGACTGCTCTACTAGTGGGTCAGGAATAGTGTGGCTAGAACTGGCTTGCTTTTGAGATCTCATGGTATCCATTTGTTGCCTCAATAAAGCCAATTCAGTTTCTAACTCTACTACCTTTTTTTGACTCTTATTATATTCAATAATAATTTCATTATATTGGCCTCTCAGAGTATCCTGCTCCTTGGTCAAATCTTCAACAGTTGCTCTGGTGAATTTGGCAACATTCACGACCATATCAACAACTTCCAGTGCTGGGGTGTCAGCAACTCTCCTTACAACCAAGTGACCACTGAATTCAGAAGGTTCTACAACAACTGGCTTTTTAGAGCCAGTAGATAGGGACCAAATTGCCAATGCATCCCATTCCTCACTAAAGGCCGATCCCTTGAGTGCTAATGTAGCCTCCTCTTCAGTAGCAAGAAGTGGCTTATTATCCCTTCTTATTGTGTCAAACACCACAGCATCAATGATATCCCATTCTGGGAGTAGCAATAGTCCACTTTTTTGTACCAATTCCCGGCCCTGCTCTAGTGTTATTGCTTTGAATCTTTCTCTCATATGTTCCCTGACCTTAGCTTGAATTACCTTCTCTGGGAGCTCTGGATGCAAACTTCTCTCATGTGCCACCTTCTCAGCATATAATGCAGTATGTGCTCTCCACACAAAATATTTAAAAGCACCGATTTGAATAAAAGAGTCATCCATCATGAACTCTCTACAGACTTCTATTCTCAAGTCATCATTGCTTGTAACTCCTTTGATTTCATCTTTTCCTAACCTTAAAGAAACTATACCTAAACCTATTGCAATGTCAACTAGGTCCAATGGCATCTCAAGATGCATTTCATCCAGAGTGACAATAATGTCATCATCCTCATCACCATCACAATCAACAATCTTTACCCTTTCAACCCTCTACCTCTTTGGTGATGGTGGGCAAGCCTATTCTGAAAAAATTGGAGGAGAATCCAAATCAACAACATTTGGTACTGACTACCTTGAAGAAGATGGTACAATATTTTTAGCAACATCTTCAGCCCTACTTCCCTTTCTTCTAGAAAAAACCCTTATCTTCTTTTGGGGCTGATAAGTAGGCCTCTCCTCTTCCTTTACCTCAGGTTACTCCTCGATGGTTTGTGATTTTCCCCTTTCTTCCACAATTCAAAACCCCAACCAAGCTCTCAAAATTATCAATAGCATACATTGTCCTGCTAAACTCATCTTTAGCATTAGGTATGGGATTGAAACTAGGTATTTTCTCCTGCTTACTTTTCACCATTTTAGAGTAGGCAATGTATAGTGCCTTTCTATCATCTTGTAATTCCAAATCAAAAATATTCTTGATGATGTCCTCAGAAAAGTAGAAGTTGTGGACAAAAGCTCCTGTCTGATGTTTTGCCTTCATTTGAGAGATAAAACCCTCAAGATCATGCTTCCTGTGGCACATAGTCCTTAGCCTATAAGGCCTAAGTAATTGATGCAACTCCTTCCATCCTCCCTTTGCCATAACAAAATCAGCAAATGTTATATATTCATTGAAGAAAGAACATTTATTCTGTTCAGCTGGCAAGTGTAGTTCCTGAGCTTCCCCCAACTACCTCATGATTTCCAAAAATCTAAGTCTAAGGGGCACCTCCCTTGGCAGAACCTTTGGATTGACATTAGTGCCAAAAAAATTGAAAACTATGGTATTACGATAGGGGAAAATGTCTCCCCAATTGTGCATTATGTTCAATTCAGGCCTTCTCTCCATCGGCCTCAAGAAGTCATGAATTTCTTTTGGGATCCTTGGGGGGTCACGAACTAGAGCCTCCCTTAATTTAGATCTGAAGACATTATGGAAAGCTACATAATCAAACTCATGATCATGCATGTCAAGAATCCTAGTCCAATATTGGACAGGCATTTCAATGTTTCCTTCCTTCTTCTTTAATTTCATATCTTTTTTGAACACAGCCTGAGCCCTATACAAAAACATGTGGATTAACAAGGAATACCATCTGAATCCAACCCAATTCTTCCCCTCCTTTAGGGCTACCAAACCCGTGTGCATCTTTTCTGCCAAATAAGTGGAAAAATCATATATTACATTGAAACTTGGGTGCTAGAGATTTACTGCCATATACATAATATCGGTAGGCAAGGTTTTCTTTAAGCTGAATCCCAGAACTTGACATAAAGCACAAACAGTCTTCTTGAAATAACTGGTGAAATAGCCCACAGGAAAAGGTTTGGGCTCATTCCTACCAATTACTACCTTCTTCTAATTTTTTCTTCTTCCCGAGATTGCCAAATGAGGTATTAAGAAGGACTGAAAAAACCCCTAGTATTTCTATATTCTTGTCTGAAAACGTCCAAGTCGACAGGAACCATATCCCGACTCCATTCGTGCAATTTGAAAATCTCTGCAATTTCTTCTTTGGTTATCTTAATCATTTGCACACCAGCATGTTTTCTGACAATTCGAGCCATAGGGTCATATCTAGCAGCAATGTCCTTTAAAAGATCTACATCCATATAAACATTAGGAACCACCAATTTACCCAGGTCTAACCTCCAGGGGTTACACAAAGGAATCGACAAATTCCTATTCCCAAACCAATTGGAGAACAACTACCACCCGGTGTATGGTAACTCAACATCTTGAATTGCACATTGCTTTTCTGTAAATCCTTCCAAGATTCGAGGCCCATAGAACAAAAACTTTCCCTCCTGCTTCTTGCTAGTAGAGGGTTGTAACAAATCAATAATATCTTGGGATAAAGACCTGGTAGTGGTTTTAGAACCAGAACTTCGGGCCTTGGGTGCCATTTATACTACACTAATGATAATTTGAACTAGGGTTTTCTTATTTTCAGATAGCAAATAATTACAATTTTCTTCTTTAGCCTTAACAAAAAATTCTTCAATATTAAAAATACCCTAGCAATTATCTAGAAAAGCTCTAAAAGTGAATCTATTCAATCAATTCTTCAAGAATAGAGACAAGAAACAATCATGAATTGCCCAGCAAGCAACCATAAAATATTCTGAATTTATAAGAAATGGCGTACGTGCTACTTAAGGTTTCAATCGCAGAACATCCAGGGCAGCAAAATTGAGAAATCGTAATCACAGCTTGCTTCACTCGATACCAAGCAATTCTTCCTCAATGTAGAGATATAGAACTGAAATAGTAATTCACAAATTTTAGCATTTAATTATGCAGGCAGAGTCGAACTTGGCCATTACTATTCACTCGTATGAGATAAAATGGCTATCGTACAATACCAGTTTATTTTTAAATATGAGTTGTTGATCAATCTCAATGTTGGCTAGGAGAACGGCTCAGATCTAGTCAAAATAGTTTGAAAATTCCATGTTCACCCTCCAGTCACCAAACGAACAGGATATTCACCTACCGAGCACCACATTATCATGAAAAAGTGCCCCACCTTTATTGTCAACACATAGCATCAGAGTCCACATGTCGCAAAATCGTACACCTCGCAGCATTATTGAAACTGTAGTTTTAATTGCATGAGGTCAGTGAGGAATGACCACGATGCATCAGTATGGAAATAGCTATCGGCATCAGCCTTCATAATCGATCAGTGAGCAAAACTAGTCCCCACCATGAAATGTGATAGATGGCAGAATCTCGCATGCCTCGCACCATATTTGTGACATTAGCAGAAACCTTGCGAGGTCTGCAAGCAATGGTCAAGATTGAAATCACTTCATTCGACGGCCGTGCAATCTGCACATGCAAAAAGGTTATTTCGCCTGACTTTTTAATAGTTTTTTAATTTTCTAGGGGGTGTTTTTAATGACCATCGATCTTCCTACAATTGATGTTGACCGCTCCCCATGATCTCACAATGACATCATTGCTGGTTGTTTGGCAATTGTGATATCACGGCGAGCGCCACGTGTCCCAAGCTGCCGATGCCGAAAAGGGATTAATAAAGAATTTAATATTTGTGTCAGACTTAAATACGTTATAAAGTGGGTTACTAAAATAACTTTGAGATGCACATGCTGGAGATCGACGGTGATGTTATAATCTTCATAAAAAGTTGCTCGACGGTTATGTTTGGTGTTGCTGACTGCTATATTTTTAATGACTTTTGATCTTCCTACGATTGATCATGACCGCTCCCTGCAATCTCGCGATGACATCACCACTGGTTTTTTGGTGATTGTGATATCATGGGAGAGTGCCATGTGTCCCAATCTACTGATGCCGAAAAAGGATTAATAAAGCGTTTAATATTTGTATCGAACGTAAATACATTTTAAAGTGGGTTACTAAAACAACTATGAGATGCACGTGCTCGAGATCGACGGTGATGTTATAATCTTGGTAAAAAGTTGCTCGACGATTATGTTTGGTGCTGCTGACTGCTATTTTTTTAATGATCGTCGATCTTCCTATGATTGATCCTGACCGCTCCCCGCGATCTTGCAATGACATCACCGCTGATTGTTTGGTGATTGCGATATCACAGGCGATCGCCACATGTCCCAAGATGCTGATGCCGAAAATGGATTAATAAAGAGTTTAATATTTGTGTTGGACTTAAATATGTTATAAAGTGGGTTACTAAAATAGTTGTGAGATGCACGTTCTCAAGATCGATGGTGATGTTATAATCTTGGTAAAAAGTTGCTCGACAGTTATGTTTGGTGCTGCTGACTACTATGAGTGAGCACGATCATCGATGGTAGGAATCAAAGGTTGCCCACCATCGCATGATCCAAAGATGCAGGATGTTTAGTGATTGTGATATCACGGGTGTGCACCACATGTATTCCTTTGGTGCTGTTTTTGCAGTGGGCCCTCGACGCTGACATGGAGATTTCGTCAGCCCTTTTGAAGATGGTCGTTCGATGATCTGACAAAAATAAAAGATCGACAGTTGAAGTCTAAATTCACATCAAATGCGATTGGAGCCATTGGGGTGGCATGCAAATGAGCTTTAATGGTGGACAAGATGTCTACTGCCTTAATTCAATCAACATAAAGTATCTGCTCTTTTTCTATCTTCATCACAAAAGCATTCAAGTATTTTCCAAGTAGTTCAAAGCCAGAGATAAAGTTTTTTGAGTGATCACCATGAAGTTTGGTTCTCTACAAGGTGCGAAATCCCATGAGTTATTTTCTAAACTGCTAGGTAAATTTGACTGTCTTTGCGAAGGGTTCTATTGTGCTGGTCAAGGGGTTTTGTTAACTATTGTCGTAGGGTTACTAGTTCGTTTGAATTATTGGAATTGCACAGTTGTGTTGTATTTTTGTATTCTGGGTACCCCTAGTTTCTTTGAGGATTTGATTTTTTAAAAGAAGCCCTAGTTGTTTAAGAGGGCACCACCGAAGTAGCACTCTAGCCATGTTGATTATTTGAAGAGGAATTTGTATGATGACTTCCTGGATCAACTCCCATTGTAAACAAATGACAGGAAGAGTGGTTTGGTTTTAATGAATGGAAAGACCCTAAGCGAAGGTCTACTATGCAAAAATTCTAACATTGCGGATGCCAGGATTCCTATGACTGGTCTTGAAATGTTTAGGTTGTGGTATGGACAGTGAAACTTACCTCACCCCTTCTCTAATTCCTGGAGATATGACATGGGGAAACTAACAATGCCAAATGTGTTCCCTGATGTTGACTTGCTCAGAGCAATGGTAGCACGATATGATCCTATGACAATGGTCATAAGGGATAATGATGGTGGAATTTTGCTAAGCCTAAATGCAGATGAGACTCGGTAGATTTTTGATTTGACTGAGTATAGCCCTTTCTTAGTCCAAATAGATTTTGAGAAGATGAAGGAGGAGTACAAAAGGTTAAAGCCTCTTTTCAGATTGAAGTTGCTTCCTCTTTCACCTGGCCAGGGTAGGCAGTTCAATAATTCATATCAGCCCAAATGACCAGGAGCCTTTCAGGCTGAGCTATTTTTCCAGTCACTTCTTAGCAATATTTTATTCATTGTGCCAAATTTTAGGGTTCAGCCCTAATACTGTGATGCCAGTTGCGTACATGTTTATGGGAGCCTAGATTCAGCATCCCAACTTCTCTGTGGTATATGACTTTGCATCATTCCTGTCAGAGAAGATGCATGAGGCTTTGATGAAGCTGCATGTGGGGGATACTGGCACTCCTTTTTTCTGGTACTCCTTGTTGATGCATATGTTCCTTTACAAGAATGTTGTTTTCTTCTCAGAAAACATGGAGTTGAGGTAGGAGGTGAATGGAGAAAGGTTACCAATACAGGTGTGGAGTGCAGATTTGTCTTACAACAGGGGAGGTGCCAGCTTTGTGCAGTTTGATAACTGCTTTTCCTCCAGACTCAGGGCTTGGTTGGTGGTAAATGTGCCAAGAGTCACTAAAGATTTGCATGACTTCCTCCGACCGAAGGTGAGGAAGCCTAATTTAAAAGTGTGTCACAATTGGGGTGATATCATCTTGTACCCTGTAAGCATTGTCTTGAGGGTGTATGGTTTCTAGGGAATCCCTCATATCCTCCCCTTTAATGTACCATCAAGGATGGGGTTTGCCGAAGTAATGTGGCAAGTAGGTTGTATTCATGAGGACAACCTAACAAAGAAAGGAAAAGGGACTTTGTTCCCTGACTACACTGTTGTTTCTGATTTTATCTGTTCCAAGGGAGGATGGGTCCACTTCAGAAGGTTTTTTGATGACTTCAATTTGAGGAATGGTCCTAGGAGACAACGTAACCCTGAGGGATTCTTTGCATTGTTCAAACAACGAATTAAAGGTGTAAAATTTTCACATGAATTCAACTTTCCTGAGGACCTAATCAAAAATGAGTTTGATTTGAATAGGCAGAAGTTGAATAAAGAAAAATGGATTGCATATGAAAAGCTGCTAGCTATAATACATAGAATGGATCCAAAATATGATCCATTAATGGAGTTCACTCCATTTCACAAGATAATAGACTTCTTAATGGCTAATTTCAATAGTATCATGGCCACCTTGATGACCAAGAGGGTCAGTTTGGAATTAGATTTTGGTATAGAAAGACCAGATGTGAGGCCTGAAGAAATAAGGCTAGCTTATCAGCCACTAGTTGATAGGCCTCTATACAAGAGAAAAAGGAATGTGAGCAGTGATGAGGATGAAGGGGATAAGAAGGGAAAACAAGTCATGAAAGCATCATCATAATTGGGTCCAAGGATCAGAGCACCCAAAGGGATAAGGATTGTGGATCTAGATTCACCACCAAGAGGTGATCCTGCAGTGTTACCATCAGAGTCAAGCCCTAAGAAGCAGAGAATTGAGGAAACACAGGAAACTCTGATGGATGAGATAATTGTGACTGATCAAGACATGCAGGTTGGTATCCCTTCGCCTCCTAGATCAACACAATTGGTGCTTTCTAACATGGATGTAAAGGGGCAATGTGTACAAGATGTTAGGATGGAGGCCTGCAAGGCATTCTTGGACGATGATGCATTTGTAAAGACTCTTGTATTCTTGCAACTAGTTTGGAGGATGAAACTAGAAGAGTACTAGAACAAATGCAAGAGTAGGAGAGAATCGAGACCTGATAGGTCTGAGCAGGAGAATGATGATGAGGTCAAGGCCGAATTAATGGAAGAATTCAAAGGCATCACACCTGAGGAGGGAAAAAGACTTGTGACTCAGGATGGTGTCTTACTTTTGCCTGAATGGGACATAGCTGATGCGGTTGCATTCAATGCTATCTTACAGTCCAATCACCCTATACAAAATAGTGAAGAAGAGGTTAAGGCAGCTCTGCAGGACTTTGCCTTTAGTGAGGAGTATGAAACTCTAGCCATATGGGCATTGGAACCCAAGGGCAGAAAACCAAATGTAATTGATATTATCCCACACCTAAGGGGAGGGCTAATCATCAAGAGAGCTTCTAAAACTTCTACAACAGAAGCTACAAGCCTGACAGTGAATGTGGCCAAATTGGCCCAAAAGATAGCTGAGAGAGAAGAGATTGAAAAGAAGAGTCTGATGGAGAAATACAATATGATAACTACAGAGTATAGTAGGATGCAGCAAAGAAATGTTGAGCTACAATCTAAAGTAGATAGGTTGAAATATGGGCAGGTGGGAGAATCCTTCAGTGCTCCTGGTATCAAAGCATTACCTTCTATTGCAGGATCGGTCCCCCATACTACTCCAATTGTTTCAACTCTGGGGTCCCCCATCCAAGCACCTGCTCTCAGTCCTACACCAGGGCCAGTTGAAGAAGAAGTTGAATATTCTATGGATCCCACCAAGAAGGAAATGTTGAATAGGATCACAGAATTGTAGGCTGCCTTAAAGGCAAGTGAGGGTGATGCAATTGCCAAACAAAGTGAGGTGGTTGACATAGTTTTGAGGCATCTTAATGAAAAGGTTGATGTTAAATTACCATCTATATATTCTTTGTATTTTTTATTCTTGGATGGAATAAAAAATATCAATAGGGATCGAGAAATAGTTTTACCTTTGGCTGAGAAATGGTTCCCTAGGGCCAACGATCTGGATATTATGTACAAAGCTTCTAGGTTTGATGCGGATAATAGGCCCCAGTCATTGAAGCCTAATCAAAACTTTGTAAAATCATTGAGCGGATTCTAGGCCCTACCTGATGGTTTCAGTAGAAGAATTAGGGAGCTGATAAAGAGCTTTGATGACTAGAATGATACATTTTTGCCAGACATTATTGATGCACAAGGAAATGTTGATACATTGCAATAGTGGTAGGATGGGGTAGAAGAAGTTATCAATGCACAAATTAAATCAATTTGTGATGATTCAAACTATGATTTACTGGTAAATAGTATGGATAAGATAATTAACACCAACACATTCTTAGAGTTTTTTGAAAGGGAAGCCAATCAGGTTGCAGTGAAGTACACACCTTACAATAGTAAGGTGAATTGAGGTCGTGACATTTTGCTGGCCAATAGATGAAGAGTATTAGAGGTGGGTGGACAAGTACTTAACCAAAGAGGAGTAAAACAGTGTCTATTACCACAGGATGGATGAAGGAATGCTAGACGATGATGAAAACAATTCTGGAGACAGCCACAGGAAATGATTTAACAATGGACAAGGCATTTGAACAGAATGAGAAGATGTTCAAAATGGAGCTAGCCATAAGGAATGCATTGGAGGATTTTGATACACACAAGCAGTCAGCTTACCGAGATTATCTATCAAAATATCTATTTATGGCTTAATAGAGCATAATTTCTAGTTTGTTATTGTTGTTAAGCAAAAGACATTTCTCAAAGGACATGCCCTTTCACAATTTTGATATATTTATATCTGTTTCATAATGTAAAACAAATATAGGCAGATAGGAGAAAGATACAGTAGATAGTTTGCAATGAAACTTTCCTTTAAAAGACTCAGATGCTTGTATGAATTTTGATGAAGTTAATGAAGATGTTTGAACTTGTGGCTTAATCTTGGTATAAGCTATTTGTGGAATTATACAGTTATTTGGTTGTCTCCATTTTGATGCTTTTTTGTTGTCTAAATTGATATATGAAGCATATAAATATATTCAGTTTACCGATACACATTTGTTGTATTTGTGTGATGTGATTATTTGGTTCTTTCAAGTAAAGATTAAACCCTTCTAGTCAATCACAGTAACTGAAGAGTATTAATTGGATCAATAAGAAGAATCACATAACTAGGATTGTCATTCTATCTCAAGTAGAGTTTTTCAATCATTTACTTGCACATTTATACAAGTTATAAACTACATCTGTGTGCCAAACACTTTGAATTATTACCATCATATATTACACTTTTATAGATCTTCATTAGACTCCATACACCCAACAAGGCAGTGGTCTCACACTTTCATCTTTTGGTTTATCCATTTTATTTTTTACATCTGCTAACTGAACATATTCTAATATAATTCAAATATAATTAAAATCAAAAACATCATAAATTAATTATGTAACCACATAAGTCAAATATAATTCTATCAAGAAATTAATATCAAATAGATAATACAATCACATAACTCATACATTTCAATGTCATTGATCTTCTTCTTCATCCAACTCTTTGTCTGTATCATCCGATCCAGATTCAACATTGTAAGGATTGGTCATATCATCATCATCGTCATTGATATCAGTTTCGATAATGTCATCATCCACACGGATATCATCTTCATGAACATTAACTCCTACATCATCATGATCTAGTTCCTCCTCTTCGACATCTTCGTCAGGAACATCATCAACTAACTATTGATCCTGATCATCATCTACATCATCTTCTATTTCTTCAGTATCTTTTTCTTCCACCACATTATACTTTACTAGCCTCCCTCTTGGATCATGTCTAACAACATATGACCAACCCACTTTACCTGGAACCTCTGAGTAAAATACCTGCTCACATTGGCTCGGAAGAACATAGGGCTCATTTCCAGCTCACTCAAAATACCTTGTATTAACCATGGTAAATCCATTATCATGTTCAATAACAGTTCTCTTGGGATCATTTTCATTCAATCGTAGCCTGTACCATAGGACAACAAACAAAACTAATTTGAAGGACTTAAAGTCACACTCAAGTATATCATCCAAAATCCCATAGTATTTATTTTCTGAGACTTCTGGATGTATGTCACTTCTAGATGAAACATTAGTCACCTGGAAGACTACAGTTATCCCAAAATCACAAGTTTTCTTCATGTCATCCAACTTTTTGATTCAAAATTTATGACCATTTCACCACATAGCCTTGTGGTGTTTCACCTGCAATATGTCAAACATGTAAAACTTATTGCAATATCGTCAGTTGATAAACATATTTATACTTGGCCGAATGTATGCAAAGAAAAAAAAATCTCAACATATATATACATCAATATAATTGAAAATAATTAAATAATATGGGTGATTAATATATTTATACATACCTTTTTGTCTCTTAAACCATATGCTAAATCAATTTCCCTTGGTGTAACATTGGAGTCTCCATTACAATGAGCTTCTTTAACCAATGAAGCCACACCTTCCCATGTTAATGCACGACCAGATTGTTGACATCGTTCAATCCATACCATCATCCAATCGAGATTGTTTGCGATGTACAAATGTAGTGCATCCCACTCTCGACCAACTGTATCAAAAAAATTGAAATTCACAAACGACGTATAATTATTTAATTACCACAGTATACAACCTTAATTTATAATTGATGAATATTGAAAGATTAATAATTAAATAAGTACAATATACATAAAAACCAAATGTAAAATGTATTCTAATTAATCTCCATGACCATCTTATAATTACCTGTCACTTTCCTTAATCTACCTTTCCCCATCAGGTACTCCCCTTCAAATTTTTTAATGGAGCTGGGATCCCAAATGCGATCTACATGGATCTTTGCTGCAAACTTAGGAAGATATTCAGTAATGTACACCATAGTCTAGTATACCATGTATCCCTCCACCATAGAACCCTCAAGATGTGCTCTTTTTCTAACCAAATCCTTCAAAAATTTCAAGTGCTTCTCAACCATCCACATTGACCTTGTGTGTAAAGGTCCACACAATTCAATCTCCTCAACTTGGTGTATGAGGTAGTGTTCTTGTGCATTGAAAAATGTCGAAGGTAGACACTTTTGCATTTCACACATTAGACGAGGAATTTTTCTCTTCCAATAATATATATCTTCTTTATGGATTGCTTTAGATGACAGCCATCTACAAGTGATTCAAGGTACAAATATATTAACGAGATTTAACAAAAATATACAGCAAATTGAACAAATATCACTACTTACCTCATGTATTTTCCAATATCATATATAACTTGCTTGACATTGTTGTCAAAGTTGTCTAGGAGAGATAGAGGTAGAACGTACTGCAACAATTATAAAATGATCTTTTCATTAATATTTTTCCAAAAGTAGTAAACATAATACACTGAAAAGTACATGCAGCATACATATATATATATATAATATACCAAAATTATTACCTTAAAGAAGGTATTCCAATCATGTGTTTTCATCCCTGACCCAAATTCACCTTTCTTTGTTATGATATTGTTTATGTTCACAACAAATCCTGTGGGAAATTGAATTTTTCGTATGACTTGTTTTATAGCATTTTTTTGCTGCTCTATTAATAACCAAGGAAGGGCACTTATATTAATTTGGTCTCCATCGCTATTTAATTGAATGACATTTTTCATTGCATGACTGGCTTCCTGAATGTCACTACAAATTTTGACAATTTTTTCTTTGTCACGCCTTCCATCCAATATTTTCCATAACATTTCTGTCATATTCTCTCTGATATGCATTGTATCAAACAAATGCACAATTTGTAGCTGCTCATAGTAGGACAACCTACTAAATTGTCTGGGATAAATTTTCAGTCCCTGTGGAAGCCGACCATTAATGCTTTCAGACCTTCATGAAGAATATAAGTTAAAAAAATTAACAACGACAATCATTGTCAATTACAGCATGAGTAAACACAACACAATATAAAAATAAAAATTCAAAACATATCATAAATGATAGATAAACAATTTGATCCGATGTATAACCTTGACAGATTAATTCTATTATATTCCAACTTCCATAGGCGAGGTGTCATTCTTCGTGGTTTTGATGTAGTCTCTTGTTTCCCATTGAAAAAATGTTTTTTAGTAGTTCGATACTTATGATTTTTGTGGAGGAAGTTCCTATACTCATCAAACACCTACTTTCCTAAACTTGTTGAACGACGAGATTTCATCTTTGGACCACAAATTGGACATGCAAATTTTCCCTTTGTTTGAAGACCTGCAAATCATATATAATTGGATTAAATATGTCAATTTTTATAATTATATATAATGAATAGATTACTTAAAAAACATGCATGATATCTACTTCATAAAATTAAATATCGTTAAAGTCATGCAGTCGAACGTTATAACATACCAAAAAAATGTGTTAGCCCTGGGGCATCATGAATTGTCCATACAAGCATTGCATGGAATTGAAATTGTCTTTGTCCTATTGGTCTAGATATGTCATACATAGTGACACCATTCCATAACTTTAGTAACTCATCGATAAGAGGCTCAATATATACATTCATATCTTTAACTTGGTACTTGCCTAGTTGAATGAACATAAACATTACATAATTATTATAACCATTTTACTGCAATATATATAAATTCATGTACATGACTATTAAATGAAAAAACATATAAGTCATTATGCAACAAATAAGACAAATGAGATGCTACTACGTTAAAGAAAATTGATGTAAAAAATACCTGGAACAATCATTGCCAACATTATGTGCTCCCTCTTTATTGACATCCATGGAGGAATGTTATTGTTGATAACAAAAACAGGCCACACTGAGTAAATAGATCTCAGCTCTCCAAATGGATTGACACCATCTACTGCCAATGAAAGCCTGAGATTACGAGGTTCTTCTTTAAAGTGTGGCCATTTTTCCTCCATGTCCCTAAATGTAGAACCATCTGTAGGCATTCGAAGAATGTCATCTCCACTTCTATTACGTGCATGGTAATCCATAAATTGCGCTAAGCTTTCACACCTAAATAATTGTTGCATACATAGAATAATGGGAATATAATGAAGAACCTTGTGAGGCACCGTTTTTGTTAGTTGATCTGTTCAATATCTACTGATATGACATTTCGGGCATTCTGTTGCAAATTCATGTTGTTTATGATATATAATATGATCATTGGGACATGCATCTATTTCTTGATACTCCATTCCAATATCTTTCATAACGCCAGATAAATCTCGGTTTGAGCGAGGTTAAATATTTGATGGTGGTAACAAAAATTCACCAATCAATCTACAACAAAAAATAATTTCTTAATATAAAGAATATTAATGGTACATACTTCATCCTTTATTTACTAGAGATGAACTAACAACAATTAAAATAGATGAAAAAAGATGACATATATGACATAACTTAACATCCGTGAGATTTCTATGTTGGATAAACCATTCATAACCTTCAAGTTCACCAGCAACAATACAACAGAGAGAAGAGTTGTTTGGGAGCCTTCATAAAGGGGCTCGTATGCCTTCTCAAGTACAGGTAAATCATGAACATCATTAAATTCATCTCGATCAACATGATCAGATGTGCCACTACATGTGTCATGGATCAATGTATTTGTACCATCATCTTCAATTGTGTTTTCTAGCACATGATCATCTTCTTCCATAGGATCATTAACTTCATCTTCGATATTTACAGCTCCATGTTCCTCCGCTTGCAAAACCACATTCTCCAAGCCGTGATAATTCATATCATGTGCCCTAGGGCGCCCCACCTTTATAATAATGACAAACAAAAATAAACCATGATCATGATCAAGTGATTTTTTATATATATATCAAATATTAAAACAATAAAAACATTTGCAAATTCAATCAATATAAACACATATAATGAACAACTTACCAATGGATGATAATCATGCCCCCCTTCAATGTGACCATGCTACCTACAATGTTTCTTAGCTGTTGTGATTAAAAGTCTTCTCATCTTTAAGCCCTTGCAATTATTGCAAGGACAATAACATTTCCCATCACCCTTTCTTTTCAATATAGCCCACAATATAGAAATTGTCTCTTCATTTTTTTTTGGACTAATATTATCTGACATGATTTTTCTTTACCAAGCTTGAATATTTAGATCTTCAAAAAATATCAAACTCACACTCCAATAATTTTTAATCATACTCAGGTAACAAAGTATAATAATTATGATATTTTACACCAAAAAAATTCGGCATGCAACCATCCCTGCAAAAGAGAAGATAGTCTGAAGTTAATGACCCCAAAAAACACTTTCAAATGCTAATTCTATAAATTATTAGATTTTGATTTTACTATGATTTCCAACTGTTAGACTCCTAAAATCAGAATATTGAACTGGCACAACAAAATCTGGGAATGAAATTCTCAAAATGCACCAAATAGGCCTCAACAATTAAGGCCTACTCAAGACTTTGTGAAGTCACTACAAAGTTTTCAGGCCTTACCTGATGATTTCAGCAAGAGGATTAAAGAGTTGGTAAAGAGTTTTGATGACTGGAGTGACACATCTTTACCAGATATTGTAGATGCCCAAGGATATGTTAGATCACTACAACAATGGAAGGACAGGGTAGATGAAATCATCAATGCACAAATCAAATTGATTTGTGATGACTCAGATTATGACATGCTGATGAGTAGTATGGATAAAATATTAACACTAGCACATTTTTTGAATCTTTTGAAAGGGAGGCGAATCAAGTAGCAGTAAAGTATACACCTTACAGTGCCAAGGTAAATGAGGTGGTAAATTTTAATTGGCCAACATATGAGGAATATCAAGGATGGGTAGAAAAGTACTTAACTGAACAATAATAGGAACAGAGTCTACAACCAGCAGTTAACAACTTAGCGGTTATGGTTATAACAAATTTTGGCTGTCTTGGTGGTAGTTTTGGTGCAAGATTTCAAAGTTTGGAAAATGCACCAGTTATTCTCCAATGGACGGGATAAACAAGAAGATTCTCCAGAGACTCAGCTATTGTAACCAATTTTTGAAATGTCATAAGGCAGTCCAAGTGACTAGTGACAAGTGTATTTCTGGTTCGATGCTTGTTGCTCCCTCATTTCCCTATAAGAAGGATTTTAGGACCAGAAATACATGTTAGCAAGTCAGATATCTTTAGGTCGAGTCTAACTGAAGTTGCAAAGTGAATGTGTAAAGAGCCTGATATTATAGTGAAAATACTATTCTTAGGTTTGTTGTCATTCTGTTGTAGGTTTTAGTTTCAAAGGTACTTAATTTTCAAGATAGTACTAGCATCTAAATGGAAATTACTCATTTCAAGGTCATGTATCTCCATTGTATGAATATATTATTATTTTGAATAAAATTATCAAGGGTTATTTTGTTCATCTCACTATTATGGTGTGTGCAATTCTCATTTTGGCTTTAATTCAAGGAATTAATTAAAATGCTTGAGTGAGGTTATAGGTGACTATGTTCATATAAGGATTTGATAAATAGTATTGGGTTAGAATATAGATTGATGGTATTGTAAGGTAGTATTATCTGAGATTTTATATGCTATGTGTCTAGAAGATTAACTTGGTTACAATAAAAAATAACCAACACCTTTGATATTATCTAGCTATGGCTCCCAAATCTATTGTAAATTGATCATTAGGGTTAAAATTGAAACCTTGCAAATATAATCTTTGTCCAAATCCATCAAGAATTTTCCATCAGTTATAAACAATTCCCTTATAAAGAATTTGTGAAGCCAGGTCTAAAATCTGGAAATGAAATTCAAAAAATGCACAAGACTAAAAATGAAATCTGATGAAATGTTGCTTTAAAATGTGATTTTCAAACTTGGAAGTACAAATCTGACTTCACAAATGAATTCTAGAAAAATACAATGACTACCCTCAACCTGGCGATATCTTCTTGAGTTTCTTCTAATTTTCCCCAAGAAAATCATCGAGCAAAATACTGTCGCAATAAATAGTCGAGCTCATTTCAATTTATGCCCACCACAATTAAACTTTGCCGGTCCATCACAATTTTGGCTAAAGATCTTCGTCGAAACATTGATGAAACAAAGGTTTGTCGACATTCCGACGAATGTCGAGGATAAAAATTAACAAAAATGAAAATTTGCGCAAGTACCCGATGATACATCTGATTATATAGCTTTCATTGGAAGGTTTCATCAGAAATTGGGGTCAAATGAGTTAGTGCCTACAACAACCTATTTTCCTCTTTTTCATAATTTTCTCAATATCCTCAACATCTTCATCATGCAACAACTTATTTAACATATAGTTGACATCAATGAAAACAACAATCAAAAGACTTCTTGTTGACATCAATGAAAATACCTTCATATTTGCAATAGTCTCCCCCTTTTTCATTTATGGCAACACAAGATGTGAAAAACCATCAAAGACAATCATAACAACTTTGAACACACTTTCTTATGATTTCCTTTCTTTTATCCCCCTGAATAAATAGGCTTGTTCACATGATACTTTATCCCCCTTTGATACTGAACCGAAATAATTTCTCTAAATACTTCCCCTTAGGAGTAGACCCAATCAACTCAGCAACAATGACAACACATGACACTACCTACTCCCCTTGAGAGGTAGCCACCAACATCAGAACAAAAAAGAGATAGATCTATGGATCCATGGAATTGATGCACCACCAGATGCATCTAGTTAAAAGGAAGGAAATAACCCCCAACTTCTCCCAAGGATACTCAAAAGTATCCTTAGGAAGAGCCTTAGTCAATATGTCAACAATCTAATCCTTTGTAGATACATACTCAATTTTTACCTTATTCTCCATAACCTTATCTCCCAAAAAGTGATAACTAATTGATATATTACTTTTCCTTGAATGTATTATTGGATTATTTGAAATGTCAATTACACTTGTGTTATCACAAAAGATAGAAATAAGCTCATCATATACAACTCTAATATCCTTCAATATCTATCTCATCCACAAAAATTGTGTACAACATGATGCTCCAACAATATACTCAACATTTGTAGTGGACAAGGAAACTGAATCTTTCTTCTTTCTCAACCATGACACCAATCTACATCTGAGAAAGAATGAACCACCACTTGTACTTTTCTGGTCATCAACACAACCAGCCCAATCTACATTTGTATATGTACTTAGTGTGAAAATAGTATCCTTAGGAGACCACAAGCCATAATCCAGAGTGCCTCTTAAATATTTGAATATCCTCTTCATTGTTGCAACATGTATTTCTTTAGGATCTTCTTGAAATCTATCCACAAGACAAACTGCATGCATGATATCTAGTCTAGTAATAGTTAGATACAATAGTCCACCAATCATAGATCTATATTTACTCTTATCAGCCTTAGGTGAATCATCATCTTTTCTCAATTTGAAACTAGTCACCATAGGAGTGCATACTAGTTTGGATTCATCCATTCGAAACTTCTTAAACATCTCTTTCACATACTTAGATTGTGAAATGAAAATCCCTTTATTTGTTTGATTGATTTGTATCCCAAGGAAGAAATTTATCTCCCCAAATGTTAAAATTTCAAACTCTTTCTACATCTCTTCAGCAAGTTTATTGCACATAGCTTGATTTCCTCCAAAGATAATGTCATCCACATACACAAATACTATCAATATTTTTTCTTCCTCAATTTTGAAGTAAATATTACTATATGTTGTGCCTTTACTAAATCCTTGTTGTATCAAATATCTATCCAATATTACATACCAAGCTTTGGGAGCTTTCTTCAATCCATATAATTTATTCTTCAATGTATAAGCCATATCTGGTTAATCTGATAATTGAAATCCTTCTATTTGTTCCATGTAAACATCTTCTTCCAATTCACCATTCAGAAAAGTGGAATTCAAAGCCATCTAATAAAATTTAAATTACGTATATGCTGCAAATGAAAAAAATATTCCGATAGTATGCATCCTAGCACAGAGAAACTTTCCCCTCAAATTCTATTCCTTCCACTTGTGAGTAACCCTTACACACAATTCTTTCCTTATTTCTCACCAATTCTCCTTTCTCATTCAACTTGTTTCTAAAAACTCACTTAGATCCAATTATGTTCTTGTTTGTTGATCTAGGAACCAATTCCCATATCGAATTTTTCTCACTTTGCATAATTTCTTCTTCCATTGACTTCCTCCAATGTTCATCTTTGCATGCTTCACTCACTATTTTAATTTCAAATTTAGAAAGTAAACACATATTTACCTCAACTTCAATAGCTTTTCTTCTTGTCAATACTCCTTTCCTCTTGTCTCAAATTATTTTATCTTCGGAATGATTATTTTGCACATAGTTAGGGGTCTTAGGGGTCTTCTCCAAAGCTTCTACATCTTCATTTTGAACTTTCTCTTTATCAACTTTTTCTTCTTCTTCTTCTTCTTCTTTGTAATTAGGTTCATCTAACACATATCCATCTACTATAATTTAATTCTACAAATTTTCATCAACTTTAACATTTTCACTTTCAACAATCTTTCTCAACCTTTTGTTGTAACATTTGAAAGTTTTTCTCTTAGTATAATATCTAGGAAGATACCCTTATTATACCTTGCATCAAACCTTCCTAAGTTTTCTTTGTCTCTCTAGATATAACATTTGCTTCCAAATACTCTAATGTAATTTACAGTAGGAATCCTTCCATACCATAGCTCATAGGGAGTCTTTGTGCTATTAGATTTATGTTGAACACTATTAAGTATGTAAATAACAATATGATTTACTTCTCTTTAGTAGACTTCTAGTATATTTTCCTCTTTCATTATAGTCCTAGTAGTTTCTTGAGTGGTTTGGATTTTCTTCTCAACCACTGCATTCTGCTGAGGAGTTCTAGGGGTAGACAAGTGCCTCTTTATTCTATGAACTTCACAAAATAAGGCAAAATCATTGGAGGTGAATTCTCCACCTTTGTTAGACCTCAAACATTTTATTTTCACATTCATTTCATTCTCAACCATAGATTTAAATGCAATGAATTTATCTAATGCATTAGATTTCTCAGCAAGAAAAGTAACCCATTTCATTCTAGAGTAATCATCAATCAAAATCATAAAATATTTTTCACCTTGTAGACTTATAATGTAATGGAATAATTTTCACAATAGAAGAATATGATAGTAAACATGCTACAAACACTGAATAATAACTGAGAATAACAAGCCACTTCAAGGAGGGAAACCTTTAAATATATCCAATGAGAACACAATTCACAATATGATGAAATAAGACTCACAACCTCCTATATATTCCTATATATGACTAGGATATCCCCTTAGATGACTTAGGCAACCCTATATAAGACATAGGCCAACCTAATCAACTAAATAACAATATGATAATGATAATATGACTTAATTAGGAGTTAAGATAGCCACAAGATGATTATTAATAACCTGATGTACTCTAATATTAAGGGCATAGCATGCCCCCTCTTTAGATAAGAATTGTCCTTAATGTTAGGCAATTTTGGATTCTTTTGAATGAATTCCTCATCCTCCCATGTGGCATCTTCAATTGGTAAATTCTTTTATTGGATGAGATATCGAGTGAGTGTTATGGTCCTTAGCTTCCTTGTGCATTTATGAAGAATATATTTTGGTTCTAATATGATTCTTCCTTCTTCATCAATCTTTGGTAATATTGTCTGAGTAGGGATATTATTCCCAATTACCTTCTTTAAACAAGAAACATGAAAAACTAGGTGCATCTTTGTTTTTGATGGAAATTAAAGCTTGTAGGAAAAACTACCTATCTTCTTCATGATTTGATATGGACCATAATATTTTGGAGACAACTGTTATTCTTTCACTGTTGCTTCAGTGACATTTTCTTGTAAGGTTGAAATATAAAAAAAACCCAAACTCTAACTTCAAAACTTCTTTCACTATGATGTTGGTCTTCCTATTACTTCATTCAATTTTGTGCCATGGATAGATTATCTTTAAGTCTTGAAAGTACTTGTTGTTGATGAATTAGGTGGTTATCCACAATGTGAAATCTTGGTGACAAATTTAATGTTGATGTGATGGCAAGAGGATGATATCCTTACAATACCATAAATGGAGACATTTTTTATGAACTATGGAAGGAAGTGTTATACCGCCATTCTTCTAGTGGTACCCACTCTAACCATTGAGACTATTTGTCTAAAGTGAAACAACATAGATATCCTTCCAAAAACTTATTAACAACCTCTATTTTCCCATAAGATTGTAGATGATATGAAGAACTATGAGCCAATTGAGTACCCAAACATTTGACTAAATTTTTCTAGAAGTTACTAGTAAATATAGGATCATGGTCACTAACAACAACCTTGGGTATACCATGTAGCTTTTGAATGTTCTCCAACAATGCATTTTCCAGTGTAGTAAAATTATGTGATAATGCAATAAAATATGCATATTTAGTGAGGCAATCCATTACTACCATGATGACATTCTTACCATTAGATCTTGAAAGCCTAGTGATGAATTCCATGGAGACCTCTTCCTAATGTTGGCTAGGAATAGCTAAGGG
Organism: Sequoiadendron giganteum; assembly: GCA_007115665.2. Lineage (NCBI taxonomy): Eukaryota > Viridiplantae > Streptophyta > Pinopsida > Cupressales > Cupressaceae > Sequoiadendron > Sequoiadendron giganteum. The sequence continues at coordinate 466,198,367 of CM021100.1, forward strand.
TTGCAAGAGACTGTGTGTCTTAATTTTCTCCCCTTTACTTTGTTGACAAAACCAAATGTTTTTCCACAAATTTTTTAACATCCCCTTTGATTCCTTCCCAAAAGAAGTGTTTCTTGAACTGATGATATGTCTTCAAAAATCTTGAATGACCACTCAGTAGAGACTCATGTAGATCTATGAGAATATTTTGTTTGAGAATAATTCTTGCAAAGAGACAATCACTCTATATACCACAAGGTATCACCCTTCCAACAAAACTTATCTAGACTATTAGGATTACTTTGTAATTATTGAATGAGATTACTAGTAGCCATATCATTTTTCCAATCTTCTTTGGCTTCTTCTACACAATCTTCTTGTAATATTGAAAGGGAACACAATAAAGCTTCACACTTCTCATCCTTCCTTGATAGTGTATATTCCATAATATTTTCCTTCCCTTTCTTATATACAATCTCAAAATCATATTCCAATATCTTAGTAACCAATTTTTGTTGTTCTTCAGAAGATAATTTTGTTCCAAAAAATATTTTAGGCTATCCTAATCTATTTTAACCTTAACGTGTTTAACCATTAGATAAGGCCTCCATTGTTTTACTATATGAAGAATAGCTAGAATTTATTTCTCATAAATGGGTTTGAGTTGATTCTTACCCTTTAATTGATGACTCTCAAAAGGAATGGGTTGACCTTGTTGCATGAGAACTACACCTATACCATTTCCCGAAGCATCACATTCCACAATAAAATCCTTTGTGAAATTACAAGTGGCATGCATTGGAGTTATGCACATAGCCTCATTTAACATTTCAAATGGAAAATTAGTATATTCATTCTATTGAAAATAATTCTTCTTCAATAAAGATGTGAGGAGTGCTACTATACAACCATAATTCTTTACAAGTCTTCTATTGTATCTTTTCAATCCTAGAACGCCCCTCAATTTCTTCATGCTTTTGGAAATAGGCCATTCCATGATAGCCTTAATTTTGTTAGGATCCACCTTTACTCCTTCATGTGAAACTATGTGTCCCAAGTACTTCACCTCATGGAGACCAAAATTACACTTGGATGACTTAGCATAGAGTTTATGCTCTTCAAGAACTTTTAATATTTGATCTACATGTTGCAATTTTTCTTCCCATATCTTGATATAAATCAATATATCATAAAAAATAACTTTAATACAAACTTCCTCAATAAATGTTTTAGGATGGAGTTCATCAAACTTTGAAATGTAGACAAAGCATTGGTAAGAACAAATGGAATCACAAAAAACTCATAATGACCCTCATGAGTCCTAAATGTCATCTTACAAATATCTTTTTCCTTAATTTGAATCAAGTGATGGACAAATCTAAGATATAACTTTGTAAAATACATAGCTTCATTCAATTCATCTAGAAAATCATCAATCACTAGAATAGGAAACTTATCTTTGATGGTTTAAATGTTGAGAACTCTATAGTCTAGATACATGCACCAATTTTCATCCTTCTTTCGAATCAACACCATAGGTGAAGAGTAAAAACTTTGACTATGCCTTAAAATTCATGCCTCTAACATCTCCTCAACAATGTTTTATATCTCACATTTTTGTTTATGTGGGTACCAGTAAGGCTTGATGTTGGGCGGTTGGCTCCCTAGAACTTGTTGTATGGCATGATCATGATCCCTCTTAGGAATAATTCCTTTAGGAATATCTCCAAAAATTACTGTGTGATGCTCAATTGTTTCTTGCGAATCTAGATGGATGGGAGCATTAGATTGCAAGACTTCAAATGAATATAACTAGGCCACAAATGCATACACTCCTTTCTTAAGAAACTTTTGCATTTGATGAGAATTCACAATTTGTGGAGGCTTTTCCTTTAAGACTCTTAGCTCTATTATCTTTCCTTCTAATTGTAATCTCATGAATAATTCTTATAAGTTCATCTCAATTGTTCCCAAAGTAGTAATTCAATGTACTCCCAAAAAAATATCTATTGCACCCATGGAGATAGCATACATTGGCCTATCAAGCTAATAATCTCCCATGGGTAATTTAATTATATGGAGCTTTCAAGAACAACTAACAGTACCACCATCTACAATAAAGACCTAAAATTTTGGAGCTAGATATATAAAAAAATTTAGATAGGTAGCCAACCATTTGTTGATGAAATTATGAGTACTACCCAAGTCGATCAACACTATTACTTTTTTGCTTCTTTAGGAACCCAACTACCTTAAGAGTTTGTGAGGAAATAAAACTAGAGAGTGCATGAAAATAAATGATTGGCTATTATGCAATATCTAAATCCCCATCCCCCTCTAATATTGGTTCTTCCTCTTCTTCCTCACTCAGTCCTTCAATAAAAATTTGTTGCAAGTATGAATGAATTTGGTGGTGTTGTCATTAATTTTTTCATTGATGTCAACATAGTACAAGTTGTTGTAGTGAAAGGAATCAAGTAATTGCAGGTGGTGCATGTATAGTTGAGATACTATAGAGATGTTGTGATTACATATATCTATCTTTATGGTGTTGTAGGTGTGCTGGTATGATGAGTTAGGGTGATCCCACAATACTAGTTTAAATTTTTTGGCCAAACTGGACACTGAACTGATTTTTTCTACTAAATCTTCACTTTCAGGCACCTATAGTGGATATACCATGATGAATTTGAAGATGATGTAAACTAGTGATTTGTGAAATTTTGTCTATAGATTCTAAATATATTATTTTTAAAAAAAATTGGAATCAAATTGCACTTCTTTTTCCATCTCCTTTAAAAACTATTTTTTTAGTAAACATGATTTTTAAGGAGTAATGCTCACTGTATACAACATAAAAAAAATTCCATGAAAGATAAAGTTCTATTTTTTTTTTATTTAGATTTGTATCTATGATATCTAGTGCTTTTATTTGGTTTCCTAGTGTTTTACTGAATATTTCTTCCTTAATCAAATTTTGAAGTCAGACCAATTGCAATTCAAACATAGACAAGTTGTATATAACATAATTTTTTTTGTATGTATTGAAATTCTTTTTTTTTGTTGGATCAAAGATTTCAATATCTAGTGCACTGATCTTTTTCAAATTTTTTTGTTAATCTTCTATTTTTCAGCATGTGCAAACCAAAGAACTTGATTTTCGATGAAAAACCTATATTCACAAGAAATCAAAAATAAATATAATAATTAAATTAAATTTATTAAAATTATACTTTTTATGAAGCTTATAATAAGGAGTACATACTTACAAAAAAATAAATCTTAAATGAATTCATTTGATCCCCCAAAAGGTAAATCAGAAGTGGTTTTTTATCAACATTTTGATAGGTGTAAAGGAGACTTCGTTATAGGTATGGTTTAATACTAGCGGGGTTCTATCCAAGGGGGTTTGATCTAAGGTGGTTTGATTAAACCCTCTTCAATTGGAATCCTTAAAATGGAAATTTTTAGGGCTTAAATCATTATATTTTCTAAAAATATGTGATTTCAGTAAAAATTAGAATCTCCTAGAAATTGTAAACTAACATTGTGGGATCACTCATTATCAAGTGCTTCTAAGAAAATTAATAAATAATGAAGACATAATTATGTGTGTGTGTTCATAATGTGCTTTAGTATTGTGCTTTGCATTTCCTTTGTGTTGATCCTATGCTTGTGTGAATTTGATGTGTTGTTTATGGGCATCCTTGGGTTATATATCTAAGATTATAGCTTTTGGGTTGATGAAGAATGAAAGTTGTGTTCATCGATTTGTGAACTATTCTGGTAGATTTATTTGTGTATGGACTGCAAGAAATATTTCTGCTCCATATTCCTCTGCTGGTTTGTTTCATCTCTTGCAGATCTAGAGGAAGGCTTGTAATGGTGTTATTTGTGTCTTGGAAAAAGTGTTTGTAGTTTGTTGCTTTGGAAGACTAGTTCTAGAGTTACTATGTGTGTCTCTATAGTTTGGTTGGACTATTGGAAGTGTTCTTTGTATGAAGATTGTTGCAGTTGTTGTGGATGAATCTGAAGGATTCTAAGAGATGTTCCAATGTATGGTGAAGTGTGTTTTTTGGTCCATGTGTTATCTTCTTGTTGCAAATGCACGTACTTCAAAGTTCATTTGTGTTTTCATTAGGTTTGGTCGATAAAGTGTCTACACATTATACGAAGGATAAGTATCAATTAAGGAAGTGTGTGATTGATCCAAGATGTTGTTTTGGGTCCTGGTTAAGTATTAATTTGGTCCACTCTCATTCTTATCCACCATAGGAATGTTGAGTCATTGAACTAATTTGAATTTGTAAAATAATGTGTAGTCGACCTTGGAGAAAGTTTCTAAGATCGAAGATGGTATAAATACAAGGAAATATGTTAAGGTTTATAAGACACAGATGTGATAAGTGACGTAGATACGAAAGATTGTGCAAAATTGATCTGAGGCATTTAGAACTTCAAGTGTTAGACTCCTGAAGGCAATGAGTTGACGGTGTCTGCAATTCTTTGATTAAGGCTACAAATGTGAGCAAGTTGAAATGGTGGATTTTTTGTTGCATTAAGATAATTTTCTCTATGCAGCATTCTTCTTTACATGTGTCTATATTAGTAGGTAGTGAGCCTCCCATTTGGATAGTGAGTCCCATCTGGACAGTGAGTCTTATCTAGATAGTGAGTCCTATCTGAGTAATGAGCCCTTTGGTAGTGAGCCTTTGTAATCAGTTTTGCAACTAATCTTATATTATGAGTTAATCCTCGTTGTGGTTTTTCCCTCATTCAGTTTTCCATGTAAATTTTTTGTCTCTTTCTTTTATGTTATCTGCACTTCATGCTTATGCTTAATAATAGATTACAGTGAATGTGGAACTGGTTAAGATCAAAAGTGAATGTTGATGAGTTAAAAATAACTGATCATAATAATACCAAAAAATCCTATTCATATGTGCTCAATCCTCAGTCTCTGCCAATTAATTAAACTTTAGGAGAAATAATTGTTTGTGTTTAAGGAAAATTGTACAAACTTTATTTCTTATGATTAATTGAAGTATTTTACCAATACGGATTTAATGGGTTACCTACTCTAGAACTTTAGGTTGTTGAACTGAGGATATAGTCGTTGTAGTTTTAATTTTTGTTATGTTTTAAGTTCAAAAACTTCATGGCTCGACTTGAGTCTCTTTAATGTTATGTAATGGGTTTTAAAGACATAATTTAGTTCATTGTAAACTGTTATAGACATTTTCAATGGCTATCCAAGCCATCTGAAATCTAGGACTTAGTTAAAGTTTTTCTATAAAGATATAATTTTCAGAAGTAGAAAAAAACGCAAAATAGTAATGCTATGCTATCAATATGATTTTTGAATACTTATGAATAAAGAGATTACCTTCTATCAATTTCTGAGTTATTGAGCTATGGATGATAATTATCTTTAATGGAAGAACTTTAGAACCAATAGTGTATGTGACTTGAGAACGAACGTAGTAACTCGCGAGTTTTCCACTCAAGGGAGGATAGCTTAAATAGATAAGTACATTCGTTTATGTCATTTTTGTTGCATAGATAATCATTCTGTAGGAAATCATTAAGTCTATTTGTTGCTGTGTCTAGATTTTTAGAGCACTCTTTTTCTTTCATTATCATGAGTTACTTGTTGCAACTATTATAATTCTTTTTACTATTCAAGAGGATGTTTCATGGCTTGTTTACTAGTTTTTCCACTTTCGTAGTTTATCAGCTATTTAGTTTACTTGTCTCTGTGCTTTCTAGTTTAGTTGTCATGCTTTCTAAGTTAGTTATCTTATGCTTTCTAGTTTAAAATTTCTAGCTTTCTTAGAATAAATTATTTTCTAGTTAAGTAGTTAGACGACTTTGGACTAAAATTAATTTTAGTTGTCTTTAAGAAACCAAAAAATCTAAAAAGAGTTATCTAAGTTGTCTTCTATTGCAAACTACCTTGGACACTACCCGGTTGACTTATTGATGTTTTATATTCTAAAGTAATGGGACCTAACAATAGCCTATCACTTTTTTGCGCCGTTGTTGGGGATTAATAGCCTTCTTGCTTAAGTGTGAGTAGGAGATGTTTGAATACCTCATTTTAGGCCAAAATACCACCTCTGGCTTCCTTTTCTACATGGTCAAGAAAAGAGGCCCTCATAGATGATTTATACCAAAGACCCCCCCAAAATATGTTCCAATCATACATAGGGAGGCCCAAGGCTTAGATGACCATACTGTTGAAGAGCTACTTGAGCCTAATCCACCAGAGGCTTTCCACTATTTACCTCAAGTTCAACAGGTAGAGCAACCTGTCATAGAGGAAATTATCTTTGAGGAGTAGATTCCTTTGAACATCATGGGAGATCACAGGGTTGAACCTAACCGAAATAATGCCAACCGTAATGAACCTCAGCCTCCTCGAATGTTTACTTATCCTATTACTTTGGATGCAAATGATGATACTGTGATGAAAAACATTTCCCCAACTTTCCTTCCAATTTTATGTGGCTTGTCCTCAAAAGAACTAGACCAATTTATTTTTGAATTTAAGGTCTTGTGTCAAACTTATGACTATAAAAATGATAACAAAAAATTGAAGCTCTTTCCTTTTACTTTGAAGGATTCGGCCATGTGTTGGTTCATGGGATTAGGTTCTGGGAGTATTGCATCTTTGGGGGAAATGGAGAATGTTTTCTTGAAAAAATACTAGAGCTATTGTAGGGTGAGTGATTGTAAGGAGGAGCTATTTAAAATTAGGCAAAATGAGAATGAGAGTTTAGAGGACTATCTACATAGGTTTCTTTTCTTGTCTAAACGAAGTGGAGAAGAGGCTATTAGTGTTGAGATTCTCAAGACTATATTTCTTAAGGGACTTGATGATGATGCTAGAAGAAGTCTTGATTTGATGGGAAAAGGTGACGTGTCTCAATTAGCCCTTGAGGAAATATGTGAGTTGTGTCATAATTTATCCCGTACTCGTGGAGGGATCAGTTAAACTAATATTTTCAAAGGGTCTAATGAGATAGGTAAGCTTCACGAAGAAATAGAAAATATTAAAACAAACATACTTGTTCAACTAAAAACTACATTAGATGGCATACAAGCTAAAACTTGCAACCGTGAGACCTTGTCAATCTATTGTCCTAGGTGTCGAAACAAACACCTTTTGCATGAGTGTCCTTTAGACAAGGTTAATGTTTGTCAACTCTATGAGAAAAACCATCCTACCAACCAGTGCGAGCTTCTTGCTAACCTCAAGAATACTAAGAAAAAAACTACTCAGGTTGAAGAAGAGATAAATGTGTTAAACCAACACTAAGGAGGTAACTTATCTTATGGAAAAAATTCCAACCCTACATGGAGACCACAAAATAATTGGGTTAGTAATCAATGGACTCCATCTTGGAATCAACCACCACCTCCACAACCTAATTGGGGAACTCCTTATTGGGGATCCTCTGAATGGGAAAATAAAACATGGGGAAGTCAGCAGTGGCCAAACCAATCACAACAACAATGGTGCCCACAACATATTGCTCCCCAATGGAATCAGGGACAAAATCAATTTTATACTGGGCCTAGGAGGAATCAACAACAAAATTTGTTACTGCCATCTCAGAACCCTCCTCAGAATGAGCAGGTAAATCAACCTCATCTTCCAGCACAACCACTTCCCAATCCTAAGAACAATCCACATAATACATCGGCCTACTCTACTGAACAAGATAATGTTACTGGACTTAATGCAATACATTGTGGAAATTTTTAGTTGTGCTCTGGCAAAACACTTCAACCACCAAAAATCAAAGAAATTGTGGATGAACCTATGCCTAAAATCCCTACAAAGGATACGCCACCCAATCATATTGCTCTCACAAATGATACTATGCCTTCTCTAGTAGCAAGAGTTGTTGACTTACCTCAAGAGGAGGAAGGCCAGTCTTTGAATGAACATAGAAAGGATATTGCTCCAAAAGAGAAAACTCAAGCACCATTTTTGGAATGTCTAAAATCAACAACTCTAAAATGTACTCTCAAAATTCCTTTGACTTATGAAACTGCATTAATTCAAGAAATCAAGCAACTACAAATAGAGGTTCCTTTTCTGCAAGCAATAAAGGAAATTCTTGAGTTAAACTAGCTAATCAAACGGTTGTATATTAAAACACCAAGGAGGAAGCCAAAGAAAATAAATATTGTTCACATTGATGGCTATTTAGCTGAATTTTTGTTTGGGAAGACTGTTGCTCCAAAATATGATGATCATGGGAGTCCACTTATAACTATTACAATTAATAAGGTAGCGATACCAAATTTATTAGTGGATTTAGGAGCAGCTATTAGCGTGATGACTGTGGATGTGATGAAAAAATTAGGTCTTACTTATCTACGTTCCACAACCACAGTCTTACAAATGGAAAATCAGTCTATAGCCATTCTGAAGGGCGCTATTAAAAATGTTCTTGTCAAAGTTAATGGATGGGAATATCCAATTGACTTCTTGGTAATCCAATCACTTACGCCCAAAGATAACTATCCAATAATTCTTGGAAGACTATGGTTGGCCACTATTTCCACTAAGATTAATTGTAGGGAAGGGGGAATAACCATTTCTCATGGTCTAGATAGTAAACTCTTATTCTTTTACCCTCCTACTAAACCCACCGAACATGATAAGTTTTGGGTTGATGAACCAAAAGAATCTAATGGTCAAGACAGTTTGGCCTTGCTATCCATGGTAGTAATTAAACAACATGTAGAGGAATTAGAGGATGAGTTAGTAGATGATGTAGAACGCTTGCTATAGGCCTGAGTGAGGAGGAAACGATAGATGATTCAAAATTTTTGGGACAACCAATTGATATAAATGGGATGGAACAAAGATACACTACAATGGGAATGCCTTGTCCCTTAGCTAATATGATTCCCAGAATGAGTCATTTCTTTGAGGATATCATGATATTTCACCAACTTAAACCTCATAGTTGTCCTCTCAACACCCTGTTGTAACCAATACATACTGTCACTTCGGCCCATCCTGGAACAAAATCGATTATGTTACTACTAGGAAAAACCCTGAACATCAATAGTTGGTTGACAAAAACACAAGAGGATAAATTGTTTAATGTATTGGTAAGGAGGTCTAAATATTTTTCTTGCGACTATACAAACATGAAGGTAATTCACCCGAGCATTTATACACATCACATTTACACTGATCCTAATATAAGGCATGTACGCTAGCCACATAGGAGACTCAATCCTGCATTAAAGGATCTTGTCAAAATCAAAATTGAGAAACTCCTCCATGCAAGATTTATTTATCCTATCTTTGATAGTAAGTGGGTGTCACCTATGGTAGTTGTGCCAAAGAAGATTTGGATATGGAGAATGTGTGTAGATTATAGAGAACTCAACAAAGCCACTCATCAAGATTACTTTCCCCTACCATTTGTTGATCAGGTTCTGGACAACTTGGCTAGGAGGAAATATTTCTCCTTTTTAGATGGATTTAGTGGTTACAACCAAATTCAGGTTGCTCCAGAAGACCAAGATAAGACCACATTTACTTGTCCTTGGGGCACACTTGCATACAGGGTGCTTCCCTTTTGACTTTGTAACACTCCTACAACTTTTCAGAGAGTCATTCTAGCTATATTTGTTGCACTTGTCAATGACTATGTAGAAGTATATATGGATGACTTCATAGTCTATGGGTCAGCCTATGATGAAGCCCTTCAAAACTTGGACCGAGTTTTACAAGTTTGTGAGGAAAAACAACTATCCCTTAGCCACAAAAAGTGTTTAATAATGGTGGAATAAGGAATAGTCTTAGGTCATCATATTTCCTTTGAGGGAATAAAGGTTGATCCCAAGAAAATTAAAGCCATCCAACAGTTGATTGTTCCTCAAACACAAAAAAATGTTTGAAGTTTCCTTGGGCATGTTGGATACTACAGAAGATTCATAGAAAGCTTCATTAAAATAGCTGCTCATATGCTTTTCATTCTCCAGAAATAGGTAGAGTTCAATTGGACACCTGAGTGTCAACTATCATTTGAAACAATTAAGGAGAAGCTTGTCTCTGCTCCAGTATTGTGTGGTCCAAATTGGATTCTTCCCTTCCACATTTGTGTTGATGCTTCAGATGATGCAATTGGTTCAGTGTTGGGGCAAGAAGATGATAATGGGGGTAAATATGCTATATACTTTATTAGTTAAAACTTGACATCTATTGAGAGAAACTACATGACAACAAAAAAAGAATTATTTGTTGTTGTTCATTCCATTAAAAAACTCTTCCACTATATTATAGAATATAAGGTTACAATTTATATAGACTATTCTATTGTAAAATATCTAATGAACAAACCTATAATTAATGGTCGGATTATGAGATGGTTATTACTCCTTCAAGAGTTTAATGTAACAATCCTTGACAAGCCAAAGAGATTTAACATAGTGGAAGACTTCTTGTCTCGAATCAAACAAGAAGAGGGTGACTATGCACTTGTACAGGATGAGTTTCCAAATGAGAATCTATTTGCTATTTATGTGAAGACACCTTGGTTCGTTGGCATTTCCAACTATTTAGCCACCTTTGAAGTACCCTTGAGTTTTACATAAAAACAAAGGAAGCGACTTATCAAGGAAAGTGACCCATTTAAATGGATTAATGGGATTTTATTCCGTTGTGGACCTGATATGGTCTTGACAAGATGTGTTAGAGTTGATGAGACTTACAACATTTTGAGAGCCTATCATGATGATCCTTCTGGAGGTCATTACTCTACAAAAAGAAATTCCCATAAAATTTTAGGCATTGGATATTATTGGCCTTCAATGCATAAGGATGTTAAAGACTATGTTCATCATTGTGATGAATGTCAAAGGGTGGGAAAACTAGCAACTTCTACTGAAATGCCTTTACAGCCATAGGTAATTCTCGAACCATTTGAAAAAGGGGGTTTAGATTTCATCAAACCCATAGATCCTTCCTCTCAAGGGAAAGAATACATACTAGTTTGTATTGATTACCTGATGAAATGGGAAAAAGTTCAAGCCTTACGAGTTGTCATAGAAGAGCAAGTTGCAAACTTCATCTATAATAAGATCTTCCTTAGATTTGGAGCCGCCCAAACCATTGTTACCGACCAAGGACCTAAATTCATGTGCAAAGTACTCTTGGCATTCACCAACCATTTTCAAGTGATCCATAGGAAGTCATCCCCTTATCACCCTCAAGAAAACGGTCAAGTGGAAGTGACTAATAGAGAGCTAGAAAACATATTAATGAAAATAGTTTTTTCAAGAAGAAAAGATTGGGCCATGAAATTTCTTGAATCTATTTGGGGGTACAACACAAAATGGAAATCCACAACTGGATTCATCCCCTATGAGCTTGTCTTCGGGAAGAAACCTTTTCTTCCCATTGAGTTTGAACTCCAAACTCTACGAACAACAATGGAGTTGGGTCTAGATCTGAAATGAGCCCAAGTAGAACAAGTTTTGTAGTTAAGAGAATTGGATGAGCTTCGTTTAGACATTGTCCATCAAACTGAACTGGTTCAACATCAACGAAAAATGTGGCATGACAAACACATCAAAGAGGGAGAGTTCCATAATGGTGACTGGGCCTTGCTATTCGATTCCATATTTAAAGATCATAAAGGAAAGCTTAGGACTCATTGGTTGGGGCCTTATGAAATTTTTGAGGTGTTTTTGAATGGCACAGTTCAGTTGAAAACCATTGATGGTGATACACAAACTCTCTTAGTCAATGATCATTGCCTACGCATCTACCATAAGCTTGTCAACATGGAATAATTTACAAAATTGGTAGAAATGTAGGTAGTGATCCAATGCATTGACTCTCCCAAGGCAGATTACATCTAGTTTTTTTATCAATATATATATATATATGAAAAATTATAATAAAAAGACATGTGTACCAATTTTTTTTAAAAATCATTTTTCATCAATTCTTCTTTTTGGACTTAGCCGATTTTTGTTTCCATTTTGCAGGATTTTTTATATGGAAGAAATAAATTTCAGAGAACCTTTCCAAGATTCTCTAGAACTTGATGGTCTAGGTACCCAGTGCTCCAGAACTTGATGGTCCTCACACCCAATGCTCTAGAACTTGCACACCAACTCACCATGTCAAAAATTTATTCCTACAGAGTGGTTCAAAGCTCCTGAAGTTCAAGTTCGTTGTTACCACCAGTTCTTCTTCTTTCAGACTACATCTTTCAGCAATGCTCCAGAACCTTCATTATGTTGTTACTCTAGTTGCATCTTTCCGCGATGCTCCAGAACCTGCATTCCGTAGCTGCTCTAGCTGCATCTTTCGATGATGCTCTAGAACCTTCATTTTGTTGCCACCCTGGCTACATCTTTCGATGATGCTCCATAACTAATCCACCTTCTTCATTTTGAATTCATTCCTCCCACGTGTTCTAGAACTTATTCACTAGTTTTGAGTGTGTCCTCATCTGTGTGCCCCAAAAATTATCCATCTTCATCCCGCCACCTTTTCCATAAATTTGAAATTCCTCGATGCTTTAATTATCACATCTCAGTACACACACCTTCCAATTTTTTTTTTAATTATTTTTTTCTCATCATAAATAAAGCCTCCATTACAACCTATCCTCATCAACGACTCTTTCATTCATAAGCTTTCGCATTCATGCCATAATAAATATGCCATCACCTCAGCCTATACCATCATGTCATCCTATCAAATCAATAAAGGTATGTGATCTTCGAGTGATCATAGAATGCAAGTAAGTACTAATTTTTGCTTTAAGTAAGTAGTTATTTTCAAATAAAGCGTAATTAATTGGTACAAAATTCCCTCCTAGTTTAGTAATTTGTGCCACTCGGCGATCAACTATAAGTATGAAAAGATTTTCACACACCTCCATGTAGATTAATATCATTAAACAATAAGCTCTGAGCAAGACAAATAAATAATCTCAGTAGATTATATTTTCAAAAATAGTTGTGTACAAGTTTATTGCATTGTTGAATTCTTCAACAAGGTGAAAAATAATAAAAATGGGGGGTGGCAAAAAGATGTCTGAGTCTGATTTTGTGGAAAAGTTATTGGGGTTAAGTAATATTTTTGGTCTGTTCAAGGAGGCAAGTTGGTTAGACTTCATCAAGAAGTTTGAGGGATATAATGAGAAGTTGGTGAACGTGTTTGCAGAGAACTACTCAAATGGTTAGGTGATACTTCATGGAAAGCGCTTCAAGGTGAGTCCAAAAATTATCTCCCATCTATCTCAGTTAGATAATTTAGGCATTAAATTATCAAAGACCCCTCAAATCACATATAAAAAATAATTTGAATTATTCCTTAGAGAGGGAGACCCTCACCCTATGATAGTCATTATTACTAGAGGTCAAAATAAGGGATTTCAAAGAGCCTCTATACTAGAGCCCTGGGGAACTGCAGTGGCTTGGATTATAAAATATTTCACTTGTGAAGGAGAAATCACTATAGTGGTAGGACCTACATTTCACATGCTAATCCATTTGTGCCATGGAAAGGAAAACCCTACTCTTAGGGTTAACTTGCTGGAATTTTTTTGTGATTCTATAAATTCTTCTATAGAAAGATACAAGACTGGTTCAGGGCCACTTAAACATCATGGGTTAATACAATTAATTTGCAAATATTATTTTTGTAAGAAATCTGAAATCTAGTGGGAGAATTTTTTATGGAAAATTGAGAAGTCCTCAGCTAAAAGAAAATCAAAACCAAGGGAAACGTCTAAACAAGTTGCTTCACCTTCTAGAGTAATTTTCCCTAAGGGCTCTCAAGCTCCAAAAGTTCCAATTCCCACAAACCCTGATGAATAAGTACCGAAATCTTTGAATGAAGAATTTAAAACCCCTGATCAACCAGAGGATGTCGAACTCATCTATCCAAATATGGGAATTCCCTTGAGGAAAAGAAAAAGAAAAACACCTATCACCTTCCAGAATATTCCTCCCCTAAGGAGAAGGAAACATTTATCCTCTGAATCCATAGAAACCCTAGTACAGAGTATAGGGAGTAGTGCAAAGAAAAAGAAGCCCAAAAGACCAACAAAACCCATTGAGACTTTTGATCCTATCAATAATTGGAAATGCCTCTAGAAAAAGGAAATTCCTTCCCACTCAGAATATGTAGAAGAATCCCTCACTAAGGAAATTCAAGAAAAGGAACAAGAAGGGGAAGATAATATTTTAAGCCACTTATCTCCCATTGTAAATATAGTTGTAGAGACTATTGAAATTGAAAATACTAATGCAAAAATGGAAAAACTCATAGTAGAAATTGATGATCTGAGAAAAAAATTGTACAAAAACAAGGGACAAATTGAATTGCAAGAAGAAGAGCTAACCGTACATGTTTTTGTGATAAGTAAAAGAGATCAAGAAATCCAAGGTTTGAAACTACATGTACAAGAAAAAGATACATTGATTCGTGAATTGAAAGAACAAATTCAAAAGTTGACTCAAGAAAATAGGACCTATAATGTTGATATTTCTAACAAAAATAAAGAAATTGAAATGTTGAAAAATAATTTTATGCTTATGTTTTCATCTTTTGAGGAAGAAAAGAAAACACAAAAAGAAGAATTAAATGCTTCTCTTAGCAAAATTGTACAATTAGAACAAGACTTACAAGAAAGCACTGCTAAACAAAAAATGGAATCAAAGGAAATCCAAACTAAGCCAATTGTAACTGAATGGTTCTAGGTCTGAATTACTCCTTACTTATGAAATAGATGGAAAGGTGTTATTTCTTAAGAGATGCTAAGATTGAGAACTATATATTGAAAAAGGAGTTGGTAATTTTAAAGGAAACATTTCATAGGGCTTATAAAGAGAAGTAGGATGCATGTCAGTTGGTTGAATGTTTGTTATCCTATAGAAGGCCATCAAGATTATATTCAATGTTTCTAAATGAACAATGGATAAGGTGGAAACTGTTTAGAATATATAATGATCAGCCATATGAGCCTAATGATAAGGAATTTGTTAAAATATTTATGGAATCAACTCCTAAAGATAAAGATCTACTTTTTGAATTCTTTATTCATGATCTTTGGAAACATTGCTCTAGCTTGAATTCACACTTGGTGCATTTGGGAATGAACTGATGAATTTTTCCTGAGTATTTGCTTGCTGTCCAGATCAATTGCAGCGTGTTCATAGAGTAATTTCAGACTTGTACCAAACTATTTGTTGGAAAAGTAAAATTGAGAGCTTTATTGTCCACTATGAAAAATCAAATTCATTGGCAGGAGAGCAACAAATAATATGCTCAAGCAGAGAGAACTATGGGCCTTAAAATGAGATCACCTAATGGTAGGCCTCCAAATTTTAAGGATACCTTTTTTGCTCTTCTATTAGATGAGAAAATGAAAAAAAGATATGATGACAGTCTCTGGATCTAATGCAACCATTTCATGGAACATGGACAAAAGTTAATTGGGAAAGTCTGGCATGCTTATGAAGAAAGATGTACTCCATTTCTAGCTCATCTAAAGAAAAGAGAGGTCATCTCTCCTCTTAATATCAGATGGTCTTTCAGAAGGGAAGATGCTTTAGCTAAGATCCTAAAAGACCTCAAGACAAATTGGATAGGGATGAGGTATAAACCTCCTTTTTTGCTCAGTCCACCCCCTGCTTTCCACATTACAATAGATCAGAGTGATAGACTTTTCAATGAATGGAAAGAGGGAGTTTATTTTCATAGAGGGTTCATCCATGAGCCTATAAATTTTGATAAAACAACAAGAGATGAGTATGAAATTAGTGTCAGGTATGAAGAATGGAACAAAGGTCAGGGCTACAACCATGGAGCAGGAGGACCTACCAGGAGCTAGGAGGGGAAGGAAATGATGAGGTAAAAATAACCTCATCATAATAATACCAGAAAAGCCTATCCATATGTGCTCAATCCTTAGTCTCTATCAATTAATTAAACTTTAGGAGAAATAATTGTTTATCTTTAAGGAAAATTGTACAAACTTTATTTCTTATGATTAATTGAAGTATTTTACCAATGCGGATTTAATGGGTTGATTTGAGTATCTTGTAGGACAATAATCGGACATCATGCAGTAGTTAGGGAGCATTTAACCATCATGTACTCTAGTAAGGATTGAAGACATATGCTAGAAACCTACTCCAGAACTTTAGGCTATTGAACCGATGATATAGTCGTTGTAGTTTTATTTTTTGTTATGTTTTAAGTTGAAAGACTTCATGGCTCAACTTGAGCCTCTTTAATGTTATGTAATGGGTTTTAAAGACATAAAATTTCATTGTAAATTTTTATAGACTTTTTCAATGGCTATCCATGCCATTTAAAATCTAGGACTTAGTTAAAGTTTCTCTATAAAGATGTAATTTTTAGAAGCAGAATAAAATGCACAATAGTAATGGTGTGTTGTTAATATGATTTTTGAATACTTATGAATAAAGAGATTACCTTCTATCAATTTCTAAGTTAATGAGCTATGGATGATAATTATCTTTAATGGAAAAAACTTCAAAATTGGTAGTGTATGTGACTTGAGAACAAACGCAGTAACCCATGAGCTGGCCACTCGAGGGAGGATAGCTTAAATAGATAAGTACATTCTTTTATGTCATTTTTGTTGCATAGATAATCATTTTTTAGGAAATCGTTAAGTTTGTTGGTTGTTGTGTCTGGTGTTTTGGAGCATTATTTTTCTTTCATTATCACGAGTTACTTGTTGCAACTATTAGATTTTTTTTACTATTCAAGAGGATGTTTCATGGTTTGTTTACTAGTTTTTCCACTTCCGTAGTTTATCAGATGTTTAGTTTACTTGTCTATGTGCTTTCTAGTTTAGTTGTCATGCTTTCTAATTTAGTTATCTTATGCTTTCTGGTTTAATATTTTTAGTTTTTTTAGAATAAATTGTTTTCTAGTTAAGTAATTAGACGGCCCTAGACTAAAATTAATTTCAGTTATCTTTAAGAAACTAGAAAATCTAAAAAGAGTTATCTAAGTTGTCTTCTATTGCAAACTACCTTGGACACTGCCTGATTGAATTATTGATTTTTTATATTCTAAAGTAATGGGACCTAACAACAACCTATCAAATGTGATTAGATACAATTGATTCACCCCCCTCTTAGTTGTCTTGTGTAATTCAATAACTAGTATCAGAGCTTTGGTTCCTAAAATAATATCTTAATCGCTTGAGGTAGATCCAATGGCACACAAATTGACAATCCCTATGTTTGATTAATTTGACTACAGTGTTTGGAAAGTGCATATGAGAGGTTACCTGATCTCTCTTGGATACAAGACTTGGAAATTTATTGAGACAAAATATGTTGAGCCAACAAGTGGTCCTTCTTCTGCAAATGAGATTGTTTCCTATGAAGAAAATGAAAGATCAAAGTATGCAATTTGTAGTGCCTTATCTAAGACTGAGTTGACAAAAGTTATTTCATTAGGTATTGCTTATGAATTCTCGGAAAAGTTGAAAGATATCTATTTAGGAAATGATAGATTCAAATTATCAAAGAAGTTAACCGCTAAGTGTAGATATGAGAACTTGAAAATGGAAGAAGGTGAGGACATTGCAAGCTACTTTGAGAGGGTTGATATTGTATTACATGGATTCAAGAATCAAGATGGTACTTTGATAGATGAATACATAATGGAGAATATTTTGATGACCCTGTCGAAGAGTTACAGTAACAAGGTCTCAGTCATTGAGGAAGTGTATGATACAAAGAAATTCACTAGAGAATGACTATTTTGCACCTTGACTGCATTTAAAATGAGGAATTTTGGAAAAGAAATGGAGAAAATAGAAACAACCTTCAAAGCAAAAAATTTAGAAGATGATCTGAGTAGTGAAGGTTCAGAGGAGTTGGAAAAAAATTTTACAAGGAAGTTGAAGAAAGGTACCAGTAACTACAAAGGTATGTTACCTTTTAAATGTTTTAGTTGTGGAAATATTGGTCACTATTGTTATGCCTTGCATAACCACCCCATCTTTTTGCCTTGGTCAAAATGGGCCCCCTTTGTTGTTCTTTATCCTTAGTTGTTTTTCAAATAAAGGTTGGAGTCGTTTGCTTCCATCACTTTGTTTATTTTGGTTTAGTCTGTCGGAAGTGGAACTAGAACTGAATCGGGTTCTGAAAGTTCTTTTGAAACTCGATTCCATTCCCATCCTGACACTCTTCCTTTTAAATATTTTTATGGTGGAGCTGGAGCCGAAGTGGATGTTAAGTTAGTCTTTACCAAAAATTACAAAATCAAAATCGATTATGCCCTCGCCTCCGCTATTTTTTTTTTTAGTCTTAGTCCTTGTGGTAAGTTTTATTATGTCGGTATTTTCTTTTACTTTATGTATTGGGTTTTTTTTTGTGTTTAGTTGGCGGACCCAGAACCAAAATGGGAACGAAGTTAGGAAATTTCTTAAAGTTACTAAATCAATTTCCATTCTGATTCCGCCCTCGACGCTTTTGGGTTGTTGACTTTTTGACTTAAGTTGCACTGTAGTGAACTGTTTTGT
Organism: Sequoiadendron giganteum; assembly: GCA_007115665.2. Lineage (NCBI taxonomy): Eukaryota > Viridiplantae > Streptophyta > Pinopsida > Cupressales > Cupressaceae > Sequoiadendron > Sequoiadendron giganteum. The sequence goes on from CM021100.1 coordinate 466,216,915, forward strand.
TCTATTCTAGTTCTGACTCCGCCTTAACTGTGTTTAATGCATTAATGATAGTTGTACATGTAGGTAGAAATCCTCATTTTTACCTTCATTAACGATTAAACGAATCATTATTATCATTGTTAAGAGATTGAAGAGCATGAAAGAGCAGCGGTGGAGTTCATTTGAGTGAATCGATTGAAGGAGGAGTAGATTATTGCTTGTGAATTAGTTCAGAAGGTTAGCTGGGTTCTTTTGTGTTTGAGGTAGGGTTTCTTATCGTTATTGTTCTTCATTTATTTACTGTTGCATTTTTTATGTATATTTTCCCGTGCTTTGAATCATGTCATTTTAAATGAATTCGTGTTTCTTGGCGTGCTTGTTTGAGTAGGGTCTTGCTTTATTTTGTTTTTCTAGTTATTTTATTCATTTCTTTTGCTTTTGTTTTCAGTTCTTCATGTTTTAGGGCATGGTCGCTTTCATGTTTTAGTCGTGATCGCGACGGGCTATTTTAATTTGCAGTGAGTTTAGATTTGAATGGCATTGGTTAAAATTAGGGATCTAGAGTGAGGTAAATCAAATTCAAGTTTTTACAATGAGGTAGTGTTAGTTGGATCTCGTTTTTACTTAGGGGTTTTGTCGCGTGTTGAAACTGTTAAAATAGGGAGGGTTAAATTTGTGCCCTAGTTTTGTCATGTTTTCTAGATTAGGGTTTTAAGTACGTTTTTGTGATCACATTTAAAAGACTAAAATATGATGCCCTAGAAATTCAATCACCCCTAGTCATATGAGGAATGTTCTATGAAGTTTCAGGTTAAGCCCCATGTCATTTTAATCACTTAGGTTGAAAAGGTTCTGCATTAAATTGATGAAGTCATTTGTGATGTCATGGTCAAACTGGACGGAAGTGGGATCGAAATTGATTTTGAACTTGAAAATTATGTGTTCCAAAAGGTATCAATTCCATTTCCATCCTGTCTCTGGCTTCGGTTATGGTAAGGAGTTTTACTTTATAAAAATGTTTACTTGGTGGAAGCTGGAAGTGGAAGCGGAACTGAACCCGAATATGAGAACAAAAGATCTGAAGGGAAATCGAGTCAGTTTCGATTTTAGTTTTGGTTCTGGCCACATTTCCATTTCTGACTCCAAGCTCGCCTCTTGTTGGTAAAGATACCATTCCAGTTGTGATCCTGATCCCGGTGCTATGTTAAAAGAGACTGTTTAAGAATATGTTTCTACTTGGTTCCACCTCTAACGTGTACATGAAAGGTATAGTTTTAAAACATGTTTTATGATGATATTGAAAGATCTAATTAGAGGTTTTTGTGGCAGGAAATCTAGAAAATGTGAGGAACATCAGGAGAAGCTACTCAAAGGAATCAGCCTACAGGAACATCAAAGGCAACACCTAAACCAAAGAAAGTCAAGCCTGAACAACTACCTTATACCTTGAGGTATAATCATAGGAGTCCTGTTGTGAAGGTGAGCAAGGTGGAATCTGACTGGTCAGACATCACTGATACAAACCTGGGCAAGTACAACTTTGAGGAGGCATATGCTGAAATGTTCACTGAGGATGCGATGCCTAGAATGAATAATATTTTTAAGTCTGGTTTGGCTCATATAACTTTCTTTCCTTTATCACTCCAATGTCCAAAATTGATCTTAACTGCAGTCATGCCTATAATCCTGTGACCAGATAGTGTATGGATTTCCAAAATAATCTGATTATTGATGTCACTCCTCTGGCATTTCAAAATATATTTAATGTCCCAGATCCTAATAATTTGGTGTAGTTGGATGAGGCAGAGGCTTTGGATAAATATAGTGATTATAAGGACTCCAATAAGTCTCATTTAAACAAAAAGTGGTTAAGGACAGAAAAGAAATATTTAAGCAAGCTTGCAAACCAGCCAAAGAGGGTAGATTTCAATAAGGAGGTATCTGATCTAATCATGATGTTGTCTAGGGCCTTTGGGAAGAGAGATACAGCTTAGTTCAAGGATTGGATGTTTCCTTTCATCCAAACTATCTTAAATGGAGCCCAACAGTTTGATTGGCCGATGATGAAGAGGAAATGCAAGAAGGGGATTTACTAAAGGGATCTATTGTTTCAACACCTACATTAGGTGAATCATCTGCACAAGTCCCACTTACAAGGAAGAAGAGTAAAGAAGTTCAAAAGGGAGCTCTTCATAGTATGGCTGAAGCTGGAAAGGGAAAAGCAGTCTTAGAGAAAGAAATTCATGAGGTTGGAATGGATTTAGATGAAACCGAGTCAAAAAAAGATATGCAAGAAAACATGCCTCTAGAGGAGGATATCGAGTAGATTTTGACACAAGAAGAGCAATGGAAGATGTTTGAAGAAGCAAAAAGAAATTCTGATGCAAGGGCTGCAGTGGAGAAACAAAAGGAAATTAATGCTAAGGTACAAGTTGATGCTATACTGCACCAACAACAATTAAAAACTAGACAAAGTAAAGCTAAGGCAACAACTGATGAAGTAGAGAGACAAAGAAGACAACAAGAACATGAACTCAAGGTCAAAGAAGAGAATGACAAGTTGGAACTAATACAAAAGATTCATGACCTTGAGGAAGAGAAGGAAAGGAACTGGAGGGAAAGATAAATCATGGTCACTAAGTTAAAACTTGCAGAGGAAGCTCGCCAAAAGGAAGAAGGAGTAGAACAATTACAAAAGGAAAGAGAAGCCGAAGAGCTGGTTAAGAAAAAACAAGAAGAGGAAGCAAAGGCAGAAAGATTAGAAAACTTAAGGTTAGAGGCTTTAGAAAAAGAGAAACTAGAAAAAGAAGCTCTAAAGAAGGAAAACTTAGAGAAAGAGAAAGTGGAAAGGGAAGCTCTAGAAAGAGAAAAAATAGAGAAGGAAAAATTAGAAAAAGAAAGGTTGGAAAAGGAAAAAGTGGAGAGAGATCGGTTGGAAGAAGAGAGGTTGAGGAAAGAAAAGGAAGACAAGAAAATACAAGGACATAAAGATAGGGAAGAGGCTGAAAGGCTTGTGCAGATGCATATAGTGCAAGAAGAACAAGAGAAATCAAGGGTTGACTCTCAACCCCAAGTGAATATGCAGCCACCTTCTACCATTATTTCCTCTTCTTCTATGATGACTACTGCTCCAAGTGCTCCCACTTGGTTAAAACTAGACTTGCCGAAGAAGGTAGTAACACCTTCACAACCTATTAATTGGGAGGAGATGATGAAGGATATTGAACAAGAGAGGCCTAAAAAGAAGGCCAAAATTCTACATTCTACTAGACTGACAGATAAAGGAGATATTGTTGCTGAATGTGTCATGCCAATGACAGAAAAGGAGGTAGGGGACATGTAGCTAATAGATTATCAGTTGAGTACTGTCAACTTGGGAAGGCCCACTACGAATCAGTAGATGAACCTAATTGATGTGGTGGCTTCAACAACCAAATCAAGAAAGATAAAGGATAAACAAAAGAAGGATGAGCTTAAGGCTCAGTTCGATCAATTACATTAATTCTTGAAAAGTGTTTCCTCTCCGAGATCACAATAGGTAATGACCATTGAGACTCCTATTTTATTAAGTAAAAAGGAGGTAGATGATTTGGTACAGGTAAGAGGAAAAACAGAGATGGTAGATAGGTGAATGGACAAGTTGAATCAAGAGGTAGGTGAAGTTTTGGTTGAGGGTTTTGAGGCCTACAGAGGCACTAAAGAGTTGATAAAACAAATGCATCAATACATTGAAGCAATAGAGAAACAAGAAGAAGAGTATAAATAATATAGTCAAAAATTGGACAAAATTAATGCATTACCTTTAGCTACTCTTCTTGAGCAGTCCATACTTGAGGAGGAGAGTAAAGATTTTATTGGAAAAACCTCTCGTATACTCCATTTTAGAACTGATTTCTTGTGTAAACATAAGGATGAGATTCAAGAGGATATTAATAATCTGACTGAGCAATTGGAAGAGTTGGAAGCGGTCATTGCTATTATTGTAGATGTAAATGCATTAACAAAAGAAGGCATGCCTTTGAGTCAAATAAATGATAAATGGGATGAAAGATTCAGAGGACTAATACAAAAAGGAGATGATGGGGAAGATTTGATGATAGATCGGTTAATGGATGTTAAAGATGAAATAAAAGTTGCTGGAAGAGAGTTGACAAAGATAAGAGGTATGAGGGAGTTTCCTACAACAGAATTGGATTGAATTAAATTTGAAGATAGGTGGGTTGACGGGCCAGAAATAGATATATTACAGCAAGTCTTCACCAGTTATGATGAGTTTGTTGTGGATCCGGCTTCACATGCATGAATCCTTTCATGCATGACCTTGTTTCTTCGTTGCATGTTGCATGCAACACTGGTAGTTTTGGAGCGCATGACTTCTTTTTTTGTTCTATTTTTCTATTCTCTAGTTTAAACTGAATGCCTAATGTAAGAACTCAAGGTCAAATTGATCTAAGTTTCCAAGAGAGATTTAGTCCCTAAAAAGCTGGATGACCTAAAAAAGAAGTGGAGTTCAAATTTTTGTATATCTATAAATACCTTGTGGGTATCATATTGTAAAGGTCAACTAATTGAGAATAGGATTGGCTTACCTAAGATTAGGAGATAGAATTTTGTAGTGATTTACAGAGATACATTATACTTGATTTTTTTATAGTTAATAGAATTACAGGTTTTTTTCTCTCAAAGTATGGTGTTAGGATAAAAAATTGTTTTATGTGGTAAGGCTGATAAGTTATAATCTATCTGTATGTAGTGATTGTGCTGAAACATAAAAGTTTCTTGAGTGATGAAATTCATTTGAAGGAATCAGATTTAAGGATTATCCTGTTAGATTATCATTGAATTGAAGTTATTAAAGTGTGTTGATCTATGACATTGGCAATGAATGGACGTGTGTGTTCTTTTGAAATCTTCGAAGTAATTTTGATATGCGAATAGTGGAATTAAATTAAGCACCTTAGATGCATGCAATGGTATGGTTTATTCTGTAAGTTGTATTATGCTTCGGTTTTTTGATCTGTTAGAAAATATTCATTGTTGAAAGTATATGTCCAAATATTAGATAAATTTGATTCATACTTACTGAATTTACCCTTTGATCTATCTTTTTCTTTTGTTGAAACCCCTTTATTTACAAGAACGATTTGATAAAATGAGTCATGTCTTGAATCTTTTCTTACCAGCAAAGGCCCCTTGAACATTACAGCTGCATGAACCAATTGAGTGACACTAGACAATTGAGAACCAACTACCAGGACCTTGGGAGTTAGGCTACTACATGTTGTCTTTCTTTTTCAGGAGAAATAGGGTAGAAATATTTTGTTTTAACATTGTGTGTGTCATTTTCACCATCAACAGAAATTGGCGCTAGAAGGAGGGCCTGAAAGAACAAGTTGGCTCGCATAGGGTCGTTCTCACTAGACAAATACGGAAGGATTCTCAGATCTTCTGCTGATCCTGAACCATTACAAGAATTGCAAACTCCGGTTAGACCAAGACCTCATGCTCGTAGGGTTTTGATACCTATGTTGCCACCACCACTTACTCCACCTAGATTTCCTCCAAATCCACCTACACCACCACCAGTTTGACCTACATCACCACCTCCAATTAGGCCCGTGTCACCACCAATTCGGCCTATATCACCACCTGTCCAACCAATCCCACCAATGGATTACTTTGTGAATAATCCCTCCCCGTTAGGGACTATTCCTGGGGGATTCCATGATTTACCAAAGAACCCAGAGAGGTTTTGTCTGAAATACATGCATGGAGAATTGAGAAGTGTTGAGGAACATATACAAGCATTCAAAGATGCTTGCACATGAGCTCAAGTTGCACATCGAGATGTGCTATGTAGATTGTTTCCTTACTGTTTAGGAGATATGGCATATAATTGTTATCTAAATCTGCCCCAGGGATCTATTCTAAGTTGGAAAGATTTAGAAAATGCTTTTATTAATCAATTCAAGGTTTATGTGGATCCTGCAATATTATATCACTAGTTTTCCACCATAAGGAAGGAACATCATGAACCATTGCCCTTGTTTAATACTAGGTTCCAAAGGATGTATCGTAAGCTACAAGAGCCTTACTTAGTGCTAGAGGGTATGGCCATACAGGCATATTTGAGAGCTGTTGATCCTTTGATTGGTTTGTTCTTACAAAGAACTTATCAACTTGCTGAGATTGATTGACTATCTAAGATTTATCATTTGGCTATAAAATTACTACAACAGATAAGTCTACAATCTGGAGGGTTAGGAGAAACTCTTCCTCCAATGAATTATCAGATGTCTAATCCACCATTATACAATACTATCCCAGGGATGTCTTATTCCCAATATGGACCTATATCTGAGTTGCAAGCTCCACCCATTGTGCCCTTCTTTGGCAATGGCATGCAAGATTCCTCTCATCAACCTCAACAACAACAACCTCAAAATCAACCACAACAAGGGGAAGGATCAACCCATGTCCATTCCCCAGCCATAGTCCAAAATGTGCAGAATGAACAAACTATTCAACTCACAAGTGAGGTAGAGACTCTCAAGAAGACTCTCTCTCAGATGTCAAATGACATGGCACAGCTCAGGAAAAACCCTCCCAATAATCAAAACCAGAATTACAACAACTAGAGAGGTTATAACTATTAGGGCAATTACTCTAATCGGAACCAAAATCAGAACACCAATAGGAACTTCTAGGGTCAGAACTCCTCAAATCAAAATTATCAAAATCAGAATAGAGGATATAATCAAAGGTTCAATAACAACAACAATAATAGGTAGTGGAATACTGGACCTAACAATGGGGGAGTTCCTCATTATTATCAAGCAGGTGAGGAAAGACCACATACTACCAATGTTGCTGATTTGAATTTTATGACCAATTGATGTAGGCTGCATGATACAACAGTACATTCTGAGGTCAATTGCCCAGAAATGGAGAAAATTGTGAAAATTACATAGGGTGATGCCCATCCTCCAATAGGAAATTCCAATCTGAATAATGGGCCAGTCAACACGGCCATGACTTATGAAACCATTGAAGAAAAATATCAATTCCCTATGCAAGGAGATAATGAGCTAGAGGAAGATGTATATGATGCTCAACCATTTCAGTCCAAAGGAGGTCACTTTTTGAGAAATAAGAATAAGGGCCCATTCACTACATCTGCACCTCCTAATAACATGGTCCCACCTAACCAGAATGCAGACAACAATCCGCCACCACCAAAGGGACCTTCTGATTCTCATAATAGAGGTAATTTGCCTCCATTTCCTAAGTATCAAGTTAGGAATGATTCAAAGTTTGACTTTGTTGCAAAATTATAGAGGCAGAAGACATCACTATCTTTCTTTGATATCATGAAGTGGTGCCCAGCACAATGGGAGGTGGTATTAAAAGCTTTGGAGGAGGCAGATCACCTAAAAGGGAAAGGTAAAGTGACTCCCACAAAGGAGACAAATGCAACTATGTACAAAGTTAAGACCAGTACCCCACCTTTCTTGGTAAGTTTGAGAATCTTTGGAAAGAACCTACAAAATTGTTTATTAGATTCTGGAGCATTAGGGAATATCATGCCTTTTTCAATTTGTAAGAAGTTAGGATTGAGTCCTATCCCAACCAATAAAAAGGTGATTCAGTTGGATAAAACCAAATTCAATGTTGTGGGTGAATTAAAGAACATGCATGTGTAGGTTGGATCAGATCCAAGGATCCAGACCTATATAGATATCCAAGTAGCTGATACCCCAGAAACATACGGTATGCTCCCAAGTCGAGATCTAATGAAAAGCATAGGGGGATATCTATCCTTGGATTTCTCTAACATGTGATTACCATGGAAAGGAGTTGCAACCCAGATAAGAATTGAAAGTGAACCTAGGCTCAAACACATGATCACAGAATATGATGCCTCAAATGAAGTAGCATTCTTTGAGACTGAGATAGGTGTTTACAAACAAGAGGAAGTTCTTACTTTCTTTGTAGTTAGTCTTGATGATACGTTACCCTTAGATCATAGTGACCCGATGATCCACATCAACCAGCAGGTTCTAATAAGGAAATTACAACAAGATAAGCTAGTTTTAGGAGCAAAAACTGATTTGAGTAGTTTGTTGCTTCCTAATTGGTGTAGGATTCACTATCATAATCATTGGGAGTTAACATGCTAGTCATGCCTAGGTGTTCTAGGTCATATATATAAGCCACAACAAAAATGCCAGGAGGAATCTAAGACTCCCATCAATGAGTTCTCCTTCAAAGTTAAGGATGCTATCATTCTTAATCGGGTTAACCTTTCTTAGAAGGAAAATTCCTCATCTGTAGAGAAGACTCCAGTTTTATGTTCTAAAATTCAAGAAGAGATTAAGGTAACACAGTGCCTTTTCAATGCACCTGCTCCGGATGCTTTACCAGTGCCAAAGGAGTTGATGAAAGATTAATTAGATAGTAAATCATTCGGGAAGTGGTTGTTGAACAAATTGAAGATGTAGGAAAATATTTAACTAAGCCTTCCCCCAACACAAATTCTGACAAACAGAAAAAGTTTGAGCCACCACTCATATTAAGTGAGTCATCCCCTGTTACTTCTAAAAGAAAAGAGCTCCCATCCAAAGACCAATTATGGACTCTTAAATTTGATGGTTCTAAATCTAAAGCAGGAAGTGGAGTAGGGATTGAACTAACCAATCTGAAAGGAAAGGAAAGACTTATTTTGCTTCTTATAGATTGCAGTTTGGATGCACGAATAATGTGGCAGAGTATGAAGCACTTGCTTGTGGTATTATGTTTGCTCATAAGAAGAGGGTTACTGCTCTTATAGTGATGGGGGATTATGAGGTAATTGTGAAATATGTACGTAGCCAATACACATGCCATAACAAAAGGTTGGTTGCATACAGAAATAGGGTTTGGAATTTAATAGAAGATTTTGATGTCTTTGGGATTACTCTAATCCCGAGGGAAGCTAACCAAATTGTGGATGCTCTTGTTGTTGCTGCTAGTACATTAGAGCCTATGCAAGACTCAAATCTTAAGAGGTTTTCAGTGGAGTTGATTTTAGTCCCAGCAATTCTTGATAATGTCAGGCACTTTCAGGTATTTAATGATGATCAGCATATATTGGCCTTTTTGGAAAATTTTGATGTTTTTGAAGGGAAGATAATTGATGAATCAGACAGAGATCAGGGAGATTGGGATCCGAGAAATAACAGTCCAGAAGTGATATTGGATTTAAAGAGCAATAATATCCCAAAAGGGATGATAGCATTACAAAGAATATTTGATTCAAATCCACAAGCTTATCAAAGAGTGCCTACAAAGAGTGAGGGAGGTAAGTATGAACATGTTAATTTGACTCACTTCGGTCCAGAAAGGAACATTCTTATAGGGAAGACTTGTCCTCAGGAAATTAAGGATGAGATAATTAAGGTCTTGAAGCAGAATATTGAAGCTATTTCCTGGAGCTATGATGACTTGAAAACTTTTGATACATCTGTGATCACACATACAATTCCTCTCAAGCTAGAAGCTAAGCCGTTTTTCCAAAAGCAACACTCGGTCAATGCATTAATTGAGCCTCTGATTCAGAAAGAAGTGCATAAAATTTTGGCTGCAATAATAATCTTTCCAGTTAGACATTCTACTTGGGTGGCTAATCTAGTTCCTGTAAGGAAGAAGAATGGTGAAATAAGGTTATGTGTGGATTTCAAGAATTTAAACAAGGCCTCTGAAAAGGACAACTATCCATTACCTTCCCTTGATGAAGTATTGCAAAAGGTTAATGGATCATAGATTATGTCTTTCTTGGATGGGTATTCAGGATACAATCAGGTCCTTGTAGGTCATGAGGATAGGATGAAGACTACTTTCACTATAAAATGGGGCACGCTTGCCTATAGAAGAATGCCTTTTGGTCTCATTAATTTTGGTGCTACTTTTCAAAGAGCGATGGATGTAGCGTTCAAAGATCTGATAGAGAAATGTATAATCATCTCTGTTGATGATTTGACCATCTTCTCTAAGAATAGAGAAGATCATGTTGCTGACTTGGAAAAGGTTCTTAAGAAATGTATAAGTTATTGTGTCTCTCTTAACCCAAAGAAATGTGTATTTGGAGTTTCTAAAAGAAAAATTTTAGGTCACATTATATCAGAGGAGGGGATTTCCATAGATCCTAACCAAGTGGAGGCCATCTTGAAATTGACAAAGCTAAGAAGTAAGAAGGAAATGAGGTCTTTCTTTGGAGGGATCAATTTTGTTAGGAAATTTATAACAGGGTTTGCAAAGATTGCCAAACCACTTAATGAAATGATGAAGAAGGATGCAAAGATTGAATGGAGTGAAGAGGCTAAGTTTTCCTTCATGCATATTAAACAATCTATATCTGAGGCACCTATTTTGACAAGTCCATATTATCTGAAACCCTTCTACATTTATTCTTTTGCATCTGAACATTCATGTGCAACAGTTTTAACGTAGAGAAGAGAAGAGAATGAGGAGAGACCTATCGCTTTTATGAGCTCTCCATTTAAAAATGTAGAAGTAAGATATTAATCATTAGCAAAACAAGCCTTTGCATTGGTATGAGCAGTAAAGAAGTTTAGGCATTACATAATCCAAAGTCAGGTTATGGCCATAGTCCCAGATCCAGCTGTGAAGTCTCTCCTGATGCAAAGTGAATTAGGGGAAAGAAGAGGGAAATGCATGGCCATCTTGCAAGAATTTGAATTGGAGATTCACCCAATGAAAGTGTTTCGAGGCCAAGGTTTGTCAAAGGCAATGGCAGAAGTAGATAGAAGTATTACTTGTCAACAATACACGGTCCAATCATTCACAAAGGATCCCTGGTATGCAGATTTAGTTTTCTTCCTCCTCAATAACAAATGTCCAGAAGGAATGAATGGTACTCAAAGGAGAGAATTGAGGATGAAGAGCGCCCATTATATGCTCAAAGGGGGATCAATCTACAGGAAGAATTTTCAAGGAATTTATCTACGCTGTTTGGATCAGCAAGAAGCTAAGCATGCCATAAATGAATTTCATGGAAGGCATGGAACAAGACATGGATCTGTTGATGCTTTGGCTCATCAGATTTTAAGATCAAGCTATTATTGGCCTTATGTGTTTAGAGATGCACATCAACACTACAGGACTTGTCATGTTTTTCAAACCTTCGCACCAAGAGAAAGGAATCCTGCAATGCCCCTACAACCAGTATATGAGGTAAGGCCGTTTGCTCAATGGGCACTTGATTTTGTAGGTGTAATTAATCAAAATTCTTCTATAGGGCATAAATTCATCTTGAATGCAACTGACTACTGCACATGTTGGACTGAGGCACAACCTTGCAAGTATAGTACCACAAAGGTGGTCATCAAGTTTCTAACTGAGAACATCACAACCAGGTTGGGAGTTCCATTTTCTACGGTATGTGATAATGGCCCAGCTTTTTCTTCTGCTGAGTTTATTTCATGGGCCTATGAACATAAGATTATGTTAAAATATTCTTCCAATTATTACCCTTAGGGGAATGGAGTGGCTGAGTCCACAAATAAGAACTTGTTGGAAGTTATACGAAAGTTGTTAGAAAGTAACCCTAGGGACTGGCACACCCAGTTGAGATTTGCTAGAGAATATCAGATCTTGTGTTATTATGAGATAAGTTTAGAGAAAAGAAGGGAGATCACCAGAAGTTTGATCGAATTTGGTTGGGTCCTTATCAAGTGGCTGAAATATTAGGCGAGAATGCTTTTCATTTGAGTACCTTAATAAGAGAGCCTGTTCCATTACCAGTTAATGGTCAGTTTCTCAAGCACTATTTTGGTGCATAGAAGGTTTGATGTTTTGGAAAAGAATGTATTATACTGTATCATATGTAATTAAATCTTTGTTTTAGTTAGGTTTTCTTATTGTTGCTTTTCTATTTTTTTGTTTCTTTGCTTTGTTTTTGTTTGTTTTGTTGTGTTTTGTTTCGTTGGGGATTTTTATTTTGTCCATCTCAAGACTTGGGGTTGTTATGCAAAGTATACTATTGGTACTAGGAGAGAAATTGGTTTAGGCATTTTCATTATCATCATTGAAAAGGATGCCGTTATGAAACTTATGTCTTATGATCATTCTAGTTTGGGTTGGAGAAGTTATTTAAAGATAAGAAGATACATTGTGAATATCTCATGAATTGTCATCAAAAATCTGTCACCAAATTAGATAAAACATCTGCATGAGTAGGTGCCTATCTATTTTAGAATGAATCTACCTTTGATTCAAGTGAAAAATCTGATTCTGAGACTATCATGAAATCCATTGTAGTGCTCAACCCACATTTTAGATTCATTGAATCTAAGTATTGAGAAAGATGCATAAAAGAATTTCCACAAGTGAAGTAAAAAAGAAAAGAGAAAGAAAAGAAAGAAAGAAAGAAAGGAAAGCTCAATATAAAGTGGGTAATCAAGTATCTCTATAGGGGCTATGGACGCCTGGCTGGCAGTAGAGCAATGCTTTGTGAGAACTAGAGGCATCTTTGTTAGGGCTATGGATGCCTGTCTAGTAGCGAAGCAATACCTAGGATTTTACTGCACGATAGTTAAAAGACTCAACTCATGTAGCTTGAATTTTAGATATGGTGGTTTAAAGAGTAGAGAAAGTATCTATGAAGAATGATGCACAATATAAACACACACTCAGATTCAGAAATAACTCATGAGCACATAAATCTGAGATTCCAGCTCAAACGTATCTTATGTATAACTGATCTTATTTAAGTTGAAGTGTTTATAAGCCAAGAAGTTCTTTTTTGGGTGGCTGAAATTTTCTTTGGGTATCTTGAAAATGGGTAAACCATTTTCCCAGTCGAGTCACTATTTGTTATGCCTTGCATAACCACCCCATCTTTTTTCCTTGGTCAAAATGGGTCCCCCTTTGTGTTCTTATCCTTAGTTGTTTTTCAAATAAAGGTTGGAGTCGTTTGCTTCCAACACTTCATTTATTTTGGTTTAGTCTATCGGAAGCGGAACCAAAACTGAATCAGGTTTTGAAAGTTCTTTTGAAACTCGATTCCATTCCCATCCCGACACTCTTCCTTTTAAATCTTTTTATGGTGGAGCCGGAGCGGGAGTGGGTGTTAAGTTAGTCTTTACTGAAAATTCCAAAATCAAAATTGATTCCGCCCCTGCCTCCGCTATTTCTTTTTTTTTTTAGTCTTAGTCCTTGTGGTAAGTTTTATTATGTCGGTCTTTTGTTTTACTTTATGTATTGGGTTTTGTTTTGTGTTTAGTTGGCGGACCCAAAACCAGAATGGGAACGAAGTTAGGAAATTTCTTAAAGTTACTAAATCAATTTCCATTCCGATTCCACCCCTGCCGCTTTTGGGTCGTTGAATTTTTGACTGAAGTCATACTATAGTGAACTGTTGGTTCTATTTTTAGTTCCGACTCCGCCTTAACTATGTTTAATGCATTAATGACAGCTGCTCATGTAGGTAGAAATCCTCATTTTTAACTTCATTAAGGATTAAACGAATCATTATTATCATTGTTAAGAGATTCAAGAGCACGAAAGAGTAGCGGTGGAGTTCATTTGAGCGAATCGATTGAAGGAGGAGTAGATTATTTCTTGCGAATCAATTCAGAAGGTTTGATGGGTTCTTTTGTGTTTGAGGTAGGGTTTCTTATCATTATTGTTCTTCGTTTATTTAGTGTTGCTTTTTTTATGTATATTTTCCCATGCTTTGAATCATGTCGTTTTAAATGAATTCATGTTTCTTGGCGTGCTTGTTTGAGTAGGGTCTTGCTTTATTTTGTTTTTTTGGTTATTTTCTTTTTTTCTTTTGCTTTTGTTTTTAGTTCTTCGTGTTTTAGGGCATGATCACTTTCATGTTTTAGTCATGATCGCGTTGGGCTATTTTAATTTGCAGTGAGTTTAGATTTAAATGGCGTTGGTTAAAATTAGGGATCTACAGTGAGGTAGATCAAATTCATGTTTTTACAGTGAGGTACGGTTAGTTGGATCTCATTTTTACTTAGGGGTTTTGTCGTGCGTTGAAACTATTAAAATAGGGAGGGTTAAATTTGTGCCCTAGTTTTGTCATGTTTTTTGGATTAGGGTTTTAAGTACATTTTTGTGATCACATTTAAAGGACTAAAATATGATGCCCTAGAAATTCAATCACCCCTGGTCTTATGAGGAAGGTTCTATGAAGTTTCAGGTTAAGCCCCATGTCGTTTTAATCGCTTCGGTTGAAAAGGTTCTGCATTAAATTGATGAAGTCATTTGTGATGTCATGGTCAAACTAGACGGAAGCGGGATCAGAATCGATTTTGAACTTGAAAATTATGTGTTCGAAAAGGTATCGATTCTATTTCCATCCCGTCTCTGGCTCCAGTTATGGTAAGGAGTTTTACTTTATAAAATTTTTTACTTGGTGGAAACTTGAAGCGGAAGCCGATCCGAACCCAAATATGAGAACAAAAGATCTGAAGGGAAATCAAGTTAGTTTCCATTTCAGTTTCGGTTTCGGTCATGTTTCCATTGACTGCAACTGACTACTGCACACGTTGGACTAAGGCACAACCTTGCAAGAATAGTACCATGGAGGTGGTCATCAAGTTTCTAAGAACATCACAACTAGGTTTGGAGTTCCATTTTCTCTGGTATGTGATAATGGCCCCGCTTTTTCTTCTGTTGAGTTTATTTCATGGGCCTATGAACATAAGATTGTGTTAAAATATTCTTCCAATTATTACCCTCAGGGGAGTGGAGTGGCTAAGTCAACAAATAAGAACTTGTTGGAAGTTATAAGAAAGTTGTTAGAAAGTAACCCTAGGGACTGGCACACCCAGTTGAGATTTGCCTTATGAGCAGATCGAACCAGAATCAAAGCAGCCCTAGGGAATTCACCTTTTAAGTTAGATTATGGCCAAGATCCAATCTTCCCCATTCATTTACAAATACCTATTCTAAAGTTTATTCAGGAGTTTTACAACAAGGATGATAGGATTGAGGTTAGACTGCTTAATTTGTTAAATATGGAAGAACAAAGAGATGTTGCTTTGCAGCAATTCTCTAAACATCAGGCTATGGTCAAACGCTAGTTTGACAAAAGAGCCAAGATAAAAGCCTTTAGAATATCAGATCTTGTGTTATTATGGGATAAGGCTAGAGAAAAGAACGGAGATCACCAGAAGTTTGATAGACTTCGATTGGGTCCTTATCAAGTGGCTGAAATATTAGGCAAGAATGCTTTTCATTTTTTTACCTTAACAGGAGAGCCTATTCCATTACTAGTTAATGGTCAGTTTCTCAAGCACTATTTTGGTGCATAGAAGGTCTGATGTTTTGGAAAATAATGTATTATACTGTATCATATGTAATTAAGTCTTTGTTTTAGTTAGGTTTTCTTATTGTTGTTTTGTTTTGTTTTGTTTTGTTTCTTTGTTTTGTTTTTGTTTGTTTTGTTGTGTTTTGTTTCGTTGGGGATTTTTATTTTGTCCATCTCAAGACTTGGGGTTGTTATTCAAAGTATACTATTGGTACTAGGAGAGAAATTGGTTTAGGCATTTTCATTATCATCATTGAAAAGGATGTCGTTCTGAAACTTATGTCTTATGATCATTCTAGTTTGGGTTGGAGAAGTTATTTAAAGATAAGAAGATACATTGTGAATATCTCATGAATTGTCATCAAAAATCTGTCACCAAATTAGATAAAACATCTGCATGAGTAGGTGCCTATCTATTTTAGAATGACTCTACCTTTGATTCAATTGAAAAATCCGATTTCGAGACTATCATGAAATCCATTGTAGTGCTCAACCCAAATTTTAGACTCATTGAATCTGAGTATTGAGAAAGATGCATAAAAGAATTTCCGCAAGTGAATTAAAAAAAAGAGAAAGAAAAGAAAGAAAGAAAGGCAAGCTCAATATCAAGTGGGTAATCAAGTATCTCTATTGAGGCTATGGATGCCTGGCTGGCAGTAGAGCAATGCTTTGTGATAACTAGAGGCATCTCCGTCAGGGCTATGGATGCCTATCTGGTAGCAGAGCAATACCCAGGATTTTACTGCATGATAGTTAAAAGACTCAACTCATGTAGTTTGAATTTTAGGTATGGTGGTTTAAAGAGTAGAGAAAGTGTCTATGAAGAATGATGCACAATATAAACACACACTCAGATTCAGAAATAACTTATGAGCACATACATCTGAGATTCCAGCTCAAACGTATCTTATGTATAACTGATCTTATTTAAGTTGAAGTGTTTATAAGCCAAGAAGTTTTTTTTTGGGTGACTGAAATTTTCTTTGGGTATCTTGAAAATGGGTAAACCATTTTCCCAGCCAAGTCACCATTTGTTATGCCTTGGTCAAAATGGGTCCCCCTTGTTGTTCTTTATCCTTAGTTGTTTTTCAAATAAAGGTTGGAGTCATTTGCTTCCAACACTTTGTTTATTTTGGTTTAGTCTGTCGGAAGCGGAACCAGAACTGAATTGGGTTCTAAAAGTTCTTTTGAAACTCGATTCCATTCCCATCTCAATAGTCTTCCTTTTAAATATTTTTATGGCGGAGCTGGAGCCGAAGTGGGTGTTAAGTTAGCCTTTACCAAAAATTACAAAATCAAAATCGATTATGCCCTCGCCTCCGCTATTTTTTTTTTTAGTCTTAGTCCTTGTGGTAAGTTTTATTATGTCGGTCTTTTTTTTTACTTTATGTATTGGGTTTTTTTTTGTGTTTAGTTGGCGGACCCAGAACCAGAATGGGAAGGAAGTTAGGAAATTTCTTAAAGTTACTAAATCAATTTCCATTCTAATTCCGCCCCCGACGCTTTTGGGTCGTTGACTTTTTGACTTAAGTCGCACTGTAGTGAACTGTTTTGTTCTATTCTAGTTCTGACTCCGCCTTAACTGTGTTTAATGCATTAATGACAGTTGCTCATGTAGGTAGAAATCCTCATTTTTACCTTCATTAACGATTAAACGAATCATTATTATCATTGTTAAGAGATTGAAGAGCATGAAAGTGCAATGGTGGAGTTCATTTGAGCGAATCGATTGAAGGAGGAGTAGATTATTTCTTCCGAATCAGTTTAGAAGGTTAGCTGGGTTCTTTTGACTTTGAGGTAGGGTTTCTTATCATTATTTTTCTTTGTTTATTTACTGTTGCATTTTTTATGTATATTTTCCCGTGCTTTGAATCATGTCATTTTAAACGAATTTGTGTTTCTTGGCGTGCTTGTTTGAGTAGGGTTTTGCTTTATTTTGGTTTTTTGGTTATTTTATTCATTTCTTTTGGTTTTGTTTTTCAGTTCTTCGTGTTTTAGGGAATGGTCACTTTCATGTTTTAGTCGTCATCATGCTGGGCTATTTTAATTTGCAGTGAGTTTAGATTTAATTGGCGTTGGTTAAAATTAGAGATTAAAGTGAGGTAGATCAAATTCATGTTTTCACAGTGAGGTAGGGTTAGTTGGATCTCGTTTTTACTTATGGGTTTTGTCACATGTTGAAACTATTAAAATAGGGAGGGTTAAATTCATGCCCTAGTTTTGTCATGTTTTTTGGATTAGGGTTTTAAGTACGTTTCTATGATCACATTTAAAGGACTAAAATATGATGCCCTAGAAATTCGATCACCCCTGATCATGTGAGGAAGTTTCTATGAAGTTTCAGGTTAAGCCCCATGTCATTTTAATCACTTAGGTTGAAAAGGTTTTGCATTAAATTGATGAAGTCATTTGTGATGTCATGGTCAAACTGGACGGAAGCGGGATTGGAATCGATTTTGAACTTGAAAATTATGTGTTCCAAAAGGTATCGATTCCATTTCCATCCCATCTCTGGCTCCTATTATGGTAAGGATTTTTACTTTATAAAAAATTTTACTTGGTGGAAGCTGGAAGTAGAAGTGGAACTAAACCCGAATATGAGAACAAAAGATCTGAAGGGAAATCGAGTCAGTTTCCATTTCGGTTCCGGTTCCGGTCACATTTCCATTTTCGACTTCGAGCCCGCCTTTTGTTAGTAAAGCTACCATTCCAGTTGTGATCTCGATCTCGGTGGTGTGTTAAAAGAGACTGTTTAAGAATATGTTTCTGCCTGGTTCCGCCTCGAACGTGTACATGAAAGGTATAGTTTTAAAACATGTTTTATGATGATATTGAAAGATCTAATTAGAGGTTTTTGTGGCAGTAAATCTAGAAAATGTCAGGAACATCAGGAGGAGCTGCTCAAAGGAATCGGCCTACAGGAACATCAAAGGCAGCGCCTAAACCAAAGAAAGTCAAGCTTGAAATACTACCTTATACCTTGAGGTATAATCATAGGAGTCCTGTTGTGAAGGTGACCAAGGTGGAATCGGACTGGTCATACATCACTGATACGAACTGGGGTCAGTACAACTTTGAGGAGGCATATGCTTAAACGTTCACTAAGGATGCGACGCCTAGAATGAAGAAGATTTTTAAGTTTGGTTTGGCTCATATAACTTTGTTTCCTTTATCAGTCCAATGTCTAGAATTGTTTTTAACTGCAGTCATGCCTATAATCCTGCGACCAGATAGTGTATGGATTCCCAAAATAATTTGATTATTGATCTCACTCCTCTGGCATTTGAAAATATATTTAATGTCCCAGATCCTAAGAATTTGGTGCAGTTGGATGAGGCAGAGGCTTTGGAGAAATATAGTGATTATAAGGACTCCAATAAGTCTCATTTAAACAAAAAGTGGTTAAGGACAGAAAATAAATCTTTAAGCAAGCTTGTATACCAGCCAAAGAGGGTAGATTTCTATAAGGAGGTATCATATCTAATCATGATGTTGTCTAGGGCCTTTGGGAAGAGAGATACAACTCGGTTCAAGGAGTGGATGTTTCCTTTCATCCAGACTATCTTAAATGGAGCCCAACAGTTTGATTGGCCGATGATTGTGTCAAATGTTGTTCATGATCAGCTGACTAGTGTCAAGCAGACTAAGTGCTTCTTTATGACTTCTTACATTGTGTATGCAGCAAAAAGGTTTGATATTTTCCTAGGTTTGACAAGGTGGGCATAATGGGAGCCTTGGAGGGACAGAAGAGAGTATGGGAGCATTATGACTAGTTATCTTTTGAGGTTACTGAGACTCATTTCAGAAGAGTCAATGATGCATTTTTATATGTGGTCATCAATCAATTGAATGGGGATGCAGGGTACCAGTTGAGTCAGGAAGCCATGGAATTCATCACTGAATGGGGATGTTGGTACATTCAATACCCCAAATTCACATATTTCAGGTTAGCTGGTTTTGAAGGCCATCCACATTTGCTTCCAAGGTGCTGCAATAATAGGATAGTGCTAATGGAGTTTGTATATCAGGATTTTGGAGTTAATGCTTGGTTTGGAATAAAGCATAAAACAAGATGTCACAAGTTCCCCATGGAGTTGGCTGAGTATGGCTTTCAACACTTCGTAGGAGCAAAGGTGGTCTATAGTGAGCTGATACAGTTGAAATTGGGATTATACATAGCTCGTAATTATTTTGATCCAAAGGGTAAGATGTATGCCTTTTTGCCTTTGGTTTTTACCACACATTTCAATTTTCTAGAAGACTTCTGGAGTGATCAACAAGATGAGTATGATCTAACATAGAAGAATTATGAAAGATTGTCTGTCTCACTAATATCAGAGCTTGGTGTTAAACAAAACATTCCTAACACATTGGTGGATGATGAAATTGTATTGGATCCATCCTATGAGGGTTTGAACATTGGCACCAAGAGTCTGGATCCAATTGACTGGAACAGTGAAGAAACCATTGATATTAAGTGGATTGGAAGGACAGTATTGGATAGGAGTGTGCAATGGTTAGTGCTAAGAACCCAGACTCCTCAAGAACCAACCCCTAAAAAGGGTAAGGGATACAAGAGGATTAAATGAAAGACACCTCCCAAAGAGCCATTGGATTT
Organism: Sequoiadendron giganteum; assembly: GCA_007115665.2. Taxonomy (NCBI): domain Eukaryota; kingdom Viridiplantae; phylum Streptophyta; class Pinopsida; order Cupressales; family Cupressaceae; genus Sequoiadendron; species Sequoiadendron giganteum. Next base: position 466,236,837 of record CM021100.1, read on the forward strand.
CTTTCCCCCAGACATGGAAGAGATAGAACTTGAGGCAATGGATGATGAAGAGGAAATGCAAGAAGAGGATGTACAAAAGGGATCTCTTTTTTCAACACCTACATTAGGTGAATCATCTGCACAAGTCCCACTTACAAGGAAGAAGAGTAAAGAAGTTCAAAAGGGACCTCTTCATAGTATGGTTGAAGCTGGAAAGGGAAAAGCAGTCTTAGAGAAATAAATTCATGAGGTTGGAATGGATTCAGATGAAACTGAGTCAGAAAAAGATATGCAAGAAAACATGCCTCTAGAGGAGGATATCAAGCAGATTTTGAAACAAGAAGAGCAATGGAAGATGTTTGAAGAGGAAAAATGAAATTCTGATGCAAGGGCTGCAGCGGAGAAACAAAAGGAAATTGATGCTAAGGTACAAGTTGATGCTATACTTCACCAGCAATAATTAAAAACTAGACAAAGTAAAGCTAAGGCAACAGCTAATGAAGTAGAGAGACAAAGAAGGCAACAAGAACATGAACTCAAGGTCAAAGAAGAGAATGACAAGTTGGAACTAATATAGAAGATTCATGACCTGGAGGAAGAGAAGGCAAGGAACCGGAGGGAAAGAGAAATCTTGGTCGCTAAGTTAAAACTTCCAGAGGAAGCTCGCCAAAAGGAGGAAGGAGTAGAACAATTACAAAAGGAAAGAGAATCTGAAGAGCTGGTTAAGAAACAAGAAGAAGAAGAAGCAAAGGCAAAAAAACTTAAGCCTTTAGAGGTGGAAAGATTAGAAAACTTAAGCAAAGAGGCTTTAGAAAAAGAAGCTCTAGAGAAGGAAAAGTTAGAGAAAGAGAAAGTGGAAAGGGAAGCTCTAGAAAGAGAAAGAATAGAGAAGTAAAAATTAGAAAAAGAAAGGTTGGAAAAGGAAAAAGTGGAGAGAGATCAATTAGAAGAAGAGACGTTGAGGAAAGAAGAGGAGGACAAGAAAATACAAGGAAAGAAAGATAGGGAAGAGGCTGAAAGGCTTGTGCAAATGCATATAGTGCAAGAAGAACAAGAGAAATCGAGGGTTGACTCTCAACCCCAAGAGAATATGCAGCCACCTTCTACCATTATTTCCTCTTCTTCTATGATGACTACTGCTCCAAGTGCTCCCACTTGGTTAAAACTAGACCTGCAGAAGAAGGTAGTAACACCTTCACAGCCTCTTAATTGGGAGGAGATGATGAAGGATATTGAACAAGAGAGGCCTAAAAAGGAGGCCAAAATTCTACATTCTACTAGACTGATGAATAAAGGAGAGATTGTTGTTGAATGTTCCATGCCAATGAAAGAAAAGGAGGTAGGGGACATGCAGCTAACAGATTATCAGTTAAGTAATGTCAACCTAGGAAGGGCCACTAGGAATCAACAGATGAACGTAATTGATTTGGTGGCTTCAACAACCAAATCAAGAATGATAAAGGATAAACAAAAGAAGGATGAGCTTAAGGCTCAGTTCGATCAATTACATTAATTCTTGAAAAGTGTTTCCTGTCCGAGATCACAACAGGTAATGGCCATTGAGACTCCTATTTTATTAAGTAAAAAGGAGGTAGATGATTTGGTGCAGGTAAGAGGCAAAGCAGAGATGGTAGATAGGTTGATGGACAAGTTGAATCAAGAGGTAGGTGAAGTTTTGGTTGAGGGTTTTGAGGCCTACAAAGGCACTGAAGAGTTGATAAAAAAAATGCATCAATACATTGAAGCATCGGAGAAACAAGAAGAAGAGTATAAAGAATACAGTTAGAAATTGGACAAAATTAATGCATTACCTTTAGCTACTCTTCTTGAGCAGTCCATACTTGAGGAGGAGAATAAAGATTTTATTGGAAAAACCTCTCGTATACTCCGTTTTAGAATTGATTTCTTGTGTAAACATAAGGATGAGATTCAAGAGGTTGTTAATAATCTGACTGAGCTATTGGAAGAGCTGGAAGCGGTCATTGCTATTATTGTAGATGTAAATGCATTATCAAAAGAAGGCATATCTTTGAGTCAAATAAAAGAGAAATGGGATGAAAGATTCAAAGGACTAATACAGAAAGGAGATGATGGTGGAGATTTGATGATAGATCGGTTAATGGATGTCAAAGAAGAAATAAAAGCTACTGGAAGAGAGTTGACAAAGATAAGAGGTATGAGGGAGTTTGCTGCAACAGAATTGGATTGAATTAAATTTGAAGATAGCTAGGTTGACGGGCCAAAAAATAGATATATTACAAAAATTCTTCACTTGTTATGATGAGTTCATTGTGGATTTGACTGCACATGCATGAATCCCTGCATGCATGACCTTGTTTCTTCTTTGCATGTTGCATGCAACACTGGCAGTTTTGGAGCACATGACTTCTTTTTCTGTTCTATTTTTCTACTCTCTAGTTTAAACTGAATGCCTAATGTAAGAACTCAAGGTCAAATTGATCTGAGTTTCCAAGAGAGATTTAGTCCCTAAAAAGCTGGATGACCTAAAATAGAAGTGGAGTTCGAATTTTTGTATATTTATAAATACCCTGTGGGTATCATATTGTAAAGGTTGGCTAATTGAGAATAGGATTGGCTTACCTAAGATTAGGAGATAGAATTTTGTAGTGATTTAGAGAGATACATTGTACTTAATCTTTTTACAATTAATCGAATTACAGGTTTTTTTTTCTCAAAGTATGGTGTTAGAAAAAAAAATTGTTTTTATGTGGTAAGGCTGATAAGCTATAATCTATCTATATGTAGTGATTGTGCTGAAACATAAAAGTTTCTTGAGTGATGAAAGTAATTTGAAGGAATCAGATTTAAGGATTATCTTGTTAGATTATCATTGAATTGAAGTTATTAAAGTCTATTGATCTATGACCTTGGCAATGAATGGATGTGTGTGTTCTTTTGAAATCTTGGAAGTAATTGTGATATGTGAATAGTGGAATTAAATTAAGCACCTTAGATGCATGCAATTGTACGGTTTATTCTGTAAGTTGTATTATGCTTCGGTTTTGTGATCTGTTAGAAAACATTCATTGTTTAAAGTATATGTCCAGATATTAGATAAATTTGATTCATACTTACTGAATTTACCCTTTGATCTATCTATTTCTTTTGTTGAAACCCCTTTATTTACAAGAACGATTTGATAAAATGAGTCATGGCTTGAATCTTTTGTTACCAGCAAAGGCCCCTTGAACATTAGAGTTGAGAACCAACTACCAGGACCTTGGGAGTTAGGCTACTACATGTTGTCTTTCTTTTTCAGGAGAAATAGAGTAGAAATATTTTGTTTTAATGTTGTGTGTGTCATTTTAACAATCAACAACTATGCTTCAAGATGTCCAAATAGAGCCATATACAAGAAGGGAAAATATAATTAAGAGAAAAAGTTCTAGAAATTGTATTATTTTAGAGAAAATGTTGGACTTTATAATGATGAATTTCATATTAAGGGTGATAAATATGAATGGATGTTTCTAGCCTTAGAGAATAAATCAGTGTATACTAACCATGGAAGATGTGTAAGGGAATGTGGTCTAGAGAAAATGAAGGAAGAGATGGAAAGCGCTCTAGTTTCTTCCTTTCATGCTAGACAAGACAAATTATATTGGGTAATTGATAGTGGCTACTCAAATCACATGACCAAAGACAAAAGTAAGTTTACTAAAATTGAAAAGTATGATGGAGGAATAGTCATGTTTGGAGATGATTCTGGTGCAAATATTGTTGGGAAAAGAATAATTATATTTGATGGAAAACACAATACTGATGATGTCTATTATGTTAAAGTATTAAGGGGAATAACCTCTTGAGTGTTGGACAAATGTGTAGCAAAGGATTTAAGCTTTTGTTTCAAGATAGCACTTGTGAGATCAAAAAAGAGTCTGGAGCTATGGTAGCTACAAGAAGAAGAACATATGCAAACATTTATTAGCTTAAGGGTGTTGATGGTCAGTGTTTTGTGTATCAAGTTAATGAAAGTTGGATATCACACCGAAGGATGGGACATGCAAATTTCAATGACAACTTAATCAGGATTAGTTCAAGAGAAGTTATTAGGGATCTACCAAAAATAACAAAGCCTACCTATGTTATTTGTAGAAGTTGTCAGTTGGGAAAACAAACAAGTTGTAGTTTTAAAGGAAAAGAAAAATCAACTATTGGAATGTTGGAATTGATTCATACAAACCTTTGTGGTCCTACACGAATAAGAATTCTTAATGGTGATAGGTCTAACAGAGGTGGAGAATTCACCTCCAATGAGTTGAATATGTTTTGTGAAGAACATGGTATAAAGAGGCATCTTTCTACTCCTAGAACTCCATAGTAGAATGGAGTTGTTGAGAGGAAGAACTGGGTAGTTCACGAAGTAGCAAGGACTATGATGAGTGAGGAAAATTTTCTTGAGTTATACTAGATAGAATAAATTCACATTGTTATCTACATTCTTAACAGAGTTCAGATCAAAGGAAACAACAGAAAGACTCCTTATGAATTGTGGTATGGTAAAATTCCTACTATTAAGTACTTTAAGGTGTTTAGAATCAAATTTTATATTAAAAGAGATGATGAGAATCTAGGAAAGTTTGATGCAAGATGTGATGAAGGTATTTTTCTTCGATATGCAACCAAAAGCAAAGCATATAGATGCTACAATAAGAGATTGAGAAATATTATTGAAAGTACAAAAGTGAAAGTTGATGAATATATACATAGTATAGTTGAAATAAGTGAAAATGAACTAGATTAACCTATGTGTGGACAAGAACCAGAGAAGGATAAGGAAGAAGAAGAATATATTGAAGAAGAAGAGAATTTGGAACCTTCTCCTAAGACTCCAAAGAATGTATAGAAAAATCATCTGAAAGAACAAATAATTGGAGACAAAGGAAAAGGTGTAACAACAAGAAGAAAAGTGATATAAGCTAAGGTAAATTTGTGTCTACTTTCCAGGATAGAACCTAAAATAGTGTGTGAAGCATACAAAGATGAAAATTGGGTTAGAGCCATGAAAGAGGAATTACAATAGATAGAGAAAAATCAGACATAGGAATTGGTTCGTAGACTGGTAAACAAGAATGTGATTGGTACAAAATGGGTATTCAAGAATAAGTTAAAAGAGGATGGTGAAGTAGTAAGAAACAAAGCAAGGCTTGTGGGAAAAGGTTATTCACAAGTCCAAGGAATTGATTTTAAGGAGAAATTTTCTTCAGTGGCAAGAATGGAGGCCATTCAGATTTTTTTCGAATTTTTTGCTCACAAAGACTTCAAGGTATAACATATGGATGTCAAGTCTGAATTCTTGAATGGAGAATTGGAAGAAGAGGTCTACACGAAACAATTAGAGGGATTTCAGTTATCAGATCAACCAAATATGGTATATAATCTATAAAACAAACTATATGGACTCAAACAAGCTCCGAGAGCATGATATGCAAGGTTAGATAGGTATCTAACTCAAAAAAGGTTCAACAAAGGCTCCACAAATAGTAATCTTTATTTCAAGATTGAAGGAAATAATATATTGATAGTAGTAGTGTATGTTGATGATATTATATTTGGAGGAAATAAGGGTATGTGCAAGAAATTTGCAAATAAATGCAAAAAGAGTTTGAAATGTCCATGTTTGGTGAGTTGAATTTCTTTCTTGTACTTCAAGTTAATCAAACTAATAAGGGAATATTCATTTCACAATCAAAGTATGTTAAATAATTACTGTAGAAGTTTGGAGTGGATGACTCCAAACGCGTCTGTACTCCTATGGTGACTAGATGCAAACTAAGGATGATGAATCTCCTAAAGTTGATCAAATTAAGTATAGATATATGATTGGTGGACTAATATATCTTAGTGCTACTAGAACAAATATCATGCATGTAGTATGTATGGTTTCCAGATTTCAAGAAGAATCAAAAGAAACACATGTGACAGTTGTGAAAAGTATATTCAGATATCTAAATAGGACTCTAGATCATGGTTTGTGTTATCCTAAGGATATTGATTTTACTTTGAGTGCTTACACTAATGTATATTGGGATATTTGTGTAGATGACCAGAAGAGTACAAGTGGTGGTGTATTATTTCTTGGATGTAGGTTGGTTTCATGGCTAAGAAATAAATAGGACTTAGTTTCTTTATCCACTATAGAGGTTGGGTATATTTCAATAGCATCTTGTTGTACATAGGTACTTTAGATGAAGCAAACATTGAAGGATATCGGTGTGATGTGTGATGATCATATCCCTATCTTTTGTGATAATACAAGTGCAATCAATATTTCAAAGAATTCAGTAATGCATTCAAGGACAAAGCATATATCTATCAAATATCATTTTTGAAGGGAGAAGGTATTGGAGAATGAAGTTGAGATTGAATATGTGCCTACAAAGGATCATATTGCAGATATATTTACTAATTCTCTTCCTACGGATAATTTTGATTATCTCAGGGAGAAGTTGGGGTTACTACCCCTCCTCCTTGAACTAGGTGCATATAGAGGTGCATCAATCCAGTGGATCTATAGATTCATCATCTATCTAGAATGTTGATTGGGGTCTACTCCTTAGGGGGAGTAGGGAGTATCATTGTTACTGAATGGTATGTGTGTTTCCATGGTGCACTCATAAGGAAAAGTGATCATAATTCTATATGGATGAAGAATCATGTAAAACATTTTTTTCCATTGATGTCAAAGGGGGAGAGAGAATTGTGTGAAAAATCCTCTTTATCTAAAAAAGTTGAAAGGGAGAGAGAATCTTGTAAGGAGAAGAGACTGTAGGAAATTTGAGTGGTTTTTCTAATCCAAAAAAAGGAGGAAAAGTGTGTATGTTGTCTTTTATGGTTTTTTACATCATGTGTTGCCATCAAATAAAAAGGGGGGGATTGTTGCAAGTATGAATGAGTTTGGTGGTGTTGTCATTAATGTTGTCATTGATGTCAACACAAAATAAGTTGTTGCAGTGAAAGGAATCAAGTGATTGTAGGTGGGTCATATATAGTTGAGATACTATAGATATGTTGTTATTACATGGAGCTATTTTTATGGTGTTGCATGTGTGTTAATCTGATGAGTTATCAAGTGCTTCTGAGAAAATTAATAAACAATGAAGACAAAATTGTGTGTGTCTATTCAAAATGTGCTCCTCTGCATTCTTTTGTGTTGATCCTACACTTGTGAAGATTTTTATTGTTGTTTATGGGAATCCTAGTGTTATATATCTTGGATTATAGCTTCTAAGTTGATGAAGAGTGAAATTTGTCTTCACTGGTTTGTGAATTGGTCTAGTAGAGTTGTTTTTTTGTGGACTAGGAGAAATTTTTTTGCTCTGTAGTCCTCCATTGGTTTGGTTTAGCTCTTGTGGATATGGAGGAAGGATTTTAATGGTTGTTATTTTTGTCCTAGAAAAATTGTTTATATTTTGGTGCTCTGAAAGACTAGTTCTAGAGATACTATGTGTGTTTTTATAGTTTGGTTAGACTCTTGGAAAGTGTTCTCTATATGAAGATTGTTATAGTTGCTATGGATGGATTTGAAGGCTTCTAAGAGGTGTTCTGGTGTGTGGTGAAGTTTTTTTTGTGGTCCACATGTTATCTTCTTGTTGCAAATGCACGTACTTCAAATTTCATTTGTGTCTTCATTAGGTTTGGTTAGTCTGGTGTCTACACATTAAACAAAGGATAAGTATCAATTAAGGAAGAATGCGATTGATCCAAGATGTTGTTTTGGTTCCTCGTTAAGTATTAATTTGGTCCACTCTCATTCTTATCCACTGTGGGAATGTTGAGTCACCGACCTAATTTGAATTTGTAAAATAAAGAATGTGTATCCAACCTTGGAGAAAGTTTCTGAGATCGAAGATGGTATAAAGACAAGGCAAGGTGTTAAGGTTTGTAAGCCACAGATGTGATAAGTGAAGTAGATATGAAATATTATGAAAAAGTAATCTAAGGAAGTGAGAACTTCAAGTGTTAGACTCCTAAAGGTAGTGAGCTAATGGTGTCTACAATTATTTTATTAAGGTTGCAAATGTGAGTGAGTTGTAGTGGTGGATTTCCTATTGCATTGAGATAATGTTCTCTATGTAAAATTATTCTTTACATGTTTCTATATCTATAGGTAGTGAACCTCCCATCTAGATAGTGAGTCCTATCTAGGTAGTGATCCCTTTGGTAGTGAGCTTTTTTAATCAGTTTTGCAATTACTCTTATATTGTGAGTTAACCCTCACTGTGGTTTTTCCCTCAATGGGATTTCCACATAAATTTGGTCTCTTGTTTTTTCTTTCTATTATTTGCACTTCATGCTTATGCTTAATAACATATTAAAGTAAATGTGGAACTGGTTAAGATCATAAGTGAATGTGATTAGATATAAATAACTCACCCCCCTTCTCAGTTGTCTCGTGCAATTTAGCAAAAATAATTTCTTTTCACTACATTTATTCCCTCGACTATATTTATTGTTGTAATTGAAGCATAGCCCTTTTTTTCTTTTTACCTCAATTTTTTGTAGATTGAACCAAGTAGGTTATTTTATTGAATGTGTCAGAGATCTCATTTCACTAAAATTTATATTCCCTTGTCTCCTACTAGCCAAAAAAATCTCTTCCACTTTTCTTGCAATTATTATTGCTTGCAATAAGGATTATGGATAGAAAAATCATACTTCATATTTTATATGATCCTTTAAACTACCTAGAAATAGTTCCTTCATAATTTATTTTTCCACATTCTCTACTCTTAGAGAAAGGGCTTGAAATTTCTGAATATAATCCCTTGCCATGCTTGATTTCTTTAAATTAGTAAGTTGGAAAAGGTAGCTATCCATAAAGTTAGATCTCCATAATGGGTAGCAAGTTCCTCTTGAAAAATTGACCATGTGACCACACAACCCTTTTTTCTCTTCTCATCACATAACCAATGATACCAAATAAATTTATTTGGTTCTAGGTATAATGATGCCATAGCCACCTTTTGTTGACTAAGAACATGATAACTATCAAAGAACTACTCCATTTTGCATAACCAATTGGTTGGGTCTTTGCCATATAACTTTCTCATATCCAACTTAGTTATGAATTTCCTTGGCATATGATTATTAAAGGAATGATACTTCTTGAAATGAAATTCAAGTCCAAGGAATTCATGTTCTCCAAAATCATTATCTTCCACCTTATGAAGTGAATCTTCACCATTCCACCACATACCCTAAATAAGTAATTTCAATTCACCCATTTCTTCTATAATCTTCCTCTCTAATGATGAAATATCACCCTTTACTTTATTTGTGTCATCCTTATAGTTAAAATCCTCATTTCCTACTCCCTCATTTTCTAAAGATTTATTTGGTGTGGTAGTCTTCTTTTTGCCTCTTGTTGTAGGCCCCGTCATGATAGTAGAAAATAATTTTGCAAAAAATCACACAAATGAAACTTAAATTCTCTAAAATTCTTATTGTAATTTACTAGGGTCAAGATACCACTTACCTAGAAAAAACTCCAAGAAATTAGCAAACTTGCAGCTATGAGAGAAATTTTTTTGGAAACCCTAATTTTGTAATAACACTCCTACTTATGCTTCTATTTCTCCAAATTTTGGATTGTAGTCTCCTTTAATATTTCCTCAAAAACCTAATAAAACTTAGGCTCCAATTCGATAGGATGTGAGAGATATGTAGCTTCCAAATAAAATGTTTGGAAACCCTAATTTGGCAATAAGTCACTCAATTTTGTTCCAATTCCTCTAAAATCTATATTGAAGCTTCTTTAAAAATTAGAAAAAAAATTACCAATATTTGAAAGATATGCACCTTCCAAAATTTACCTCCAAAATTGACAAAAATACCTTGTCATCATGGGGCCAAGATCATGATCTGATACCACTTGTAATGGAATAATTTACACAATAGAAGAATATGACAACAAATATACTACAAATATTGAATAATAACTAAGAATAACAAGCCACTACAAGGGGTAAAACCTCCAAATATCTCCAATGAGAACAAAATTCACAACATGATGATGAAATAAGACTCACAACCTCCTATATATACCTATTTATTCCTAAGATATCACCCATGTTGACTTAGATAACCCTATATAAGCCCCAGGAAAACCTAATCAACTAAATAACAATATAATAATTATAATATGAATTAATTAGGAGTTAATATAGCCACAAGTTGACTATTCATAACCCAATATACTCTAATATTAAGGGTGTGGCATCTCACCCTTATAGGACCACAAAGATTTGTATGAATTAAATGTAGTAGTCCATTAGCAGATTGTTCCTTTCCTTTGAAACTACTCCTTGCTTTCTTTCCAAGATGAAATTCCTTTCAAATAGAATCAATGGGCTTTGTGATTCTTGGTAGATCTCTCATTGCATAAACTAAACTAATTCTCACCAAATTATCAAAATTTATGTAACACATCCTCTAGTGCCATAAAAAAGTTTTAGTAATCTGAGACATAAAGCAATGACCATCAACACCCTTAAGCTGATAGGTGTTTCCATCAATCCTCTTACCGGAAACAATCACAGTTCCAGACCCTTTTTTGATCTCACATGTTTCATCCTTAAACACAAGATTATATCCTTTGCTACACATTTTTCCAACACTCAAAATATTATGCCTTAAACCCTTAACATAGAAAACATTATCAGTATTATGGTTTCCATCAAAACTAATTGAACCTATTCCATAAATCTTAGCTCCTGAATCATTTCCAAATTTAACTAATCCACCATCATACTTTTCAAGTTTAAAAAACTTAATTTTGTCTCTAGTCATGTGATTGGAGAAGCTGATGTCAACAACCTAGTAATTCTTATCTTCTTTAACATGAAAAGAAGAAACCAAAGAACCTTCAACCTTATCCATCTTCTCTGAAACACTTTCCTTCACACAACTTTTAGAGTTAGTAGAACTAGATTCTTCTATTATAGCCAATAAAAAGCATTCATTGTCATCAAAATATCCATAATCAGATTCATCATAAAACATACTAGCATCTTCTTTGACATGATAAGCTCTCTTGATCATCTTTCCTTTATTCTCTTTACTCTTATTGTTCATAGCCATTTTTGGACATCTAGAAGCATAATTACCTTTATCACCACAGCTAAAACATTTGAAAGGTAGTTTACCTTTGTACTTACTAGTTCCCTTTTTCAACCTTCTTACAAAGTTAGCTTCCACAACATCAAGATCATCTCCATATGTCCTCAATATTTTCTGATTTTCCAACCTTAAAAGAAGTCTCCACTTTTGTTCCATTTTCAAACCAAGCTTTCTCATTTCAAATGAAGTTAGTGTGCCAATCAACTAATCTCTAGAATAAGTATTAAAATTTGCAACTTCCTCAATAGCAGATACCTTTTCACTATATGAATCAGGAACAATTCTGAGAACTTTCTTTACCACCCTAGGTTCATTAACTTGTGCACCAAGACCTCTCATACCACTTACTACTTCATCAACCCTCTGCATGTAGGTTGTAATTGATTCATATTTAGACATTCATATAGTGTCAAATTTTTCCTTCAAATTCTATAAATTTTCTTGTTTAACTTATCATCTCCTCCTTAAATACTTTCAAGCTTATCTCAAACTTCTTTAGTAGCCTTAAGATTCATAACCTTAAACAATTTACAATTTGAAATACTATTCACAATGAAAAATATTGCTTTATCATTTAATTCATGTGCCTTCATCTCATCACTTGTTCTCGAACCATTTTCAGGTGGAGTATATGGATTCTTATAAGCCTTTTGAATTTCAAATCCTTGACATGTCAGATATCCTTCCATCTTTGAGTTCTAGAATGCATAATATGTTCCATCAAATCTAGGGCAATCAATCTATTTTTCCATCCCAAATCTACCTTAAGAACTTAAGCTTTTCTCTAAGGAACCTTGCTTTGATACCAATTTTTGAATGAATAAGACAACTAAGAGGGGGGTAAATCAATTGTAGCAAATTGAAACATCAAAACCCTTAGTAGTAATCAGAGCCACATGCATTCATTAACCCTTTATTTTGTTAATGTGATTAATCATGTAATGCAAATATCATAAACTAAAATAAAGACACCACACACAAGAAAACACCATATTTATGTGGAAATCCTAATGAGGGAAAAACCACGATGATAATTAGCTCACAATATAAGTAATAGAAAAATTGGTACAAGGGATCATGGCTAGAATAGGACACACTATCCAAAAAGGCTCACAACCAGGGCTCACTGCTATAGAAAGAATACAAGAAGATAGAAGAGAAATGTTACATAGAGAAAAAATTCTCAATGCAACAAGGATTCCACCAAAATTGCTCCAACACTTTCACAACCTTGTATGAAATATTTCAAACACCTTCAGCTCACTTCCTTCAAGAATCCAAACACTTGAAATTTGTATTGCTCACTCAAATTCGGATCACACACATCACTCGCATTGATATCACATCTATCTTGACTCTCTCTTGATTCTCTCTTGCATCTCACAACATCACCACTCTTATTTATATGAACCTTAACCTTAAAAACCTTCTCCAAGCTCAAAAACTATCCATTACACTTACAAATTCAAACTAGGTCGGCACCAAAATATTCCCAGAGTGGATCAAAATGAAGGTTACCTATATAAATCCTTAATTAGGGCCCAAATAGATCCCAAGACATCTCATCATGCTTTCACAAGCCTCACATGCAGTGTTAACACAAGGTCAACCAATACCCATGCTAAAAACCATAAACATTAAGTGTGTGCTTCCTCAAATCAATCTGTAACTTCTAGACAATGAAATTCACTTGAAAATGATATAGAATAAAAATCAAACCACCTAATATTCATCAAAACCTTCTTCCAAACTCACATCATATAAATGGGTATGTGCAGGATCATGAAGGGCCAAAAAGTGGCAATATGATGGGTATGTGGCTGACGACTTTTTTTTTACCCAAAATTGATGAAACAAAAAGGGTTTTTAAAGGAGATTCTCAGATTTACACCAATATAAATGATGCTTTACTTTGAATTTAATAAATAATTATTATTCATTTTCTATTGAATTACGACTAAAGTCCCGATTTTTAGGTTGATTGAAAAACATCTATAGCTTTCAAACGGTATCATATTTTTTGAATCCAAAACATGCGTCACATTCTATGCTTTGTATACTATAAGATTAAAATAGAAAAAATTGAATTTCATGAAGTTTTGACGAAGTTAAGGTGGTCAGACATACAAGTCTTTATATTTTTTAAAAGTTGTCATAAAAAAATTATAATTAACTATTTACTTAGAAAAAAATTACAAAAAAATATGCATCACATTGGGACATGAGTCCTCTACTTATATCTAAAATATTATAAAAAAATATTATCATTTTAATGTGGTTAGGGTGGTCAGATAGACACCTACTTCTTATTTTTTCCTTGAAATTTAAGTACTACTGTATTGAAATTTTAAATTTTCACCAAATAGATTTATTTTTTTTGTAAATAAACCTAGTAATCTAGAAACTAATTTCAATTTTCTACGAATTCTTTTCTTACATATTTTTGAAATAATATAGATAACTTATTCAAAAATTTATGTCAAATTTCCTAACTCTGATTTTTCTGAATTTTTTGCCACTTAAGGGCCTATTTTTTCCCATGATGATCCTGCACATACCCTAATGATTCAACTCAGAACAACTAGTAAACCTTATTCGCATGTTGATGCATGAATCACACACAATACTATACAAAATCAAGTAAAAACTTGAAGTCTAAAAGATGCAAACAATATAAGCAACTTCCCAAATCCACACAACCTAAAGATAAACTATGGAGAAAATTTAAGAAAATACATTTCTCTGAAGCCACATAAAACATCATTGAAAGACTGGTTCACACACTAGTGAAAATATCTTGCTTTGTACAATGATCTAGAAATAAAAAAATTAAATATAGCAACTTCTAACAACCTTGAACAACATACTAGATCTACATAGGTATAGCATCAACATAGAAGAAATGTGAAGCACATTCTGAACACTTGCACAACATGGTTTTCTTTGTTTTTCAAATTTTATCAAAATAACTTGGAAACCAAGTACCAAAGACATCATCTCTTTAAAATACTTCATTACAAATAATCTTTAGACACTATGAAAAGATAGCTCCATGTGCTCACAACACTTCCTCAATATCTCAACTACACATGCACAACCTCCAACAACCTATTTTCTTCTTTTTCATAATTTTCTCAATATCATTGACATCTTCATCATGCAACAACCTCCATAACACATAGCTAACATCAATGAAAACACTAGTCAATAGAGTTCCTATTGACATCATTGACAACACCTTCATACTTGCAACATATAGACCTATGTGGATCTTCCAGATCAAGAAGCTCTCAAGGTAACAAATATTTTAAGTTTTTAATAGATGATTAATCTAAAATGACTATGATGACCTTTCTCAAAGAAAAACCAAAATTTCTAGATATGTTTAAATAATTTAAATCTATGGTTGGGAAAAAAATGTATGTGAAAATCAAGTGTTTGAGGTTTTATGGAGGTAGTGAATTCATCTCTAATGAGTTTAATAGTTTTTTGTGAATATCATATGGGATAAAAATAAATTTATTAGCGCCTAGGACTCCATAGTAGAATGGAGTTATGGAGGAAGAATAGGACAGTTCAAGAGTTTGCAAGAACCATGTTGAAGGAAGTAAATTTAGTGGATGTCTATTGGAGAGAAGTTACTCATACAATAGTGTAAATTCTCAATAGAGGACAAGCAAGAGTAAATAGTTCAAAGACCCTATGAGCTATGGTATGGAAAAACTCCTACTATGAAATATTTTAGTGTTTGGAAGTAAATGTTATATTGGGAGGGATCAAGAAAACTTAGGAATTTTTGAGGAAAGATCAAATGATGGAATCTTCCTTGGATATTTTACAAACACCAAGGAATATAGATGCTACAACAAAATGCTAAAGAAGATAGTTGAAAGGTCTAGTGTAAAACTGGATGAATAATCACATTAGATCTCAGTACTAATAGAAGGAAATGAATCTAATGAAGCCCCTTATAGAGAATAATAAAATGAATAAGAGGAAGAAGCTTTGGAAAAGAATCCTAAGACTCCTAAGTATGTGTAGAAAAATCAATCTAAGGGTCAAATAATTTGAGACAAAAGAAAAGGTGTGTTGAAAAGAAAAAAAAATTATAATAAAGGAACTAGTAAAATTTTGTTTACTTCTGAAGTAGAACCTAAAATAGTTACTAAAGAATGAACATGGATGAAAATTGGATCAAATCTATGGAATACGAATTGAGGTAGATTCAGAAGAATAAAAAATGGGAATTGATCCCAAGACCAATAAAAAAAATGTGATAGGAACTAAATGGGTTTTTGAAGAATAAGTTAAATGAGAATGGAGAATTTTTCATAAACAAGGATAGGCTTGTGTGTAATGGCTACTCAAAAGTGGAAGGAATATAGTTTGAAGAGAATTTTTCTCTAGTTTCAAGAATGGAGGCTATTAGGATAATTTTTCTTTTATGGCACATAAAAAATTCAAGGTATATTAGATGGATGTAAAGTTTGCATTCCTAAATGGTGAGTTAGAATAAGAGGTATACATTGAACAACCAAATGGTTTTTAGTTATAAGAAGATTTTTATATGGTGTGCAGGTTGAATAAGGTCTTTTATGGGCTCAAATAGGCTACTAGAGCCTTATATGGAAGATTGGACACGTACTTATTACAACAAGTATTCAAAAAGGGTACTACAAATAGAAACCTTTACGTCAAAGTGGAGAGAGAGATCAAATCTTGATTGTGATTATGTATGTTGATTATATAATCATTGGAGAAAATGAGGGAATGTGTAAAAGGTTTGCAGAAGAGATGCAAAATGAGGAAATGTCAATGTATGGGGAGATGACTTCATTCCTTGGGCTAAAAATTAGTCAATCAAAAAAGGTATATTCATTTTACAATCAAAATATGTTAGGGAAATGTTAAATAAGTTTTGAATCGAGGATTCTAAACTAGTATGTACTCCCATGGTTACTATTTGTAACTTAATAAAAAATGATTGTAGTGTAGAAAAATGTACTCCTTTACATTTTCACACTTTTTTTGGTCCCCTCAATAAATTGGACTCAATCATGCCTTAATAAGATATATTTTACATCTACAAGCCTAATAAATTACATTTATAGAAGGGGAAACCTGACAACAATTAATGCCAACACATGATATATTACCTTGAGCAATGTGTTTTCTAGGAATATGGACCTGGGACCCATTTTCCCATGGAAAAATGGGTCCTCCCTATGCATTTGAAACAAAATTTAAAACATGTTTTTGGTGGTATTTTATAATCCCAAATTCAAATTTCAATGTCAGCTTGTAATTTTTATTTTTTGGAAAATTAAGGATAGATATCTATAAATACAAGGCTATTTTATCAAATCAACTAGAATTTTTTCAATTAGAATTTTTATAGATCAATCCTAAGAGAATATTTTCTTGTCAAGAGTATTCAAGAGTAGATTTATTAGTCATCTATAGCAACAACAAAGATCTAAAGCATCATGTCAAAGTCTTTTGCAATCATGCATGTTTTTGGAGCTAACATTGTGATTTAGGTTTCAAAAGATCAAACTCAAACATTCAAATCAAGATTTGCATCTATTGAATCCATTCCATGCAAGATCATAATCAAGAGTATAGTCCTTTAATGGTTTCAAATAAAGGGTTTGGTGAGTTTCAACATAGCACTTGTTCATTCATCATTCCTTACATGTTTCATTGTTTTATTTCAAGGTTTTATTACCAAAATAGGGTTTGACGAAGGAAAGACTCCATTCAAAAAACAAAGAATTTTCCCCTCTTGTGTTTGTGTTGCAGATCTTAGGTTGAAGAAGGATTGAAGATATCTTGAGGAGAAAAATTGGAAAAGTTTTGAAAGATGCATTTGTTGTCAATCCATGGAAACTCAGATGCTAAATTTATTTTTGGATTTTTGACAGTGGGACTTAAGGTAATTAGAAGTGCAGACCTAAGGCCTGAGTATCATGAAATCAGATTTTAATTCTTGTAAAAAGGGATCGTTCCCTAGTGGGTGAATGAGTCCCATACAACACTTCATAAAGTGATTTTGGTGATAGGTACACAATGTTTAACCCTTCTTAGATTTGTCATATATTTTTCATTTATCATAGTTTTATGCTTCATCTACAAGATCTAAGTGTTAGCTTACATAATTATGGTGATTTATTATTTTTGGTTTTTCTCCCAAAATTATTGTTTAAGTTTATACCCATGTCCTCAATCATAAGGAAACTAGTTGATCCCCCATTGAGTTGACTTTCCTAATGGTTGTAAGTAAATTCTTTATGGGGATCTCATTTCCTAATGAGATAAAGGAAATATAGGTTCATCGCCCCCACTTTCCCAATTTCAAATTGGTGAACCAAATTTTCTATGTATCATTTTGGTGGACCCAACTTTCTACAAAAAAAATTCTATAAATTGGAGTCTATTTCAACCCCAGATTTAAGTTTTTCACTAAGTTTGCATTAAATTTTCATTATTTTCTTTGCATTTAGAGTTCTTTAAAGTTGCATTAGTGGAAATTTTATTTATGTTTTAATCTTGTAATTTTTCATCACTTAAATTCATTAAAAAATAGAAATTTTGCATTAGGTTTGCATTAATTTTGCATTGTACTTGCATCAGATAATTCTTCAATCATATGGTTTCAAATTTATGTTCAAGATTGAATTCTAAAAATATCCATCTTGTTCATCATTTTACCTTATTTTCACTTGTATATGGACACCTTAATCTATAAAAAACTTGTTACAAAAATACCTGTTTGCAAGTAGAAATAGAAATCACATATAGAAGCCTAGAATTTTCAATTTTCAATTTTAAAAAACCCTGAACAAGGGCCCATTCATACATGGGAGAATGATTCCCTGTACAAACATTCTGACCAATTTTTCGATGCATTTATATCTCTATTTTAGCTTCATTTTTCTTTTGTTCGAATTGTATTTTGAAATTATGAAAAAGAGTTAGTATATGTGAAAGAAAAGGTGTTATTTTATCTCATTTATTGCAAACTCATTAAAATTCTATTACATTTCAATATTAAAAATCATCAAACCTATAGGACAATTGTTACATTCTAAATCATTGCATAGGTTGGATAGATTACAATTCATTTTAGGCACACACTCAAAATTCACAATGTTAGTATCTTTCCTTTCCAAGTATGCCAAGAAAAATCTCATTAACAAGAATGTTAGTCATTCTTCCATTATATTTCCTACTTATTAGAGTCTCTTAGTGTAAGAGTGAAATTTTTCACACATTCCTTAATTCCACATACCCTAATCTCTCTCCTATTTGTGATAATATTTTAGTGAAAGAGGATGTAAGCATAAACAATCATGACCACCATATTTTTTCTTCTCCCAATACCTCTCCTAATTTTGAAAAAGGTATCTTGGTATTAGAAGATGCACTCATTGAGAGTCATGACAATATCAAAATATCCTCTCCTATAAATTCTCCTACTTGGGAAGATATTATGGCTCAAGAGAATAAGATCATTGACACATTTCTTACCATTAAATTACCTAGTCTCCATTCATCTCCCACTTGTGAGAATACTTTAAAGAGAAAGAGGATGCAATCATGGAAAATCATGATAACCACATTATTCTTCTCCTAATACCTCTCCTATTTGTGAAGAAGATAGTTTGGCATTAGAAGATCCACTCATTGAGAGTCATTAGAATCTTGTTTCTCCCTCTCCTAATTCTTCTCTCACTTGGAAACATCTTGTTGAACAAAATAATGCAATCATTGGTAAGCAAGAAAAAATATAGTTTTTCTTCTCTTGATGCCTCCCCTACTTGTGATGAGGTTATATTACAAAATATAGCCATGGAATGTGATGAACATCTTGTTTTATCCTCTCCTTAAAAATCTCACACTAGGGAAGATATCATGGTGCAAGAAAATGATAGAATTGATACATGCTTTCAAAAAATGGTAATGTGTCTTCATTATATGAAGATGACAAGGTCACATTAGACTTACCTTCGCTAAAAGATCATCAAAATAAGCATAATTATTTTTAGGTTATGAACATTACATATCCCTTGATTCCTCCTCCAAGTCCTCTATTTATTGGACCTCCTAACTCATCTCCTAAGCCACTTCTTACCATCTACCCACTCTCACATCAGCCTCAAGTTCAAAAAAACCCTATGCTTATCATAGGAACACCTAACAAGAAACCATTTCCTCTAGGATCTATCTTGAATTTTACAAGGCAACTTTATAGTAACAATGTTTTGTAGCAACCAAGTTATAATACCATTTCTCATACAAACAACACAAGGAACTAAAGGAAACCAAAAACCACTCCCATTTCATTACCATTGCCTAAACCTATATTTATACCTAGTTCTCCTCATTTTCCTTTACATAGTAGAAAGCAGTATGATCTTGTTGAACAACTTAAAAACACTCCTACTAAGATTTCTTTATGGGATATTATTCAAGCATCACCTAATTATCATAACATGCTTGAAAATATCTTACAAAAATTTATGGTCCCTCCTAGTGCACAACCAAATGATGTAAGCCCTAATTCAAGGTATGAACTCAGTCAAAATAGACATGAATTCCCATCAAGCTTAATTACTTATATTAAAAGTATAAAAACAAAATTAAGCTTTCATGACAATGGCTTACATTAATAGATGTGGGATAAAGCGAACCCTTTTTGATGATGGCTCAACCCTTAACATGTGTAGCATAAACCTTTTGGATAAAATTTGAGTAGAAAAAATCCAAATACAATGACACTCTTTATCCATTCATGGATTTTATAATGTATGAAAACAACCACTTGGTGTGATCACATTACCTATACAAGTTGGAAAGGTCACATTGCAAACTCCTATCCATGTTATAGATCAAGATATTTCATACAATCTTCTTTTAGGTATACCATGGATTCACAAGATGAATTTGGTACCTTCAACTCTTCATCATATAATTATGTGTGTATACGAAAAAAAATTCTACTCAATCAAGGTTGACCTTGAACCAAAAAATAGTTTTCACACTAAAAAAGACAAAGAAAGTCCTTTGAAAATATCGATACCAACTTCAAAAGTAAATTTCATGTAAGAGGAAGAAGAATAAATGATACTAAGGAAGTCACAAAGTTATTGGAGGATGATTGAGGATGATTTGAGTAGAAAAAATCCAAATACAATGACACTCTTTATCCATTCATGGATTTGATAATGTATGAAAACAACCACTTGGTGTGATCACATTACCTATACAAGTTGGAAAGGCCATATTGAAAACTCATGCCCATGTTATACATCAAGATATTTCATACAATATTCTTGTAGGTATACCATGGATTGACAAGATGAATGTGGTACCTTCAACTCTTCATCATATAATGAGGTATGTGTACAAAAAAAAAGTGTACTCAATCAAGGTTGACCTTGAACCAAAAAGTAGTTTGCACACTAAAAAAGACAAAGAAAGTTATTTGAAAATATTGATACCAACTTCAAGAGTAAATTTCATGCAAGAGGAGGAAGAAGAAAATGATATTGAGGAAGTCACAAAGTTATTGGAGGATGATTGTGGTTCCTTATATTTTACACATACATTCATGGGAGAATACAAGATCATAACAAAAGATTCTGAAAAGATAAAAGAACCAATGGTAATGTCAACACAAAATTTGGAAGAACCTTTGAAATCATCTAGTTAAACCACTTTAGAAGAAGAAACAAATTACACAACAAACATTCATGAAGTTGATTATGAACAACCACCTAATCGAAAAAAATGGAAAAGATTTATGGAAGAGGTTTCAAACTTTTGAAAACACTTGGTTATAGTGGAAAGGGATGTGGTGTTAGAGAACAAGGTATCTATGTAACTATAGAGCCTAACACACAAGAAATAACTAGTGGTCTTAGTTATTTTCTCTCAAAAGAAACAAAATCATCAAAAAATCCTTCCCTCAATACCAAAACTATTACAAAAGATTCTTTTAAGGAAACTTTAACCTTGATGTGTCCTAAACTAATAGAAACAACTAGTGGTCTTGGTTATTGTCCATCAAAATAAATAAAAGAATCAAAGAAATATTCACTTAATATGAATGTCATCACAAAAAACACTCCTAGGACATATTCAACCATATATCTTAGTAATGATTGGGGTTCATTAGATTTTACACCCTCCTTTAAGGGAGAGTACAAAATCTCACAATCTAAAGAGTCTTATATATGTATGACACCTTGTACTAAGCAAGAGATATCTTTGTCACCAAATAAAATAACATATTCTACTATTTATCAAGAGATTATCTTATTTATATTTTTACAAGATCACTTGATATCTCTCCCTCCAAGAACACAAAATAAATTTTACAACAAAAGTTAATTTTGTGCATATCATCAAATTCATGGTCATTCTACTAATGAATGTAAGGCTTTAAAGAATAAAATTGAATATCTTAAGGATTTTGGTTCTCTTCCTAGTGTTGATGCACCTATTTCCTGTAATTGATACTAATTTTCAACCTATCATGTTGCTCATCACTAGGTGGAATTATTATCTTTATGTGTTTTGATCATTTCCATTCATGGTGGTACAATCTCAGGTGCAACCATATCTCTGTTGGAAGTAGCATGATAGTTGGTGGTTGTATTTATCTCTATGATTGGGGGAAATAATAACTAGTACTTCAAGGTGTGAATTATTTTCAAGGATCACTTCTTCCTCTCTTTCTACTTAAAATATCAACATATAAAGTATGTTGACATTTTAACAGGGGGCATATTGTCCCTTGTTCATCATTTGCATTTCCCTTATTAGTGATGATAGTATACATCTCCTAGGAATTATGAACCTTGTATTCAAAGTGTGGTCTTCTCAATTCATGCGACGTGTCTTCTTGGTTGTGTCATTGGGTTTGGTGTCCTTCAATATTGCAACCTTTATGAGAATATGACTTTCCTCTTAGTGGTAATGTTATGATTTACATTCTCTAAGTTGTGTATTTATTATCCTCGACTAGTCCTCTCTTTGAGACATTAGAAACAATGTTCCCTAAGGAGAGACCTTTCATGAACTAAGAAAAACCCCTTTAAATATCATATTACATGTCAAGGCTACCAATAATTACACAACTTTCTTGCTAGTAGACCCTTTACGTGTTTCAAGGCCACCAAGCATAACACAACTTGCTTGCTAGTGGTTCCTTTTTCATGAGTGCTTAGCATAACACAACTTGCTAGCCTTGTGACCATTTCTATGGCATGTTATCAAGGTTATCAGGAGGTATAACTTTGGTATGGTTAGCTAGCCACTTTTTGGGGCTCACCTTGTGTATATCAAACTACACTATCCCTTGTGAGCACATTTGGTTTTCATAGTGGACAATGAGTTTCACTTGTAAATATTTTTGGAGAAATAGATAATGCTTGATCCACATCAAGTTGGAAAAATAGTAGTGGCTTGAGTGGCCCATTTTTCTTTTCTTTTGCCTTCCTTTGAGTCTTTTGCGTTGTATGATTGAGTATCTTGTCATTGTTGTTGCATATTTAACAAAGGTATGTATCTCCTTATGCCTTTGTTGGTTTGTTTTGATATCTTAGATATTGTGAGCTTGATAATCCTCCTTGACATTTTTCATATTATCTTTCCAATGAATGTACAATTATACTTATCTTGATTGTTTACTTTAGTGTGAGTTTGACACAAGGTCATCCTCTCACTAAAGTGGGGGATAAATATAGTGTAGAAAAATTTACTCCTTTACATCTGCACACTTTGTTTGGGACCATCAATTATATTGGACTTAGTTATGCCTTAATAAGTCCTATTTTACATCTACAAGCCTAATAAATTATTTTTTTTGAAGGGGAAACCTAACAACAATTAATGCCAACACATAATACATTACCTTGAGCAATGTGTGTTCTAGGAATAGGGACTTGGGACCCATTCACCCATGGGCGAATGGGTCCTCCCTACACCTTTGAAACCAAATTTAAAACATGTTTTTAGTGGTAGTTTTATAATCCAAAATTAAAATTACAATTTCATCTTGTAATGTTTAAGTTTTGAGAAATTAAGGATATATATCTATAAATACAAGGCTAATTTATCAAATCAACTAGAATTTTTTCAAATAAATTTTTAAGAGATCAATCCTAGGAGAAAATATTATTGTAAAGAGCATTCCAAGGTAGATTTATAAATCATATACAACAACAATCAAGACTCAAGCACCATGTCAAGGCCTTTTGCAATCATGCATGTGTTTGGAGCTAACATTGTGATGTAGGTTTCAAAGATCAAAGTAAAGCATTAGAATAAAGATCCAAGTATCAAGATTCACATCCATTGAAGCCATTTCATGGAAGATTAGAATCAAGATTTGATTTCTTCAAGGGTATCAAATGAAAGGTTTGGTGAGTTGCAACATAGCACTTATTCATTCATCATTCCTTTCATGTTTCATTATTTCATTTCAAGGTTTAATTACCAAAGTGGGGTTTGACCAAGGAAAATCCCCATTCACCAAAAAAAGAAATTTTACCCTCTTATGTTCATGTTGAAAATCTTAGATTGAAGAAGGATTGAAGATCTCTTGAAGAAAAAAAGTGGAAATTTTTTCAAAGTTGCATTTTTTATCACCTTTGTTTTCAAGCTACAGAAACTTAGATCCCAAATTTATTTTTGAATTTTCGATAGTGTGACCTAGGTTAATCAAAAGTGTAGACATAAGGACTGAGGATTGTGAAATCAGATTTTAATTCTTGTAAAAAAGACTCATTCTCCAATGGGTGAATGAGTCCCAGACAAATTTTCAAAAATTTCTTTTGGTGATAGGTACATAGTGTTTAACCCTTCTCAGATCTACCAGATCTTTTGTTGTTTCTCATAGTTTTATGCTTCATCTAGAATATCTAAGAGTTATCTTGCATAATTTTGGTTATTTACTATTTTTTATTTTTTTACCAAAATTGTTGTTCAAGCTGATACTCCCATCCTCAATCATAAGGGAACCAACAAATTCCCCCATTGAGTTGACTCACCTAAGGGTTGTAAGTCAATTATTTGTGGGGATTTCATTTCCTAATGAAATAAAGGAATTATATGTTTATCGCCCCCATTTTCAAAGGATAATGTCTTCTCTTTGAGTTCTTATATAGATACATATTGGGAAGGTTGTGCGGATGACAAAATAATTAAAATTGGAGGTTATTTTTTCCTACTACATAGGTAGAATATATTGTTGTAGCATCTTGCTCCACGTAGGTGTTGTGGATGAAGTAGAAATTGAAAGATATCAGAGTATCATATTATGAAATTATTTCTATCTTGTGTGATAAGACAAGTGCTATTAACATTTCAAAAAATCTAGTAATCCATTCAAGAAAAAACATATCTCTATCCAGTATCACTTTCTAAGAAAGTTGCTAAGAATAAAGTAAAGTTGGAGTATGTGCCTCCAAAGGCTCTTACAAAAGATACACTTGATTATCTTAGAAATAAGTTAGGGGTTATTTTCCCTACTTTTATAAACTAGATGCATAATATGGTTCATATGTGTATGGGATAAATTCAATATGTATTATTTGTCCTAGACTGATGAGGGCTACCTTTCAAGGGGAGGTAGTGGTGTCTTTTGTTGGTGAATTTAGGGGGATCATATGTTGTGCTTAAAATTTAGAGAGAGAGAGGAGAGAATTATGTAGGTTTTGAACTTTTTCATTGATGTCAAAGGGGGAGAGAGTGATGTCGAAAAAAAAACTAAAAGGAATGTAAGAAATGCCTAAGTAAGGGTGAGAGTTGCTTTAGTGTTCGAGATGCAAAGTTGCTTTTGTTGTTGATGGTTTTCAGCATGTGTTGCCATCAATGACAAAGGGGGAGATTATTTCACAATGGGTAAATGCATGGAGCTATGACACAAAAAAGGCTCTTAAAATGTCACTTTTTTCAAAAATCAACAAAATTTGATTTGCATGAGAAAATGAAGATAGTTATGCTCAAAATTTCAAGATGCAACAAGAACAAGAGTTGAAGTTCTCTGAATCTAGTCTCTAGGCTACTAATTTTTGAAATTAATGAAGATAAGGGTCTTGAAAAGGGGGGCCCAAAATAGGTCATGTTTTTATCAAAAAGATAGCATAGCATCTAACGGCCCCCCTTTTTCATTAACTTTTTTTTTCAAAATTTCAAAAATCCAAATGGTGAGAAATTAGCTAACACAAAGTAGTTTACCCCTATTCTTTCGGCTAATTTTTTAATGAATATATAATATTTAATGAGTTTTCAAATTGGACACATCCTGAAAAGCTAAAATTTGAGCATGCTGCCCCCTAAAGTTTTTGAAAACTAATCAAAAATTCAATTTTTTTCATCACGTGTAGAACGGAGTCTAGTTTTAAAAATGAAATTTGTTTCATTATTCGATGAACGATTAAAAACCTATCCTAAAACTAGCACATGTTGGTTTTTAACAAAAAACAAAGGAAATAACATGAGAATTTATGAATGAAAACCTTAATCAAAATGTAAAAAAATCATATATTTAGATAGCTAAGAGAGAACCTAATGACATCATGTTTTTTATAAACATGCATTGAAAGATGTGAAAATGTGATAGTGAGTATGGCTAAAAATGTGTGAAATTTTCTTACCTTTTCAAAAAATCACATCTTTTACATGAAATGTTTGTCCAAACCTTTGGGTCAGATGCCCAATGAAAACTCCAACACATTGGGTTGGTATTTCCTAATACAACCTATTTGGCAAGTGCCAAATTTTGCACTCACCAAATGGGTTGCTTCATTTGGCTAGCGCCAAATTTGGTGCTTGCCTAATGTCATTCATGAATTTTGGAATGCATTTTTTTAAACTCTTTCATTTTCTCTTTCTCTACCAGGGAAATTATATACATGAAATAATCATTTAAATTGACATTTACATATGGGCATGGGTAAAAGCACAAACCTGTGTCACATTTCCGACCAAATAAATAGTTCTGAGTGAACTATTTTCAGCCGGAAATGTTTCAGCCAAATAGGTTTTGGCCAAAACCATGTGACATATACATGGCATAGAAGGTTTTCGTCGAATAGGTTTTGGTTGAAACCAAAAATAATAATTTTTCCCTTCAAAACTTTGAATTTGGCTTTCAAATTGGCTTATTTTATGTGTGGGGTTTCTATCAAAAGGGTTTCAACTGAAACCCTTTCTATAGAAACTCTTTCGACCAAAACTGCCTAGTTGGCATCCTTGTTGGTAGCCAACTTAGTTTTTTCCAAAATTTTCTAAAACTTTCAACTTTAACTAAGGATTTCTCCAATCAGAATTTTTTTTCTATAAAATGAAAAATACCCTTTTGTAGAGCTTGAAGTGGGGAATCCAAATATATATATATTTAAATATTTTGATTAGTTTGAATATATTTTATTTTTAAAATAATGCAAGTAGATTGTTAAAATTAAAAAGAGGTTGATTAGGAATTTTAAAAAAATAGTAAAACATAGTACATTTTTTTTAAAATTATATGGGGCAGAAGAGGAGAGAGTCTTCTTCAAAAGGGTATAATTTGTTTTTTGAAAATGATTAAAATTTTGAAAATAGTTGACGGCCCATGAAAACTATCAAATTCTGACAATTTTGACTTTAAAACGTTATTACGAGAAGAATATACATTAAAATTTGAATTTTTTTCCATGCACAAGATATTGAAGTTACCTATTAGGAGAAAAAGTTTTAGGGAGAAATGAAGTTGTTTTCAATTTTTTTCTTGATGGCCCGTGAAGTCACATTTTTCTCAAATTTTCAGCATTCTAAAATATGTCCTTAAATTGATAAAAGCATAATGGAAATTTTTTTCAAAAAAAATTAAAAAATTATAGGAATAAACCTCATCAAAATTTCTACATTTCATTAGTTTACACCATTTTTAAATTCAAAACATAAAGACCACTTTTATGTGGTCGAAGTTCAAAAAAAATTTGTTGTTGGTCGATTCCTTTATAAAGTGTGACACAGGTTTGTGTTTTTACCTACATTTATTGTCTTATACTTTAAATTATATTTTATGTATATAGTTTCAGGATGTTTGAGAGTGGTTTTAGATCTCTAGGAGTTATAATGAAAATTCTAGTTTTTGGAAGATTTTAAAAAATTTCAAACTTAGTCAAACTTTAGTAATCAGCATGTCAAATTTTAGTAATCAAGAGGTCAAATTTCATCTTTCTCTCTCTATCACTCATTTTCAACTCTTATTCTCTAGACCTCTCTCTCACTATCTACATCCCTATATTTGAAATTCTCTCCCTTAAGCTCAAGAACTATGTCTCGACATGTCCATCTCTCTCTCCTTCCCTCTCTAATATATATTTCCTTCCCTCTTTAAGCTCTATCTCCCTCCCTCCCTCCATCCTTCCCTCTCTACATTTCTCTATTTCCCGTCCCTCTCCTTCTATATCTATATATATCTCTCTCCTCTCTATATCACCTCTCTCTATCCCTATCTATCCCCATCCCTCACTCTCCACTCTTTCTCTCTCTCCTCTACTTCCCTCTTTCTCTCCTTCCCTCTCTACTCTCTATCTCTCGTTCTCTCTCCTTCCCTCTCTGGTTCTCTCTATCTTCCTCCTCCTCCTTCCCTCCTCCCCTCTATAATTTTCTCTGCTCCCCTCTCTCTCCTTCCTATCCTACTTTTATCTCTCTCTCTCTCTCTCTCTATAGCTCCCTCTCTCTCTCTCTCTCTCTCTCTCTCTCTCTCTCTCTCTCTCTCTCACACACACACACACACACACAAACACACACCTTTTCTCTCTACTTATCACTATCTAACCTATACCTCTATACATCTTTCTCTCTCCCCCTCCTTCCCTCTCAATCTCTCCACCTTCCTCCTTAGCTTTCTACTTGTCTTTCCATCACACATCTCTATCACCTATATCACTTCTCTCTCTCCCCTTCCCTCTCTACTCTCTTTCTCTCTATCTCACCTATCTCTCCCTACCTATCCCTACCTCCTCTCTATTATCTCTCTCACCTCTCTCTCTCTCCCTCCCTACCTCTTCTTCCCTCTCTCCTTCCCTCTATACTTCTCTTTATCTCCTCCTCCCTCTATCTACCTACCTCTCTCTATTTTTGGCTCACCTTTCTCTACATCCCTACCTCTCCCTCTATCTATCCTTTCATATCTTCTCCTATCTACCTAGTAGTCCCTCTATACCTATTTATTTCTTCCTCATTTCCTCCTCTCTCAATATCTCCACCTTCTTCCCTATCTACTTCTCTCTCTAACACCTTTCGCTATCTCTCTCCTTCCCTCTATTCTCTCTATCTCTCCCTCCCTCCCCCTCTTTCTATCTATCCTCTCTCACTCTCCCTCTTTCTATCTCTCATCGCCCTCTCTCTATCTACCTATCTCTCTTCTATCCATCTTAACTATCCATCTTTACCTATCCCTCCCTCCTCTCTCTCTTCCTTCCACCAAATTTCACTCTCCACATCTCTCTATCTAACTTACCCTTGTAGACCTCCTTCTCTCTCCCTCTCTCTTTCCCTCTCTCAATCTCTCTACCTTCCTCCTTACATCTCTACTTCTCTCTATCACCACTCTCTCTCCCCCATCCCTCTCTACTTTCTTTCTATCTATCTCACCTCTCTCTCACTAAATATCACTCCCTCCCTCCTCTCTCTATCTCACCTCTCTCTCCCTCCCTCCCTAACTCCTCTTCCCTCTCTCTTCCCCTCTCTACTTCTCTCTATCTCCCCCTCCCTCTCCTTACCTACCTCTCTCTATTGCTCTCCCTCACCTCTCTCTCTAAATCCTTAGCTCTCCCTCTATCCCTACCTTTCCATCCATATCACCTTCTCTCTCTACTTCTCTATATCTCCTAGGAACCCTCTACCTACCTCTCTCTCTATCCATCCCTACCTCTCCCTCCATCTCTCCTTCCCTCTCTACTTCTCTCTACCTACCTATCCTTATATACCTCATTCTCTCTCTCCCTCTCTCCCTCCTCCAATCTCTCAATCTCTCCACCTTCCTCCTCTCTCTAAATTCTCCCTCCCTTCCTCTCTCTCCTTCCCTCTATACTCTTTCTCTATCTCAACTCTCTACCTACATATCTACCCCTCCCTCATCTTTCTACCTCTCATCTCCCTATCTCTCCCCTCTCCCTCTCTACCTACCCCTTCTCTCTCCTCTCCCTTTCTCTACTCTCTATCTCAACTCTCTCTACCTCTCCTTCCCTCTCTACTTATCTCTATCTCCCCCTCCCTCTCTCTATCTACTTATCCCTCTATATCTCATTCTTTCTCCATCCCTCTATCCTCTCTCAATCGCTCCACCTTTCTCCTCTCTCTACTCTCTCATTTATCCCTCCCTCTCTCTCATTCCCTCTCTAATCTCTCTCTATCTCAACTCTCTCCCTACATCTATATTACTTCCTCTCTCTCCCTCCCCCTCTTTCTATCTCTCATCTCCCTCTCTCTCCTCTCTCTCTACCTACCCCTTGTCTCTCCTATCCCTCTCTCTACTCTCTCTCTCTTTATCTCAACACTCTCTACCTACCTATCCCTCTATACACCATTCTTTATTTCTCCTTCCCTCCCTCCTTCCCTCTCTACTTCTCTCTATATCACATTTCTCTATCACCTCTCCTTATCACTTCTCTCTATCTCTATCTCCTTCCCTCTATCCTCTCTCTATCTCAACTCTCTTTCTCCCTCCTTTCCCTCTCTCTCCTTCCCTCCCTACTCTATCTCAACTCTCCCTACCTTTTCCTTGCTCTCTCTATCTCTCCCTCCCTCTCCTCTCTTTCTATCTCTCATCTCTCTCTCCATCCCCTCTATTTCCATCTCTTCTCAACCTCTCTCTACCTACCTATCTCTCTCCTATTTATTTCAACTATCCCTCTTTACCTCTCCCTCCCTCATATCTCTCTTCCACCAACCTCCTCTCTCTACTTCTCTCTATCTAACCTACCCATATATACCTCTTTCTCTCTCCCTCCCTCCCTCCCTCCCTCCTTCCTTCTCTCTCTCCCCCACCCTCTCTCTCTACTTCTCTCTACCTACCTATCCTTCTATACATCTTTCTTTCTCCCTCCCTCCCTCCTTCCCTCTCTAAATCTCTCCACCTTCTTCCCTCTCTACTTATATCTCTATCATCTCTCTTGATCACCTCTCTCTCTCACCTTTCTCTCCCTCCCCTACCTCTTCCTCCCTCTCTCCTTCCCTCTACACTTCTCTTAATCTCCCCTCCCTCTCTCTACCTATCTCTCTATGTTTCTCTCTCATTTCTCTATTTCCTTCCCTCTATACTTCTCTCTACCCACCTATCACTTTATACATCTTTATTTCTCCCTCCTCTCTCTTAGTCTCTTTACCTTCTTCCCTCTCTACTTCTCTCTATCACATCTCTCTATCACCTCTCTCTATCACCCCTCTCTCCCTACCTATCCCTCCCTCCCTCCTTTCTATCTCACATCTCTCTCCTCTCCCTCTCTACATACCCCCTCTCTCTCCTCACCTATCTCTACTCTCTATCTCAACCCTCTCTCTATCTATCTCCCCCTCCCTAAAATATCTCAAATATCCCTCTTTACCTCTCCCACCCTCCAAAGAGGTGAGATAGATAGAGTATATATAGCGATGTATGGAGGGAGAAGTGAGAGAGATATGATAAATAGAATTGGAGGGGACATATGAAGAGATAGAGAGAGAATGGTGAGATAAAGAGAAGTAGAGAGGGAAGGAGAGAGTGAGAGAGAAAGAGGGGAGATAGAGTGAGAAAAAAATATGGGGAGAGAAAGAGAGAGGGGGGAGGGAGGGAGAGGTAGTATATATATGTAGAGATTTGAGATAGAGTAGAGAGGGAAGGAGAAAGAGGAGAGAGAGGTGAGACAGATAGAGGTGACAAAGATATGTGATAGAGATAAGTAGAGAGGTAAATAGGGAGAGAGAGGGAGGAGGGAGGAGAGAGAGTGGGGAGGGAGAGATATAATAATTATAAAGAGAAGTAGAGAGGAAATGGGAGAGAGAAATATGGGAGAGAAAGAGGGGAGAGTGACAGGAAGAGAGTGAGAAAGAAAGAGGGGGAGGAAAAGAGAGAAGGGAGGGAGGGATAGGTAGGGCAAGAGAGATGAGATAAAGAGAGTAGATAGAAAAGGAGAGAGAGAGAGAGGAAAAAAGGGAGAAGTGAGAGAGAGGTGATAGAGATATGTGATAGAGAGAAGTAAAGTGAAGATGAGGAAGGGAGAGAGAAAGAGGCATAGAGAGATAGGTTAGATAAAGAGAACTAGAGAGGGAATTTTGGTGGGAGGAAGGAAGAGAGAGACAAAGATAGACATAGATATAGATATAGAGAGGAGGAGATAAAGAAAATTAGACATGGAAGAAGGTGTTGAACATCTGGAATATTGAGAGGGGGGTGAATTAGTATTCCATAAAACCTTGATAAAATCCACTTAAACATTATCATAATTCTAACTAAATCAGCAAGAGAGAACATAGAAACAATTCAATGCAACCATACACATGAACACTTGGATTTTTACATGGAAAACCCAAAATGGGAAAAAACATAGTGAGGGTTAACTCATAATATATTATATATGCATAAAAAATATTGGGCTCAGTGCCAAGACTCACTATCCTTAAAAGGCTCACTGCTTGAGTACAAAAGATGGATAACCGACAAGATACAATGATAGTGGCTCACTACCAAAATATTGAACTGATAGGATACACCTTCAATGTCTAGGGTTTAGGTCCACTAAAGCTTGGAATAAGAAGTATTGCCTCACATAGTAATCGCTCAACAAAACTTTATTGATCCACAACTAATAAAAAATTTAGGCTCAAATCTTCTCCTATTAACATTTCACATTCACTCCCACTTCTCCTTGTTTTTTTCATTCCTCAAAACATCTTATATATATATAAGTATATCTTGATCATCAATTAGGTTGGCCTAATTATATGAACACAAAAATAATCAAAACCTTCTTCATTGGAACTATATAAGATTTAAACATTTTATCCACATAGTGCATTATACCAAGTCATCTATCATCCATAAAACATAACTAGTCTTCATAGTATATTGCATACACTGAGTCAGCCAAGACTAGAATGCAACTCTCCAAACCAAAAAATAATCCTTAAAGCAAAAATCTTTCAAATCTCAGAACACGTTAATTTCCCATCATACTACTAGCATGTAGAGACTATCAAAAAAAATTTAGCATAATAATGTTCATCTTAGTATAATATGGAGTCTCCCACACAATATTCCACACACATAATAATAGTAGGATATAGAGTTAAACTATGTCAGAGATAAATTTTTCTTCACAAAAAAAGACATCTCAAGATCTAAGATATAGCTATCTTAATGAGTCAATAAAACATGGTTAAGAGATTAGAGTAATATCATATGTTGTGGTGAATTCTAGACTCAAATACCAACGCACTTATCCATCACAAAAGGGTATTACCGGAAAAGAACAACTTCTATTAAACCAAGCATACTTTCCATATATTTATCACCATGTTGAAATCAATGACAACATAGGAACAACCTACACAACCATATCCATACTTCATGCTCATGTTGCAAGGCTTCCAACAATCTCCCCCTTTGGCATTAATGGCAACATGCATGACAAAAAAAAATTCTAGTCTACCACAACTGAATACTTTGAATACTCCCGCTATCAAAAAAAAATTCCTCTTTCTCTCCTTATCTCTTTATCTCTCCCCTTTTGACATCAATGACAAAGGAAGGGTTCTGGTAAATATGCAAATATGCATCAAAGAGAAACCAGAAAGATATGAACATAGCCTTGCATTAACCTGGAGAAGAACCTATGAGACTCTCTAAGATATCCTTCCACAATGCTTTACCTTCTTCCCATGAACCTTTTGCACTTACAAGAGTCTTGTAAAATAGCTCAAGTTTAGTTAAGGACTCTATACCATTGGTTAAAGTATTGGGACTAAGATAAATCTTTGATAATTCACCAATACATCCAAGAGCACTAGAAATAAAAAGTATGTCTAAGTTTAATCATGTCTTTGAGTGCCACAAACTTCTTCATAAAATTTGTCCTTTGATCCTATAGAGAAAAGAATATGTCCTGAAGCTGCTCAATGTGGGACCACCTCTGATTATCTTTATCTTATGATAACCTGTATGTATCTAGCTGAGTGCTCAACCAGGACTCATTCATCTTATCTCATTTCTCATATATAGTGTACTACTAAACCAATCTAGGAAAAAAGAAAGTATTTCATGTGTCTCTTCTTCAGAACCTTGTACACTCTCTAGTTCCTTTGTCACTCGACTGTGTACATTCACACATTTTCCTTTGATATCTTCCAAATTTCCTTCATTAGACTTGATTCTAGTAGACACTTCAATTTCGAAGATGTGGACCTTCAAATAATTAATTATGCCATGAAGATTCTCCACAATAGAAATAGATGAATCAAAATTAGCATCAAGAATAACATTTTTCAATTCTCCTAAATATCACTAATTATTTATTCTTTCATGCTCATGTTCAACCTCACTTCCTTCTGCAACTTCTTTTTTAACAACACTCTTCCTTTTCTTCCCTATTTTATTCACGCTATCAGAGGTACCTTATACATTGAGATTCTTACAGCTTTCCAAAATAATTTTAGCATAATTATCAACTTCAGCCTTTGAAACTTCATAATCCAATTTAGATATCCAAACTAACCTTGATTCAACTAATTTTATGTGACAAAAATCTATAGACACAAGAAAATTTATGCTTTTGGAGTACCTTTCCACAACATTTACTAGAATTGTAAACCTTCTATTCATCCTGATCTGAAATATTTCAAAGAATATAGCAAGGGCAGTCTCTTGTTCATACAAACTACCAAGATTTATCATGAAGTTCTTGATTTAATAGTCAATAGGCTCTGAATTTGACCATTCCATCCTTCCTATTACCAATAATTCTTTCAAAAAGTAAAAAATAAAATAGACAACCAAATTTCCATATCGGAATGTATTCTTCTTACTCTTCTTGATCTCCTTTAAATTATTCAAAAGATTTATATGAACTAATTCACACAAGTCATATTCCATACCTCTTTTAACCATATCAATACTAGTATGCACAATGGTAGTAGAAATTGTAAGGTCATTGTTGGGGATACAAACTTTGTGACTAATGACCATAGCATCACACCTTATTATGAGATCAATAATTGATCTCAAATTAATCTCTTCCCCTTTATATTTCACAATGGTAACCTCAATTATTTCTTTCTCATCCATAACCTTCAGTTTGTGAACTAGTTCAGAGGAACACAAACTAGTTACATCTCTAATAGATTCTTTGTAAATCAAATGTGCCTCATCTATCCACAAAGATTCATCATGAATTCTACTCAACACTATTCGAATATACTTCTTCTCAAATCCAAACAAGGGAAATTTCCTCCAAACATCCAACCTTTTCTCAACTAATACTCTATAGGCATCATGGCTCTCTTTCAATTCACTTTCCCAAAGCATGGTCAGTTGAACTAATGACATATCTTATATCTTACTATAAACAAATTCATAGATATCTTCTATAGGAAACACTCTCAGAGGGATGCAAGAGAATGCACCAACAAAATATTTTGACACATTCCTCAAATATCTCTTCAACCTAACTTTATCTGAACAATTCACAACCTTTGAATTATTTGTTGCAATAAAATTGAAAGATTGTGTAACCAGGAATACCTCTAAAAATTCCAAAAATAATTGTATAGATATCCATCTTTCAGAGCTCGCTTTGAATCCTTCAGATATCTTCTTCAAACCCTAAAACTTTGAATTTCATTCTAAACTTCCTTTACATGCTTCTCTAAAAAATACATAAGCCTTTAAAATTATCTAAATTTATTCCTTCCATTCCAAATGATTTTGCAATAAATTCTTCAACTTGCAGGTAGATTGCCTCAAAATTTGTGTACACCTCCATTCTTTCAAATTCTATAGACTTCATCCTTCACACATGCGATTGAGAAAATACCTTAATCTTGTTACCACATTAAATATGCTTCTACCATGATATGACACAAGTACCGATGAGGGGGTTTATTAGATTTTCTAATGATTTATCCCCCTTAGACACTACTTT
Source organism: Sequoiadendron giganteum (assembly GCA_007115665.2). Lineage (NCBI taxonomy): Eukaryota > Viridiplantae > Streptophyta > Pinopsida > Cupressales > Cupressaceae > Sequoiadendron > Sequoiadendron giganteum. Next base: position 466,272,137 of record CM021100.1, read on the forward strand.
TATTTAGAAATTGATGGGAGTATCTTCACTAGAGGTCAGCACAAATAATCTATTGATGATTCCTTTCTCCAAATCCTTTTCATTTACTTTCTTTCTTTTTTGGCGGATAGATATTTTTCTTTCTTTTGTTGTAACTACTAGGGTGTTCTACATTGTTGCACTTATAGCAAACAACATTTTTATTTCCATTTTCCCTTTTATCCAATAGACTAACTTTATATCAATTCTTTTTTCTCTTAAATTTTTTTCTAGAGAATGATAAAGAATCATTTATTTTACATAGGAGGTTTTTCGGAATTACTTCTTAGCTCCTTGATTTGTCTATTTTTGTATTGCATCTTCTTACCAATGGATTGCTTCACTTTAGTACTCTGACCTTCCTAAAACCCTAAACCACTCTTATCTATTTTTGGTCTTTAAGAGGTAATCAATTCATCAAGCATCACCAAGCTTATCTTAAATTTTTCTTCAAAAATTCTTTCCTTTTCTAGATGAGATCTCAAGATTTCTACTTATTCTTCTAACTTTATGTATTCATCCATCTTCAGTTGAATTTCAATTTCCTAACATTCTTCAATTCTTTTCTTCTCATCCAATTGTTGTCGTAGGCTTAAGATGATTTCTTCTCCTTCAACCAACAGATTGCATGCTTCAACACTTTTAATTTGCACCTTTTCAATGTGCTCATTTTCTTTCATCAACCCATCCTTTAGATCTTCCATTTCTTCTAAATATTTGATAGAGAATACTTCCAAAGGAAAACATTTCTCATACTCAAATTCTAGGACCTTCCTCAAGCCGTTAGGCTTCTTCCAAGGAACCAAGCTCTGATACCAATAGTTGAACATCCATAATACTGAGAGGGGGGTGAATCAGTATTCCATATAACTATAGTAAAATCCACTTAAACATTATCACAATTCTGACTAAATCAACAAGAGATAAAATAGAAACAAGTCAATGCAACCATACACATGAACACCAAGATTTTAACGTGGAAAACCCAAAATTGAAAAAATCACGGTGAGGGTTAACTCACAATATATTATATCTAGATACAAAATATTATGAGGCTCACAACCATGACTCACTACCTAGGTATAAAATATGGGTAACTGCCAAGATCCAATGATAGTGGCTCATTACCAAAATATTGAACTGATAGGATACACCTTCAATGTGTAGGGTTTACTTCCACTAAAGCTCAAAATAAGTACTGCCTCACACTGCAATTGCTTAACAAAACTGCACTGACCCACAACTGATAAAGCATTTAGGCTCAGATCTTTTCCTCTTCATATTTCACATTCACTCCCACTTCTCCTTGTTCTTTTCATTCCTCAAAACATCTTTTATATATATATAATTATATCTTGATCATCAATTAGGCTGGCCTAATTAAATGAACACAAAAATAATCAAAATCTTCTTCATCAACACCATATAAGATTTAAACATTTTATCCACATAGTGCATTACACCAAGTCATCTATCATCCATAAAACATAACTAGTCTTCATAATATATTGCATAGGCTGAGTTAGCCAAGACTAGAATGCTACTCTCCAAACCAAAAAATAATCTTCAAAGAAAACACCTTTCGGATCTAAGAACACATTAATTTCCCATCATAGTACCAACATAGAGACTATAAAAAAAAACACAACATAAGAATTCTCACCTTAGTAGAATGTAGAGTCTCCCACACAGTATGCCACACATAGAACAATAGTAGGATATAGAGTTCAACTTTTTCAAAGATAACTTTCTGGTCATAGCAAAAGATGTCTCAAGATCCAAGATATAGTTGTCTGAATGAGTCAGGAAAACATGGTTAAGAGATTAGATTTATATCAAATCTTATAGTGAATTCAAGACTCAAATACCAACACACTGATCCATCACAAAAAGGGTATTACCGACAGAGAATAACTTTTGGTAAACCAAGTAGACTTCCCATATAGTTATCACCATGTTGACATAAATTACAACATAGGAACCACCAACGCAACCATCCATACTTCATGCTCATGTTGCAAGGCTTCCAATATAAGGGATGGAGGGGGGAGAGAGGTAAGATAGAGAGAGAATGGAGAGATAGAGATAAGTAGAGAGTGATAGAGATAAGTATAGAGGGAATGAGAGAGTGAGGAGAAAGAGAGGGAGGGAGGGGGAGAGAGAGTGGGGAGATATAGAGAGAGTGAGAGAGGTGAGATAGAGTAGAGAGGGAAGGGGAGAGGGAGGGAGGGAGGGATGGATGGAGAGGGAGAGAGAGGTGATAGAGTTATATGACAAATAGATAAGTATAGAGGGAAGAAGGAAGGTGGAGATATTGAGAGAGGTAAGAAGGGATGGAGAGAGAGATAGAGGGATAGAGGGATATATTATATAGGTAGAGAGGGAAGGTGGGAGGGAGGGAGGAAGAGAGAGATACAAAGAGAGATAGGTAGAGTGATGGAGAGGAGAGATAGAGAGTAGAGAGGGAAAGAGGTAGGGAGGGACACAAAGGTGAGATACATAGTGATGGAGGGAGAGATAGGTAAAGAGAGTGATTGGGGAGATAAATATAGGTAGAGAGGGAAGGAGACATAGAGAGATGAGAGATAGAGAGAAGTAGAGAGGGTAGACATGTAAAATTGACCTAACACCTATCACACACCCTAAACAACATCAAACAACATGAAACAACATCGAAACCATCCCACAACATCTCACAATATCTGAAAACATCTCAAAATCATCCTAAAACATCTTGAAACATCTCGAAACATCTCAAAATCATCCCACAATGTTATAGAACATCTCAAAACATCTCAGAACATCTTGAAATAATCTCATAATCATCTCAAAACATCTCAAAATCATCCCAAAACATCTTGCAACATGTCAAAATTATCCTGAAACATCTTAGAATCATCTCAGAACATCTTCAAGCACCTCAAAATCATCTCAGAACATCTCAGAATCATCTTGAAACATCTTGGAAGAATCTTGCACCATCCTAAAACATCTTGGAATCATCCTGCAACATCTCACAACATCCCATATTGTCTCAAAACATCTCAAAATCATCCCAAAACATCTTAGAACATCTCAGAATAATCCAACAACATCTCGAAATCATCTCAAAACATCTTGGAATCATCTTGCAATGTTATAGAACATCTCGAAAACATCACACAACATCAAACAACATCCAAAACCCTAATTTCCTCTATTAATTGAATAATAGAAATTTATTTAATTACTTCACTTTTTCATCATTTTGACCAATTATATAAATTATATTTATTTAATAAAATCCTAATCTAGTCTTATTTCATCCCGATTGATTAAATAATGCCAATTATTTAATTATGTCACTAAATCACTTTATTCCCCTAAGCTAATTGAATTATTAAATCATAATAATTTAATTACAACACTTTCCCTCCAAAATTTGAAAAAATAAATCAAACTATTCAAATGATTTATCAAAAATCAAATCAAACTAATGCAACTTTGTTTGCAAAAGTCAAACTTGATTTGCACGTTGAACTCCAAAAAAGAATTAATTAATTAAATCAATTTATTTATAAATCCTCACCCACTTTTTGATTGAGCAATTTAATTTGCTGACTAATCAATATATTTCCTAACTAAACCATCTAAATCTTGACTGATCAATCCATTCCCGACTAATCAATTTAAATCTTGACTAACCAATTTGTTCCTCAATCACACAAATTGTGCAATCTAATTTGCACAATCTTCTGATGTCTAAATCCTCTCAACACCTTTCAACCATTGATCTTGATCCAGCCTTGTTGAATCATGATCGTTGATTCAAAATATCCTTTTATAAATAACAAATCTCTCTCCTCACAAAAAAATATTGGAGAATCAATATACCTTGTGCAATGACGTGTTGTGAAGATCACCATTGATAGAGCTTCATCATTCCTTCAGTCAACCAACATCAACATCCTTTTTCAATATTTTGCACAAACTATGGAGAATTTGCAATGATATGAATAATCCAATATTAGGCGAACACACTCTAATATGGGATGGTAACACTTTTCTATTGCTTTAAATTCAATTTGGTAATCATAGGATTCCTTAACATTCTTTCAATATCTTAGTTTCATTTCATAAGTGTAGGATTAAATCTAGATTCATTTTCTTGATTTTAGATTAGATTTTGATTTTAAGTACATTAAATATTGTTTAACATCTATGATTTTCCCCCTCACATATTATGGCATGCTCAGTGGGACCATGATCCTCACTACTAACATTTTTATGAGTTAAATTAAGTTGCGAGGTTTTGTAGTGCTTTTGAAAAACATTTCACACATTGTCAAGAAAAATATTGCAATTGACTGTCAACAAAACCATGCATCTACTCTTAAAATTGAGCATATGACACGAAAACTGTGCTTTTGCAAAAAATTATGCGCATTTTCTTTGAGAATTGAGCATCTAATTCTAAGAGGGGAGCTTTTGAAAAAAAAATTGAGCATATGCTCTGAAAACTGAGCATTTGCTTTGACAAACTAGTGCACATAATCTACAATGTTGTAATTGTTTTTTAGCTAATGTTTGCTTGTTTTTGAATGTGTAATAGGTACTATCAGATTTATTTGTAGGATTTGAATGACTCTAACTCATTTTTTTTTAGGGAAGATGATCGGTCAAAGGATTCTAGATCTATGAGCATCTTTTAATTAACTTAGGAATATTTAAATTTGGTACTTTGAAAAGAACAACACAAACACACATTTTATTTTGGTGTTGTTAAAATTTAACTAATTTTAATCTTTCTTAAGTTAGGAACATTTGGTTTTAGTGCTTTAAAAGGAACAACACAAATGCACACTTTGTTTTGGTGTTTTTAAAATTGAACCAATTTTAAATTTTTCTTAAGGTAGGAAGTCTTATTTGGTGCTTTAAAAATAACAACACAAATGGATTTTTCATTTTGGTGCTCTTAAAAATGAACCATTTCAAAGTTTTTCTAAGTTAGGAAGTCTCATTTGGTGCTTAAAAAGAACAAAAAACTTCAAATAAGGTGCTCTAAAAATGAACTCTTTCCAATTTTTCATAATTAGGAACTTTGGTTTTGGTGCATAAAAAGAACAAAAAATGATTTTCATTTTGTTAATGCACACTCGTTTCACTTGTGTTGACCAAATTATAACCAAGACAAATTTCTTAGAAACACTCAGATTTGGGCTTAAAAATGAATAAACTATTCTTTTTGTTTTGCACCATTGCTATCTTAACTACTTGGTGTCCTGAATGCTTCACATTAGTGCAAATTAAAAATAACAAAGTTTTTTATTTTATTCACATATTTTTGGGGATAACATCGCTCAAGGTGTTTAAAAAGAATCAAACTGCTATGAAGTGTTTGGAAAGCTAAAGTGTTTTATCTTCTCCCCTCACACCTTTAGGATATCTTAGGTGAGTGAAAAACATTTTTGAGCTTCACATTTTATTTTAAAAAATTTACCTTAAAGAGTGGGCTTGCTTTGAGACACGTCCCATGTTGGAGAACACATTGCAAGGTCTCGATGCACGTTTACTAGTGAGATATATCAAAGGTTGAAAAATCATAAGGAAGTAGCTTCAAGTCATGTTGATAATAGACTACACCTAATCCCACACCTTAAGTGAAACGAGAATGGTTAAAGATCCTTAAGTGGCCAGGGGATGAGTGTCATATTTTACATTCATGGTTATGGCTAAGAGCCAAATTTGTTATTTAAGCTACCCTATTATCCAAAAACATTCCTTGAAGTTGTGCATCAAAATTTACTTCCGAGAAGTTACTTATCAAGTATGACTATAGGCCCTCACCATAAGTGGTATGTAAAATCGTCTCTCCAGAGCATGAGGAAAACCTACCTAAAAGAATGGTTTATATCCACTAGGGTTGTAATTGCTTGTTTATGTTAAAATTGCCAAATACATTCAAAACAATCTTGACATCAAATTATGTGCTTAAGTTAAAGAAAAATAACACATCCAAACAAACACTAAACATGATGGTTAAATCACAAACCCTTTGAAATTAGTGTATTCTTTTGAGAGAAGCCCCTTATTTACACTCCTTGCAGGACTTCCTTCAAGGTTTCTGGATATTCAAGATTTTATTTCAAGCTACATTAGATCAAAGTAAACATTTGGGAACTATGGCTTGGGTATCATGTTTTCACAACTTTAAGCCATAGATATCCAGGTCACAAAAATTCCATACTTTTGGAGTCAATCTAGTGATGTTCTATCATTTTCCATACTCCAAAAAATAGAGGAAACAAAACACATAGAGATGATTTTTTACAAAACTTGAGAAGTTGCATCATTTCTAGTACATTTTCACAAAACTCTAGTGTAGTTGTCACATTTTCTAAGCAGTAGCCAAATTTTCATTACATTTTCTTGTTGTCTGAGAAACTCCACTAATGAAAATCAATTGCTTTTGACAGAAATTGAGCACTTGTTGCAAGATCCATGGACTTTATTTTATTTCCTTGCATCTGATTTTTAGAAAATAGTGCACTTGCTACTAAGATCCTTGAATTTTTTAAAAGATGCTCATTTTTTCTTAAGAAAACATTGCATTTGATAGAAACACACAATAATTGCACTTGCCATTCTAGCTCATGCTTTCTTTTCTGAAATCTAAGCACCTGATATATTTTGGTGTTATAGGATCATTTATTCAAACAAAACAATTGGAAAACCAAATAGGTCACATAGTCTCTCATCCATTATTTTCATCCTACCTGTTAGAGATCAAAATTAAACAAACCATTGGGAATCATTCCTTCCCTCAAATGTCTATGATATCAATAGTTACTTGGGACTCGTATATAGTACAAGTAAGCTTTCCTACAACATATCCTCTAGATAAGGAAGTGAAATATCGACCCTAGTCCTTCAAAATTCTGATTTCCAAAAAAAGTATCCACATTCCAAAATAGAACTCAAACCTTAGGGTCTTGAGCTTCATAGCAACCATCTCAAAACACCATTACACCTTATGACCATCTGGTGACCAACTTCTCTAGTTAAACAACCAAACCTTGTAGCACTGATTCTTCAACCTAGTCTCACATAGATTAAAGGTGAACAAACTAAAAACATAAGCAGTTTGAGAACTTTCATATTTGATAAGAATGAAACACCTCGCCAATTTATCACTCCATCAATCATCTTAGATGAAGAGGAAGAGAAAGAAGAAATAGTAGCCAAAAGACCCGTGCTACCACCACTCGAGTGGAAATAGACATACATCCCTCATGATTTTTGGAAAGGAAAAAATCCTTAGGTCCAACAAGAGAAATATCCTTAAGTAGAAATCTATACTTTGTCTCTCAAAGAATCGCCCTACAAAAATATTTTCCAAAGGGTTCTTCTCAAGAATAAATAGCAATCGTCAAAATTGGCTAGACCATTTCTATTATCTCTTTGCACCAATAGGCCATGTCTTTCCCAAATAATAGGAGTCAAGAAAAAAATCACAAAATCTTGGAAATTGTTTATGACAACTAAAATATCATAGCATAGGAAGAAAATGGAAGCAAGCAAGAACAACACTAACATCCCACTAGCCAATACCATGAACGATGAAAGTAGCCCATGGGGCAATATGCCAAGTGACCTTGAAACACCCCAAAAGAGACCTATGTATAGAGACACATTCAGTGAGGAAGAACTAAATTGCAAACAAAAGGAGGTGATAGAACAAAACAACCAGGACCCAAACAGAGTGGTTGTAGAGGAGGTGGATACAAATGAGGAAGTAAATTATGGGGAATTTTTTGAACATCCTAACAACCCCAAGGTTCTTAAACTAATGGACAAGTTGTTAAGAAAAGACCCAAACTCATATTTCTTCAAGTTAGCACAAATTTGTGCTAAATTACCAGTGGACTTCAATGTAGAGGCTCTGAAAGATCCCAATCTTATTTCCTTAGGGTATAACTCAGTAGTAATACAAATAACCAAACCCCCAAATATTTCAAACATTCCACCCATGTTCTCACAAAACAATGGTCAACCCAAAGAGAACCCCTTTTTTATAAAACTGGCTCAAATTGAACAAGTAGTAGTGGCACAACTATATGAATGAGGGCCATCCTAGTATGAACCATAAAATAAAAATCCACCTCCTAGACAATATATACCTCAAAAAACATCAAATTTTGACCCCCCAAAACCAATAATACCACCAAAATGGTGGACCAAAAGGTCCACTTACAAATTAATTTCATCAACAAGGTGGACCACAAGGTCCCCTTCCGAACTAGCAATACCATCAACAAGGTGGACCACAGGGTCCCCTTCCAAACTAGAAATACCAATAGAAAGGTATGCCATAGAGCAACCTTCTTCAGTCATCCCATCAACAAGGTGTCCCACTAATGCACCAATAGGGTAACCTTCATTTTATTCCTTCCCAGTAGCAAGGTGTGCCATAGAGCACCCTTCTTTAGTCATCCCATCAACAAGGGTCCCACTAATGCATCAACAAGGTAACCTTCATTTTAGTCCTTCTTAGTAGCAAGGTGTGCCATAGAGCACCCTCCAATTGTCCCATCAACAAGGTGTCATGCTAATGCATCAATAGGGTAACCTTCATTTCAGTCCTTTCCAACATCAAGGTGTGCCACAAAACACTCTTCTTCAATTATCCCATCAACAAGGTGTCCCACTAATGCATCAATAGGGTAACCTTCATTTTGTTCCTTCCCAACAACAAGGTGTGCCACAAGCACCCTTCTTCAATCATCCTATCAAAAAGGTGTCCCAGTAATGCATCAACAGGATAACCTTCATTTTAGTCCCTCTCAGTAGCAAGGTGTTCCATAGAGCACCCTTCTCTAGTCATCCATTCAACAAGGTTTCCCACTAACACATCAATAGGGTAACCTTCATTTTAGTCCTTCCAAGCAGCAAGGTGTGACATAGTAAACTCCTCCCAATTTCTCCTACCAATAAGGTATCCCACTAACACATCAATAGGGTAACCTTTAGTACACTTTATTGCAGCAACAAGGAGCTAACCCTCCTTACACCCAATAAGGACCTAACCCACTCTATGTTGAAAACCATTACCAAGGTCCTATACCATCACAATACCTAATATATGACCAAAACATGGTAAGAAAGCATGGCTATTATACACAAAACTCACAAACAGACATGTCAAAAATAGATATAGAAATGAAACAAGATACCATCACCCAATAGATAGCAGGCATGCAAGCTAGAGAATTAAATAAAACCTATACCATCCAAGAAATATGCTCATTCCTATTCGATCAATTCGTCACTACAATACCCTTTCCAAAGAATTTTGAGATACCCAAGTTTGACAACAAATATAGAGAAAGAGGGGATCTAGAAGAGCATATATGCAATTTCTCTGTATCATGCATGAAAGTATGACACAATGACTCATACCTCATGAGGCTATTTCCACATAGCCTTTCGGGCCATGCTATGGAGTAGTTCACCCATTTGACACCAGCAATCAAAACCTTTGAAAAACTATCTAACAAATTCATAAGTCACTTCTCCTTCAACATCGAACAAGATGTCACCATCACAAGATTATCCACAATCAAACACAATCAAGGAGATTCATTTACCTCCTACCTACAATGATGGAGACACAAGGCTAGTAGATATAAGTGGCCCATTCCTAACAAGGAGTTGGTGGAAATATTCATTATCAATGTCTTACCTGAGATAACCTCTCAACTCACAATGTTATGTCCAGTAAACTTTGAAGAAACCATCAAGAGGGGATTAAATATTGAGAAATACCTCATTGCAAGGGGAGCCCTCAAGATAAGTAGCTCAAAATATAATCCCTCTTGTTCAAATGAAAAATCTAAAGTCTGAGCTAAGAACAAAAATGTCACAAATGATGGAGTAGTGGATGCTAGAACATTATGGCATGCACAAAATACATCTCAAAATGCACTACAAGTAGCACAAAA